>VZRU01011987.1:290569-343798 GCA_013398155.1 Pedionomus torquatus | reverse complement strand
ATCTGAAGGGAGCTACAGGAGAGCAGGAGAGGGACACTTTGTCAGGAAGTGTAATGATAGGACAAGGGGTAATTGTTTTAAACTGGAAGAGGGGAGATTTAGATTGGACATTAGGAAAAAATTCTTTCCTGTGAGGGTGGTGAGGCACTGGAACAGGTTGCCCAGAGAAGCTGTAGATGCCCCATTACTGGAAGTATTAAAGGCCCGGCTTGATGGGGCTTTGAGTAGCCTGGTCTAGTGGGAGATGTCCCTGCCCATGGCAAGGGGTTTGGAACTCGATGATCTTTAAGGTCTCTTCCAACTCTAATCATTCTATGATTCTATGATTTTATGATCTTCAGTTGCTGAGATTCTAGCACAAAATTTTTCAATTTCTTCACTTTGCAACTTTTTCCTAAATAACGCTCCACATCAAGGAAAACATAACAATTATTGGCAATATTCTCTCGCTTTTTTTTCCTAGCAAATATGCTATTTAGAAGTTAAGATACTCCTCTGAACTTCACTTGGCTCCAGAGGGAGCAGGAAGCATTAGCTCGCTCCTGGTGTTTAGTGCTAAACCCTGACAAGAGAGTGCCAGGCAGGAACAGAAGGTTAAGGAGCAGCCTTTTGAAGCCATTTGTGGTGATGGAATAAAACCACAAACATGTAGGGCATATTAGAGTCAGATTTTGACAGAAATTCATGAATCACATTGAAATTGTTGGGGTTTTTTTTTTGTAGCTGCGCTGTCATTGATCAACAGACTGATAAACTGTTTATTGTTCCTTGCAGGATCCTACTTTTCAGAGTTGCACAGGAGAATATGTGCACAAAGTTTCACTGATTTTGAGTTTACACAACATTATTGCAGGCTCTGTGGTGTTAAAATACAATGTTTTCCCCTACCTTGCTAACATGTTGAAATGGGAATAATCTGGATTATCTTTGTGTCTATACTTGTAATGTTTAGCAAAATAGGTTTGTGGGCATCAGTAAGGTGCCCTCTCTTTGGAACACCTTCCTCTTTTCTGTTATTTCTATTACCTCCATAGCACAGAAACTCTATTTAAGGAACATTCATCAGTGCTTGTATATTTTTGTAGGTATGTGGATTTTCCATCAGCGAGGTAGGTATAAATGTTGAGGAAAGTGACTATGGTGTTAGGAAGAGCTAACAATGGCACTATATTTTATGAATTGATACTTTAAGTACTAAAAAAGGTGCAAGTAAGATTTATATAAATGAATTTGGTAAGCCATACACTGAATTAAATCTTTTAAGTAGCTTTGTGCTGGAGAACTTTGTGTCTGTAGCTCTTTTACAAAAATCAGAAACATTTTATCGCTTTTAGGGCAGTAGCACAGTTATACTCACAGTGAGATACAAACTGATTTTCTTTTTTTATGGTGGTGCTTTTATCTGTTCTTCAGAAACATGGCCAGATACTACTACAAATTTTAAAATAACATTAAATAAAAATATTTAATTAAAGACACACCATAAACACTAATGTAAGTCAACATTTTAGAAATAGTTTTCTTGCTGTATTTAAGGTATGAAGCTGTGCATTACCCTGCCACAAGAATGTCGTTTGGGGGTGAGAATACTTTTTCATTGAAATAGTTTCTTAAAATGCTCCAGTATGAAGTAATCTATTTGCCAGTGTGTTGTTTAATGAATGCTTTATAAACTGAAAATATTTCTATGTGCAAATTAACCCTGAACTTTGATGCTTTATATTTCATACTAAGTAAACAAAAAAGAAGATAAAATTGGGTCTTCCTAATTTTGCTTGACAAAAAGAATTTTAATTGAAAAGCATTTTATCAATTCATTTTAATTTTTAAAACCAAATGTGTTTATCTTTTTCTGTTAACCTTTTATTTCTTGATCTTGAATCAAACTCTGTAACTTTTCTCAAACCTGAAATAAAATGATGCTGAACTATGTGCACGATCAAGGCTATAATAATTTATTTCCTATAGACGCACAAGGATCTACCCAAATCTCTTCCCCTTGAATCACAGATGTTGATCCTCTCTGCATTAATGAAAGAAGGGACTTTTAATCACAGAGCAGTGGCTCCTGTATATCTCATAATAAAAATGAGCTTATAAAAAATCCCAGTTGTGTCTTATTGACAAATTGACAATCATGAGTTGAATTTCTAGAATTGTTGTTAAATATATTATGTTCTGAAATAAATTTGAGTAACATTTAATCATGAAATCTAAGTCAGCCCAGCTTAGTGTTACTTTTTAGATAGGTCTATTATGTTCTGTTTTGATTAAGACTTATGTGGAAAATTTTAATGTCTTCCTAGAGGTTTTTCTGCAGAAGACATGGAATAAAGATGTAAAACAAAACTATCTTCTGTTCCTGTAAATTACTGATAGAATCTGGAAACCTTTTTTAAGTACCTACTGGGAAACAAATTTTTTTCCATTTTTCTGATGCTAATATGGTCTTGCAAGAAAAACGTCCCAGTTTACCATTTCCTAATGTAGAATTTGTAATGTACTCTAGAATTCCACCATGCAAATACTTGATTAGATTGAAACTGAAGGATTTGCAAGAAAACAACTGTCGAACCAGAAGTAAGGGGAATTCTAACTTCCAGGTACTGGAAAAGACCCTTAGGAAACATAATCTTCTGTCTTATGAGGAGAGGCTGAGGGAGCTGGGGTTGTTCAGTCTGAGGAAGAGGAGACTGAGGGAAGACCTTATCACNGTTGGTTTTTTTTGTTGTTTTTTTTTTTTTTTTTTCATTGGTCGGACTAGATGATCTTAAGAGGTCCCTTCCAACCTAGGTGATTCTGTGATTCTGTTGAATGAAGAAAGGAAAGTAGAGAAGCTCCTGGAAAGGGGAAAATCTTGGAAAAGAGGTTTTGAAGGGGTAGAAAAAAAATTCAACAACTAACTCAAGTTTATTAAAGTTCTGTTATTGAAAAGCTTAGTTGTACGTCCCAGTCTCACACACACAATTAGTAAGACTTGCTTTTACTTTAAAATAAAATACTTTGTACAGCTGTTACAAACCACATACAGTGGTTCTCACTGTTACATCAGTTGCTGTAGATATAAGTGACCTTAGCTATAACAAGAGAACTGGAGAGCTGAAATGTTCTCAGAGGTTACCTAATGCTTGATCTGGATCCTAATTCTGTTTCATCACAGATCAATAATGCTATTTCTGATAGATGTATTTCTGGAGATTCCAGAGGTCTTTAAGAATGGGAGAGATGATCTTTTCCAGTATTTTACCATAATATGCCTGTTGAAGTGCAATACAGCAGAGCTCTGGAAACAATGAAATGTATCTGTGAAAAACTTGAAGTTTGATATGATACTAAATATATAGCATCAAATTTGATTATCAATGGATTGTCTTTACTCCAGATGTATTGTAGGAGACATGATAAAATTTCAGGATAGAAAAAACATTTTTATCATGCCATCATACCATCTGGATTTAATTTACAAATCACACTTAATATTTCAAAGTCTCTGATCTTGCTGAACATTACATATGATACGCTCTGGTGAAACTGCTATTTACTGGTCCTGTCAAAGTGACATCAGCAGGAGACGTATTAGTCATGTTAGTGAATTCACTTGTGAATTTGCATGCAGTTTGTGAGACGTTTGGAATTGTATCACGCCTTTTTAAAGTAGCTCTGAAGTTTTTAAAGCAAGGGATTACATCCTACAATTTTTTACTTCAAAACGACGTAAGACATCCTCTTCCTTCAAGCCAGTAGCTGAACATTTCCTTTTGAGGTTAGACGTGCTAATGAAGATCTGGGAGTAAGTGCTGATGTGTTGCCATACAATTTCTACCAACAGTGGTAACAAAATCAGTTTTGAAATCCCCTTCCCGTCTCTCAAAAGAGATTTGCTCTTTTCTCTTAAATTGATTTCCAGTTGAGATTAGAATACCATAATAGATCCATCAACAAAACACATAACACTATTTCTTTCAAACTATGATTGGAATGTATAAACACCAGAAGACAATTCTGCTGTCAGCTGGAGAATGAGAGATGTACACTAAGGAAAACTCTGTTTTTTTCTTTTTTAATTATTTTTTTCCTCAGTTTTAAATATAATTATGTTATGCTTCATATTTTGGGATTAGTTACTGGCTTTAGAGCAGTATAATTTTAGAAAGTTATTGTTAAATATGAGTGTGAAGACAAATGTATGAAATATTTTGCAAGCCTAGTTCCTATTCCTATCTGGAGAAATCTATCCACAAGAAATGAGCTGTGGGTGAAGTGACAGTAAGTATTGAAATACCTCTGAGTCAAGCTTGAGATACCAAAAAGAAGCAGAGTAATGGCTTCCAACTTAGCAAAAGGTGAGCTTTCACAGCACTCAGCAGGAGCTGGAAACCAGGAATGGCTGCATTTTGAAGAGTCTATTTGACTCTGTGAAAGCCCAAGTCTCCTGCTGAGTTATGAACTGTATTACTACCTCCCTGAGCTCTTACAGCTCCTGCTGAATTCAGAACAAACTGGGAATTGCAATGCAGGAGCCATTCACTTTAAAGAGCAAAGAGACTGAACCAGCCGTGTTCCTGCAAGGAGGCACTCTGAGTATTCACTTCTGAAAAAGTTAAGGGGTGAATGTCTATGTCTTCAAAGTGTGGGAGGGGAATAGCGGGGGTCAGAGAAGGAATAACATGTCTTCTTACATCTTTCCATTAGAAACATGGGCTGCAATCACTATTAACAGAAATTCCTGTATGTGGAACTGAATGCAGCCTTGATGGTGACACCGAAACTGCACAGTATCATGAGTAGTCCCACTGTGTGACTCTTGGTTATCAGCAATGCTAAAATAGAGACTGTCACTCTTAAAAACTCTCCATGTAATCTTTCAGTCCTCCAGTAAGTCTGTGTCTGGAACAAGAAGATATTTTCATNAAAAAAAAAAGAAAAAAGAAGAGGCTTCTTCAGTTTATCTTAGAACATTTATGAAATTTTTATGTGCATGAAAATACATCATTCTTGACATGGAATGAAAGTGTCTAAGTGTGTGTTTTATATCTGTTTATTCCAAACATGATTTAAGTTTAAACCACTTGAACCCAGATGAAGTCAGACTCATTAAAAATCTGGGTAACTCTATGCCTGTCCCTGCCAATGGTTTTCTCTAATTTGTCACCTCTGAATGAGATAAGAGAGGAGACAGACATACCAGTGGACAAGCTCTGGCTGGTGACTCTTGTGTGCATTTCTCAAATTGAGGCACAGGAATTCAGTACTCCAGCTCATTAACTCAGAATAGTATATCTATCCTGGCAGTTGCTAATGGGATTGCCTCTGAGGCCAAATAATCCTTGCTCATCTGACAAACTCTTGCTTTTGGGCATTCTGCCTTTTGCTCAGAATCTCCTGTTATTACTAAGCCAACAGCGTGGTGGAATTTAGCTTGGCAAAGGTGATAGCTTGATGACTAAGCTTCGTAGGGAGAACACATTCTTGATGCATCTTCACTTGGTGAAATAGAGCCCAATGCAATGTTGGTGCATAGTGCTATAGCATTTCCTGAAGGAGGCTCCTAAGGATGCAGAGCTCTAGCCTTTATGAAGTGCAGTTAAAAAATGCTAGACCAAAATTATTGGGTTTTTTTCTTATTTCATTAGAAATAAAGTAAATATTAGTCAGACACATTCTCATACAGTTTAAAGCCCAAGGGCCAAAACCAGATTCCAGTAAGATCAACAGGAGAGCTAATGACCATACCACGTGAAAGAATATGGCTGTTGGGATCTGTGAAAGATAATGTCAGTTCTACCATTATAGAATCATAGAATTGCCTAGGTTGGAAGAAACCTTTAAGATCATCAAGTCCAATCATCTATCTAACACTGACAAAAAACATCACTAAACCATATTGCTAAGCACTTCATTTACCCATCTTTTAAATTTCTCCAGGAATAAGGATTCCACCACTTCCCTGGGCAGCCTGTTCCAGTGCTCAATAACCCAGTATATTCTGGTAGCCTTACTTGTAGCTCGGTGTAGATTGGTGTGATCTCTGTGACTTTAGAGAACTAGTCAGAATTCATGAGTGGATTCAGAAGAGTCATTACACCAAAGGCAGCTTATGTCTGAGTGTCAGTGGTAAAAGTCTGCAAAACTGCACATTTTTTCTTCTTGAGATTAAAAATACCTCCTGGACAGATCTCACCTAGGAACCTTCTGTTCATCATTTGTGACTCTGTAGGCTGTATTTGGTTTTAAAAATTTGATCTGAAAGGTGCTGCTAGCAGTATGACAGAAAGCAACAGAAACCTTAGCTGTTAATACTGAAGTTTAGGATGTGCAGTGTTTCCAGAGATCATTTGGACACAATGGATTTGGACTCAAGAATTCAATAGGGCACATCTTAAGTCTCATGCTTTATAATTTTATGAGTATAGATTCTATGATAAGAAAGAGATGAGTTTTCCTGCTTGTACCTGTACTAGTGTATCACTGAAGACACCTGAAAATCTAAATGAACTTAGTAAAGTGAAAGAACGCTAACATGTCAACATGTTATTAAGGTGAGAAGTAGGTAGTGTCAACCAAACATTTTGTCTCCAGTATTGACTTTCTTGACCTGTCCTTCCTTTGCTGGCTTACAAAAGCTTTGAAATAGCTACTGCTAGTGACTTCATCCTATTTCTGTAGTCTTAGCTAGAAACATATCTCAGTGGCAGTATGCCTAGAAAAACTCTGTAACTGGAGGAGTTTACCAGCCAAACCTAATTTTCTTTCCGAATACTTCTTGCATGAAGTGAATATTTGAATTGAGATGCCACAAAATGTAAACACACATTTTTCCACCTCTACTTTGCCACTGAGCTGAGAAATGTATATTTACAGAAGCGTACAAAAAAAAAATGAACTTCATTAATATGCTGGTTTTCATTTTTACATTGCCATAGGAAAACCAAATAGGACTAAAGAGAGTCTGGGGTAGGGCAAGGACTTACAGAACAGTTGAGCCTTAGTACAAGTGGTAAAAACCCCTTCCGGTTGATATACATTAGCAGCTGTTACGCTCTGGTCATAATAGCATCATTTATGTACAGTCTAATTTATCATATTAGTCTATTTCTGATTGACAAAGATACCTTAAAAAACAAACAAAAAAGTCACTTGCTGTGATTTACATTATGAGACTAATTTTTCCTCTCAGAAAAATGATTCACCATGCACTGAAAAAGCCTGATTTTTCTCACTCATGAGAATGACCTTTTGAAATCAAGCATAAAGCAAGTTATGACAGAGGATTTTCTACAATCCAGTTCTCTTGCTGTACTTCTTTGTGGACAGAAAGTAGTTTTTCTGTTTAGGTCTACTTAATTTGTGCTAAATAATGCTTTTTTGTTGTTGTTGAAAAAAATGTGGTAGGAAATCCACTTGCACGCAGAAATTTTAAAAGCCTCTTTACATTTCCTGAGGGAATCTTCACTGCTCAGTTCAGCCTCTAGCTGCATAACCACCACATGCCCTATAGTAAAGATTTTTGCTTTTGTGTGCTTCTAAGATTCAATATTTCAAAAATATTTTTGTCTTCTTAATAGCCTTGAAAAAATCTTGTCTTTTTTGCCTGGTAAAATATGTAGATCTTGTTCCTCACAATTTTTTTTCTGCAATTAATTTTTTCAGAAAGTTGTGTTATATACTAGGTATTCAAAAAAAAGGGAGGGTGAAATTAAAGTAATAAAAGATGCTGCCGTGTGAGTGTATATTTATTCTATTAAGAATGGGTGCATTTTTATCCATACAGGTTTAAAAACATTTTACCTGGGGAGGTGAGAAATTTTCTTTTACTGTCTGTTGATAGACAAAAGGCATAACTGGAAGACAATAACTTATCTGTTTTAATTTTAATTTTATTTTTTTTTAATAAATGGGATTTTACAGAGAGTGAAAGGAATAGGCAGCATTCAGAAGCTCATAGCTTGCAAAATGCATGCAGATTAGTGCTATCAAAATTTCAGGCAAGAACTGAAAAACAAAGCTGTTAATCAGTCCCCTTATCTACACACTATGAAGTGCACCAATGCCCATGTTTTGCCATATCATTCTTATATGTAAAAGTATAATAGAAGTGTTTTTGTGGCCCAGAGCATTTCTCAGTTGTTCCCCAGGAAGCAAAGTTTTTGTGTTTGACCAGTGACATAGTATGATTGCCACATACCCGGGTAAAATGCAAACTAGCACTGGCTGGCTGGCATGCACTGGCAAAGCATAAATACTCACCCTTACTTACCCTATCTTCCTACTCAGTCCTTGAGTTCTCCGACCTATGCTTTGATGCAGTTCCTGTGTCATTAGATCTCAGTATCATAAAGACTGTTCCAATGTGAGGCTTCACACTGCATTTATGAAGAATTTATGTATAACTTCTGTTAGAGGCTCAGTGCTGTCCTAATGTCTCATTGCTAAGTTTACAAACCTCTGAGAGCATGGAACAAAAGATTTGTTCTTCATAATGATTTGTATGTATACTAAATTTGTTCAGGATTTGTTTTATAACTCTAAGAGAAATGTCGTATTATTCCCAAACATTGTATTTCGGATTATAGTTTGTTTTGTTTGTTGTTTATTTTTTATTTCCAAAATGGAAAATATTTAAGCAGTAGTATATTTTTGTGAGTACGATAGGCACAGGATATAGCAACACACAGTTTTCAGGGAAATAAGAGATTATATATTTTTTGTATTAAAAGGATGTGTGCTCAAAATCTTTCCTTTTTTTTTTTTTTTTTTTTTTTTCCTGTATGCAGCTGGTGGTTTGTAACTGGTACTTACACCTCTGTAAGCAGGTGTAACCTCTACTTACAAATCTTTCTTCTTGTCTAATGCTGATGACTATTAAAGCCTTATTCAGCTCATTGAAATGAGCAAAGTAACCAGAAGGAAAAACTGGTCTCATTCAGCCTAGTATTTCTTGTTCTAGAAGTTCAGGCTGATGCCTTTCATGGCTGCTTCAACCATCAAGATAGGCACAATGGGGCTCACAGCACTCTCTGATTATCTGCGTCATCTCTGAGCTATGCAAAGCAAAAATTGTGATAAGTGCTGAATTCAGCACCAGAAAGCAGCTGGGGGACTCACCAGTATCAAATGGTTACATACATTTTGTCCTGCATTTGAATGGTAAATTGACCCAGTTAGGGATTTTAGGGTATTTCTGATGTAGCCAGAAAGGATGATAGTCAAGAATACTACTTGGATAAGTAAAATAAGATATCCTCCATGGGATGCAGATGTTTAGCACAGAACTGCACTTTCACTGCTACACTTGCACCATTTCCATTTTTTGCTTTTGGCCATTTTAAAGGATTCTATTTTATTCACAAGAATATCAAAGAATCATAGGATAATTCAGGATGAAAGTGACCTCAGGAGTTCTGTAGTCCAGCCTTGTGCTCAAAGCATGGTTAGATATGAGAGCAGACCAAGCTACTCAGGGCTTTATCAGTTTAAATATCTCTAAGGATGGAGACTGCACAACCATTCTGAGCAACCTGCTTGACTGCTGGACTGCCATCATGGAAAAAATATTTCTCCTCATGTCCTGTGAGAAACTCTCTTATGACAATTTATGCTTGCTACCATGCACCACTGTGAAGAGTCTGACTCTGTCTTCCTGACAATCTCCTTGCATGTACTGGGGGGTTGCTCTTTGCTCCCACCCAGAGCTCTCTCTTGTCCAGGCTGAACACTTCAAGCCTCTTCTCACAGGGCAAGTACTCCAAGATCTGAACATCCTGATAACCCTGTACTGAACTGTCTCATGTTTATCAATGTTTTTCTTGCACTATGGGGCCCAAATTGGATGTGATATTATAGACATGGTCTCAAACTACTGGCTATGCTTCATGTTAGCACATCACAGAAGGCTTTTGGCCATCTCTGCTGGCTCATGCTCAGCAATCTGCCCAGCAGAACCTTCAGGGCCTCTTCAGCAGAGCTGCTCCCTGGTACTCTTGCCAACAGCTCTTGCTTTCCAGGTGTATGACCTGGCATTTGTCACTGCTGGACATATGGTTGCCTTTGCTACATTGCTCCAGCCTCTCTAGGGCTGTCTGGTTGGCAGCCCTGCCCTCAAGTGTATCACCTGCGTGCCCCAGACCGTTGTCCTCTTTCAGCCTGATCAGAGTGTGCTCCAGTACCCATTGCCCAAGCCATTGCTTGATCACTGATGACATTAAATGGGACAGGTCCTGGGATGCCTGAAGAACTCCAGTCATTACCCACCTCTGGTTAGAGCATGACCCATGTGCTACTCAGAGATAAAAAAGAAACTTTGTATTCTATTCTCAAAGAAATCTAAAAATGGATTTTACATTAAAAAAATACCAATCCTGGTAGAGCCTTAACTATGAAAAAGTGAGGCTGCAATAAAGTCCTATTGTCACCAACTTTATGTGCCAGCTACTCAAGTTTTGTGGTGAAGGGCAATAACATCTATTCGACAGGTTAAGAGTTTGCAGACAATTACAGGTGACTTCAGAGTCACTGTAACTTGTTTTCTAAGTGTGGTAACTTGCAATGGCCTGATAACTCAATGATTTGTCTGTGTTAATGGTTAAATAGAGCTTTGCTTGTGGGGCAATTTGAACCTCACAGTACATTTTTAAAAATATCTCATATTCCTCTGGCAAAGCTGGGCATTTTATTGTCAGAACATGCTTCTACTCTAATTACAAGTTTCTATCCCTGTCAGTAAATCTCTTCCCACTCAGTTTAATGAATGGAAGTGTTCTGAAAACACAGTAAAAATTCCCTTTATTCTGTTTCTTTTCAGTAGGGAAACACTGTTTTTAGAACGGGTATAAAGAATTTTAACTTACCATCTTGGAAAAAAATATCCAGCCACTTTCAAAAACATCCGTTATTTTATCCATTTAAATAAAATATATCCAACCACATGTAAGACAGAATAATATATAGTGAAAGAGACGAGTGATTGGGGGTTAGAGTTGTGAAGGGCAGGCAAACTGAAAAATGCTGTTGATAATGGAAAAATATAGGAAATGTAATGTCAAAATGAAGGAGTATTTGGCATCAGTATAAAACCTCTACTACAGAACTGCTCACCTCTGTCAGTCTGCCCACGCTGGAAAAATCAAAAGGAAGGTGCAATTCATGGTAAGGGCTTTGATAAAAGGCAGCAGGCCAACAATTATGCTTGATTATGAAAGCGAATGCTTAAAAATGGCTTTAAAATATTAAAGACAGGCAGTTTTATGGTAGAAATGGAAAAAGTTCTGCCTATTCTAGTAAGATTCAGGATCTGTGAGAGAACACATTTTAATTAAATAGGTGAATTTCAAGAACCACACTCAGGTATCTATTTGTCATTTAAATGTCAGTTTCATACATTCACCCAGGTGCAGTAGATAAAATATTTATTTGGTTGGTTTTACTTTTCAAGATTAGTGACTCAAATATACATAATTCTGTATTGTGCTAAGCATAATTTCTTGATAGAAATCATCCCAGTATCTTTTTTCTGTCAAGAGTCTTCCCAAACCTTGAGTGTAATTCAATTGCCCCATTTATTTTTCTAATGCAAAAAACTAGGAGATGTGTACTGTTAGGGCTGTAGGCAGGTGACTAAGCCACTGGCTAGTCTCTAGTCTAAGGTTAAGCTAACCAACAGGACATAAGATATAATGAAGAATGACACAAGAAATTGCTACACTTGAGAGATAATCATGGAAGAAAGTGACAGAAGTTCCAGATAGTGCTGTGAGGGATGCTTGAATTTCAAAGGAGGTTACAGGGGAGTTATATGAGAAGCAGCTGTACTTCCCAAGTAGCTGAAGGGGGGAATACTGGGGACCAGCAGGGTAATAGACACTTAGGAAGTTAATACTACTTAGATACCCATAGCAGCAGTACTTTTTATATATATAAAACCAAGATAATTTGTGTAATTATATAAAACATAGCAGATTTTGGTACCATTGTAGCATAAATAGGACCAATGGGGAAAAAGTACTAAGCAAGAAGATTTTTATTTGGGAGGGATCTGGTATGGGAAAAGGAAGGTACAGAGTGCTGGAAAGGAGGATGAAGAAATGAGAAACAGGATAGCATGATAGGAAGGGGTACTTCCCCCCCAGCAAGGGAACTGCTGGCATGGCAAGAACAAGCACTCTCATATCAACATCCAGGTCCCACGGTGGGGTAGATACCCACTCCCCGGAGAGCAGCCAGCACACGGTTTCTCCACAATCTCCCTGCCATGTGACATAGGGATGGGGCAGCCCAGGGAGGCACTTATGGTTTGGGCTGCACTATCCACTGAATGAATGACAGATGTTCTCTTCAACTTCTCTGCCAAGGGACAGAAGAATAAGAGGGAGGGAGATTTATGGATTGAAAATAAAGCAAAATTACTTTAATGAAATATTAATAAAAAAATAATAAAAGATAAAATTTACAAGAAAATAATGAAATATATACAATACATGGAAAAGCAATATTGAGTTCCCAGGATGATATCATCATCAGCAGGCACTGGGAAAATCCCCGACTGGACTCAGCAATGGATGGGATACTAGATCTGGATTCAAGAATGCAGATTGGGATAAAAAAACCAATCAACCAGTCAGATCAAGCAGTCAGAGGAGTCCTCAGATGATGGTCACCAAAGAAAGAGGTTGACCCTTTAATCCCTCAACTTATAATGCAGATGGGCTGGAATACCCCATTGGTCAGTTTTGGGTCACCTGTCCTGTCCATTCCTCCCTGCAGGTGTGACCCCTCTATGCTCTTCTGCTTCGGCCCCTCCAACTCAGCACATAACAAGGTTAGCTGGCCTTGGTTGTTATAGCAATCAGTATAAGCAGGAGCCTCTCTACATACCATTCCTTAGTATTAACTATAAACATCAGATGTTACCTGCTAGAAGCTGACACTGTCTGAAAAAATACGCTGCTAATTTCAGAGAGTTCTGTTAGTTAGAAGAGGCTTAGTTGAAAAGTAAAATTACTGAACAGAAAATCGGTTCTGTTTTACCTCAAACCAGGAAGGTTTGGGGTAGGCCTTGGGCTGGGCTGTGGCCTCCTGCTCCCCCCCGCCATGAGCCTGTGGTCCCTGAGGCCCCATCCTGTGGTCTCTCTGCCAGGTCCCCCCCAGCAACTTAAACCCTGTCACCCATGGATCTGGGCAGAGATTACCTTCTGACTGTCTTGGCCAAAATTCCTGTGGCACCTGGTGGTTGTCAGGGGGCACTCCCAGCCTGCCCTTCTGGAGGTTCTTTGCTCCGTGGCACCCATGCTGCCCTTAATGGCTTCGTTACTGTGGAAGCGTTGGAGGGGAACAAGGCGCAGCCTGTCCCAGCCCGATGCCAACTGCTGTGGCACCTCCTCAGCCACTTCCAAACGCTTCCCGTCCCTGCAGCTGACCTGGGATTAGTGCAGGGGGAGAGATTACTGTTACCTTCTTCCTCCTGGTAAACACACCCCTGAGCACTGTTTATTAGGACAGTTTATTAGTTAGTCAGAAGAAGCCTAGCTAAGAAAGTAAAATTGTAAAACAGAAAACTGGTTCGTTTTACCTCAAACCAGGACACTCTAGCAGCATGTTGCAGTGCCTATATGATGGGGATAACAACCCAATTTATCTGTTGTAATTGTATTTTGGGCAGCTTTTCCTTGACATTTCCTCCTTAGCTTTAATTCACACCTCCTGCTTCCTCCTCTGATTAGAGAGTAGAAAGTCTTATCCTCTTTCTAATTTCCTCAACTGGCTCTACAAATAATGAAAAGAGGTATCATTTTCTTCATTCTACTTTTTTGCTGTCTGTTTTGATAACTCTCCAATTTTATTTTCTTATAGTATTTGGAATCTCATGTAAATCCTGCACTCCTGGAATCATATAATGATGTCATAATCTCAGCTCTCTCTTAAAAATGTTAATATGCATCAGATTTCCTATTCCCTTGTGGCTGCATGAAAAACCTTGAAGAACTTAAGATATCATGAAGTGTCATATGAGAAAAAGGAGCATTTTGCTTAGAAAAGAGCTTAACATCTCAACATATATCAAGGAATGACTCCCAGTTTTCAAATGCTAAGTGTTGCCAATACTCTAAATGTCTAATCAATCATAAAGGCTAAAATTATAAAACATTTTAAATATATTTTATGAGCTGTTAATCCCTGGGACAAATATGCTTTGACTGGTATTTCAGTTCAGGCTATAAGCTGGAAAAGCAGGCATAAGTCATCATATGGCTCAGGTCATGCCTGTAGGTTAGTCTTGCAGCTTTTCCTCTGTGTATATTTGCATGTCTTCGAAGCAGATACTGTGATAGCAGCAATCATTGAATAGAAATGTTCCCCAGCTGAACTGTCAGTATCAGGATGTCCTGGTTTCACGTATGTGATCTGTTCCTTCACAAAAGGTACAAGAGCTTGTGTAACTGACAGTGTGTGGCATTTTGACAAGATGCAAGACGTGCCTACCTTCTGTATCTGAGCTATAGACAAGTGCCTTATAAATAATGTGTGTGATAAACAACAAATAGCTTAAACTCTTGTTTCTAGTCAGAGCTAGCTCAGCTCCATCTAGCAGTGTTGGAAAAACCCACCAAAACCCAAGCAGACATTTTAGTTTTGATTCTGTTCTCATTTAAAAAATCTAGCAAGAAGTGTAGAAAAAGATACAATAGATATCCCTGGAGAATGGAAAAGGACACAGATATCTTTAGGCAAACTGTCTATTTTTAAAAATACACAAATAGTGTAAAGAGTGACTTTTTTTTAGAAATTAACTAATTTGTACAGTAATTTTCTATTCATAATGCTGACCTTCTTATCTAATTCTTCAGAGCACTTCATGTTATCACAGGTGGTAGCCAGTGCCTGGGTCACTGTGTGAGAAAAATATTGCACAAATTTTAAGTGTTTAGCTCCGCATCAGCTTGCTAAGTAATATGTCAAAATTAAATGACCTAATAATAAATGATCTAATACACAACACATTCTAGTATAGAAGATATCTGGTAGACAATATAACTTTTTTTTTTATTATTATTTTTATACATGGTAGTATAGACTAATTCCCTGTTGTCCCAAACCTTACTGAAACTACTTATGCCAAAGGCATTTTGTTTTGTTTTTGTAAGAATGTTCATAAAATACATCACACTGTTATTGCAGTATGAAGTAAATAGACTTTTCCCCAAATTTACTTTTGCATTATTTACCATTTTCATTTCAATTACATACAACGTTTACATGAAGAGCTTTCTGTCTAGTACTGCAAACTAAATTGAAGAGTGTTGCAAGAATGTCAACACAGAAATGCTTTTGTTAGAGTCTTACTCTAATTATCACAAGGCAGAAGCTCTGACTTTTCAACTCATTTATGTGCTCCTATTTATTTTCATTAAATCTGACAAACTGACTGTAATAAACAGAGCCTCAGTACCTGATGCCTTCCCTGCTTCTGATGCTGTATCGAAAAGGCCTATCACCAAGCTCATTGTACAGAGCACCTTGCAGGCCTAGTCCCTAGAATGACAGCTACTTCCATAGTTAAGAGGAGACCCGTCATTTTTGGCTGATGTGAAGAAATAATGCTATGTCATTAAGCTTCACATTCTGTGTTTCATTGGAAAATGCTTTTTTTTTTTTCTTCTGCTTATGATTTTCATTTGAAATGAACATTTCATTTATTTCATGGCTCAAATAGCAGTCTGGCTGGGCTACGAACTGTTTTCAGGATTTCTTTCTAAAGGTACATCCCTTGTTTCTCCAGGTCAGTTAATCCTCTGACCATAAGCAATAACACTGAAGAGAGGTAACAGTCCTTAGATTACATCACATTTTGATCAGACTTTAAACTTGCTCAGTGACACTGGTGTCAGTTTTATGTTTTTAATGTTCTGTGGCTTGAACAAACTCAGAGATAGCTGCAAGTCAAGGTCAGAGTCATTCCTCTTCCAGGGTAAGGGAAAGACTGGCCTTTGAATCAGTTTGAAACTGGGTGATTTTTTCACTTTTGAAAAAAAATCAACCATGAAGCATAGATTTTTTCAAATCTAAATAGGAGTTTTTATTATCACTCACTGTAGTAAGTATATATATATTGGATAAAGGAGTCCTTATTTTTCAGGAACTTGGCTTACAGAAATAATCCCTTCTGAAAGTACAGTTACAGTGACTTAGATTAGTTTACTCATTCAGGTTGGCTTATTCCAACCTTATATTGGTTTTCCCATAGACTTCCTCACTTAGAACTTTGTTTTCCAGTCCTGACTTTGGAAAAAAAGTCTTTGGCTTCTTATCAGAAATATGTACTATTGTTGAATTCTTTCACACTCTCCTTCTGTAATACTTCTCAAAACCGCCATGGTCTAAATATCCATGCTATAAGGATGTAGCCACCAGAGCAGGAAGTTGAGATTTGGGAGACAGCGAGAATAAGAGGGTCTGGACTGATGCATTGTGATTCTGTTCTCACCCTGTATTTTCTATATCTATTTTGTAGTATGTGTGCATCTTTTCATATTGCTTCAGAATTTGCAAAATAAGTGAAAAACTTGTTGGTTTTGTTTTGGTTTGTATTTATTTATTTATTTATTTATTTTTTACTACTATATTTATTATTACACAACAATGAAAATTAGGCCAGGTTCCACATGGCAAAAAAAAGAAAGCATAGTTTGAGGTAAGAGATAGGTAGGTAACTTGTCCATCCTTCTGCATTGTGACAGAATGAACGTGACTCATTTTAGAATATGGCAGATGTCTTGAATAGATTAACTTGCTTATCTAGTGGAATTTTCTGAATGGTATTTTATTCACTTGTTGAGCTGCCTGATGCACTAACACACATCCTCCCTCCTCCCCACCCCCATCCCCCTGGCCCTTGGCCTTCGCCCTGCCTTGAAAATATGTAATTTAAATGCAGCTGGCTATAGCTTTATATCACTGTTTCTGTTATTGGCAGTTCAGTAACAGAAGTATCTAAACCTTGTCACAGGATCCCTATATCACCCTCTTCTGTTTTTGTGGATACTTTGGTCCCCTTTTTTGTCTCTCTTCTTCCAGACTGAATATATTGGTTTTTCTCATGTTCCCCAACTGGTCTTTCCAGATAATTTTATGGCATCCCTGACATCAATTACAGTTCACTGTCACATACACAGAACTTGATTTTATAAGTCTGCATTAGAGAAGAAGGAATATGCTTTTGCACCCTATTGAAAAAGCTAAAATATTTAAAAACTCTTATAAAATTATGAAAGTAAATGTATTGTGTTTCTCTAAAAAGGTGAAAACCCCTTTTTCTTAGGGATCAACTCTGATTCCACTTTACTAGTTAACAATCAGAATGCTATTAACTTCATAAAACTAGGACCATGTGGCAGACATCATAACTTTATTCACCACCTCCGTAAAAAATGATCAGGCATCAGCAGCTTTGAATTCTAGGTGTAGCTACATTCACTTCCCATCTGCCAACTATTGGGATATAAGATAAAGAATATGATTCTGCGTGGACTGACAAAGTCAATAATATTAGGCAGAATGTGATAATAAGAGTTAAGGAAAACTCATAGCAGCTAAAAAGCATGTATTTTATGTTCTCTACTTTTCAGCTCCTTACATTTCCTTATTTTCTTTCATACTATGATAGTATAGGATAATATGTAAATAAGGGTGTGGATTTTTTTTATAATCTGCTTTTTTAGTCAGGCCTCTTTTTTTTTCTTTTTTTTTTTTTCTTATTTTGATAAGACAAAAATTCTATCCTGTTCAGAAGTAGCTCAGATAATTTAGGTGTCTCAGAACTGATGTGTAATTTGGTAGATTACACTTAAAGCAATGCCATATAAACTCTGTTGGCAAATGGCATGAGGAAAAGAAAGCCAAACTCCAGTAACAGTATAGTCCAAAAGTTAGTTCTGTTCTTGTTGCTTTCTAAGGTGGCCAGTTGCTGCTATTAAAGAGAGCTGATACATAGGTTTTACTGTGAGGCTCAATTGAAATAGAAGATATTGAGGAAATAATGGAATTTAACCCAAATGGTTGTTTTGTTTCTTTCTTTTTTTTTTTTTTTTTTAATCCTGTCTGTAGTTCATATATATACATAAATGTCCCACAACGTGTGAAAACATACCCAGTGTTTATGTAAAGTTGAAGGCACTACAGATTAAAAACCTCAATTTAGAAATTTACATTAAATTACATGAAGTATTGAGGAACTACCCTTGACTCAGGGAAGATCCTATGTGTATGTTTTCCTATATATAAATAATGCTAGTCAAACATTTAGGACTATTCATTCACCTGTACACTGAAAGCTATGTACAAAGCCATAGTATCCCTGTGAAATCAAACCTCAATTTCATTCCACAAAATGTTACATAATTTAAAAATATTGCCATATAACTGTAATTAAAGATAGTTTTCATGAAATATCACAGAGGACCAGGGATATATTTTTGACCCAGATTCTGAAAAAAGATGAATGGTTAATAACTAGATGTGGAATTGAGAAAGCAGCAGTGATACTGGGCAGAACTTTATTTTCTGGGGAAATCGGTCCTCCTCAAAATGGAAGTTACTAGTGCAATGAAAGAATGCCTAAAAGGACTCTAATGAGAGTTATCAAAGAATGTTAAGGCCTGAAGTACAAAATTAATATAAACTCATTTGATAAAGTAATACCTCAAGCTGTAGGATGTAAAGAAGTCTTTATTCACAGTTTATCTGCCATCAGTATTTTTCACTTTTATGCAAAATTAATTTGAATATAGTCTTAATCACAGCACAGAGAAGAAAAAAATATTTTTATTCAAAATGTCATTTAGTTTCACTTTTCCAATGTCAATACCTTTCTTTTTTTTTTTTTTTTTTTTTTGTTATGTTTAGTACACCTGATTATGAAAATCCAAATGGAATATGTAGATTTTTTTTTTTGTTTTAATGGAAATTACATGGAAATGCTTCTGTTGCTGATTAATTTCTCTTGGTTTGATTCAATCTTATTAGGAATACATTTAAACAATGATTTTTCTGTGCTGCAGAAATGACATTTAACCTTGTTAATTATCAGGGTGAAGAAACTTTATTATGTAGTTCAACTCTATTGAAATGTTATTTCAGGTGATAATTACAAGGACTGTGGACAGTGAGTAGAACGAAACTCCTTTTAATTATGCATTTTAAGTAATTTTTCAGGAAACAGGAATGCTTTAAGCCATTTTTCTATTTGAAATGGAGCTTTCCTTTCATGGTATTCAAAACCCTTTATTATAAGTTTCTTTGTATAGAAAAGTTTGTGCTACACCACAGGAACACAGTAAGTGGTCTAAAATGTGGTTCTATTAAATGTATATATTTTTTCTTTTTGCAAAAGTAGTAATTTTCTTGCTGATGTGACCCGTTACAATTTCTGTGTATTCATTGTAGAAGAACTACATATACTCTTTTCCAAGTTTAAAGAAACTTAAGATCTAGTGTTTCTTTAGATGAGATTTAATAACAGATTCAATTCTAGGAAAAATACTGGGAAGAAGTCATATTAGCCTTTAGAGACAACTGACAATTACAGCAGTGCAAGAGCACCTAGAACATAAATATGTCTACTAGCAGGTGCATTGCAAATTAATTTTGAAATAATTTACTGTTATTGCAAGATTATATTTTTGCAAGGGGCTGAGTCTGCTTTAAAATCTTCAAAGGTGTAAAAGAGCTTGTCGTAGTTGATAAAAAAATTACACAGTAAAAATATGCTATTCTATGCCATGAAATGACACCTTTTGAAGAATCTCTGTGTTTCTGAGCCATCATACAGTTTGCTTTATTTGGATGTCAGAACTTCAAAGTACTGAAAGCAACATATAAGCCTATATAAATTTATGGCAGCCTGGGGCAAGAAATGCCATGCAATAAAAAATGCAGGGGTGATTCTATGCATCTTATCCTCCATTAACACACATCCAGAAGAGAAGGCTTATGTGCCTTATTTATTACAAATGAAGCTCAGACACCGAGTTTTGTCCTCGTTTTTCGGAAAAGCCTAAGGAAATGTTGCACATTGACAATGCTTCTGTTTTGCTTAGTGTATTACTGCTTTGTCGTCCCATGAAGTCAGCGGTGCTCTAGGCAGAAGTAGATTTCCACCCATATGGCATTTACAGAAGTATCAGTGTGAGTGCTGCAGTACTACCTTCAGTAGTAAATTCAGCATTACCTTCAGGAATATATTGTCTCCTAGAGAGAGAAGGCAGCACTGGAGAGGTTAGCAGAAAGTAAGAAGATAAAAAGGTTTTCAAGGTAGCTTTGAAAGTGTCTACAGAACAGGAAGGAAGAAAGAAAGAGAAAATTAAAATGAGTTTTAGGAAAAAAATCTTAAGAAATGAGAAAATATAAATTTTTAGCAAAAAATATCTACTGATTTTACATTACCTTAGACTTTACAACACAGGGAAAAACATTTTCTAGATCTTTCAGATTCCTTTTGGGCTCTTACTTCTTCCTATTTAGTAGGACTGAAATGAAATTACAGTTTAAATTTAAGCGTCATCTTGTATGTTTCAACAAAATTCGTCTCCACAAAGCAGTGGAGAAGATTTATGTCAGCATTATATAGGTTTGATGTTAAAATTGCAGAACTTTAAAATTCATAGAGTCACATACCTTAACAGATTTAACTTTTATAACCCTTTTAGAATGACACCAAATGGCATCATAATTATACAATGATATCCTCAAAATTTGAGGATTTCTTTTATAAAAATAACTCCCTGAGGCAAGATCTATAATTTTATTCAAATAATTTTGTTCAAATAAATTAAATAAATACTAACTGGATTAACACAACATAAAAGTATTACGTGTACTTATGATTTTGCAAATGAAATAAACACTGCATACTTGTTGATAAAACATAACTACATTCGCTCCACAGAGTCATGAAGAAATAAACTGTAAACAGGAATTTTGACCCCTGATTAAGTCTTTATAATTTTTTCAGTGATTGAGATCTATTTACGCATTTATTAGAATTTTGACCCCTGATTAAGTCTTTATAATTTTTTCAGTGATTGAGATCTATTTACGCATTTTGAAAGGTGTTGATTGCATTGCGTAGAGCTGCCTATATCATCTATTAGTTTTGATCTACTTTTATTTGCCTACACATTTCCAGCTCTGTTAATTGAATTTTTGAGAATGTGTGTTTTCCTGTAGTTGAATTTTGTTCATCTCAGTGTTTATGCTATACCAGTAAACATGCAGTACTTTCAAGTGTTCTGCTATTAAGGGCAAGTAGCTCTAACAGTTGTGACTTAATTATCATATCTGTAGAGACAGTAAAGTGTTCAACCACTAGAAGTTCATCGTCATTGGTGACAGAGGGAATATTTATTGGATATACTACTGAACTTGTGGTATTTTTCATGTGTATATGATGTTTTCTTCTCCAGCCTTTTATGTTAAAGGTAAAGTTGTTTCATAACCTGTGCATACATGGCATATCAGATATGGTAAGATGCACCTCTCTATGTAATTTATATTAACAAATTAGATATTTTTTTTGGTGTCAAATGTAATGAACACCTTTCCTATTAAATGGCAACTGCAATATTAAAACTTACTAAATTAAAACCAGCACTCCACATAATGGCACAGTTCAGTCTTTTTCTTTGGTCATTATCCTGTTTATGCCAAAGTGTATTATTATGTGTGGGCTTATGGCTGACCCTTTTAGACATACACTTGTACAAGTGACCACAACATGTTTTAGCTAGGTGGAATGCAGATTAACTGCTGGTTTAGAACTCTTAAATTCCAAATATGCTAAATACAAGAAGAGCTGTGTCTTAGTAATTCCAAATATGCTAAATACGAGAAGAGCTGTGTCTTAGTAACACTGTGATGAAGAAATGACCACTTCCAGTCAGTTAGATTTTCATAATTTGTTTTCTAGGTCTTTGTCTGTGATGTACTCTGGTGATTATATGAGAAGAGTCTGATTTATAAACATTAAAATATAACACTGAATCTCGGCACAGTTTACAGCTGTTCTCTGAGACAGTACACAGCCCTGTTTGATGCATACTTCTGAATGTCATATTGCTGCAGAGGGCATAGGATATTGATAACTGTATGCCCTGAAATACAGTATCACCAGCAAGATGATCACAACTTGGTATTTTATCAGATCTACTTCATTGTTTTTTCTCAATTTGCTTTTTTTTAAGAAGGAGGTGGGGGGTATAACCATGTTTTATGATAAAAAGAACTTGTATTTGGCACATTCTTTCTTCTGACAAGGCAGGAATAATCTCTGGAATAAAGCTTCGTCCTTTGTAAGGGGAGATGCACAATAGCTCGTTTAGCTAACATGTTAAAAGAACCAAATATGAGCATACTGTCCCTGAAAATTCTGGAAAATATTATCCTTAAAAAGCTTTAATAATGTTTTTGACTAACATCAGCAGTTACCCTTAGACATTCTGTAATGTTCACATACATTACTGAGAATGACTAAAGAGTTCAGTATTGTGACAACATTAATAATAATTGTTGGGAAGCACTTTAATACAAGATGAGAAGTTTGATATCATACTTCAAGATGGCATTTAGTATGTATGTATCATGATAATAATACTTAAAGAGATTAAAAAAAAAAAAAAAAGAGGATTTGTTAGATTATTCAGGTTTTAAGCAGTTAACCATATGAAGCCTGTTAAGTTGTTTATTATTTAGGTGAGTACTCAAAAGCTTTCATAGATTCCAACTGGCATCTATGTATAATCTCTGTTGCCATTGTGGTGAATGAATTTAAGTAATTGGCATGCTAAGTTCTCCCTGTTTTCATCCTTTCACTGTCATTCATTCCTCCCTACTTCAGTACTGCATTATCTTGAATTTTTGTAGCAAAACTGAAACATAACATTCAGTCTCAGATGTTCCCAGGAGTCGTCTTGGAAAATCACCATAAGAAAAGGAACATTTTCTTAAGTGCATTTTCTTATTGACATCATTACTAAGAGTAACATTTGAGAGTGCAGAGGCATTTTCTCCTCAGGTAACACAGGGCCACATTTAATGTCTTTTCAATGTAGATAAATTGTATTTTAACTTAGACCTAAAATATTTTTTTCTGATAATGAATAAGATGAGACTTACTTCATTTACACCACATAGCCAAAGCTGAGGAGCTGCTATTCTCAGTCCACTGATTACACAGAACTTCAGTGCGAATCACACGTTTTGTCCCAGCATCAGGGGGCGATGAAAAATTCATCTTCATGGCTCTTCAGTTCCTCTCTTCTTGCTGTCTGACAAAAAGCTAAGATTCTCCTCACTATAAGCCAGATATATAATAAAAATATTTTCAGCTCCAGTAGACAAAGCAATTAGAACTGCTATAGATTGTTTTGTCAGTTCCATTCCATTTAATATAGTTCAAAATTCACACTTTGCTTGTATTTCACACTATTTTTTGGTATGCAGAGAGGACATCTACCTATTGGGTATTGGTTTTGTATAGTATACTTGCTAATGCAGGCTGCACTGAACAGACAATAATTTGGTGTTTGCCATCTTAGACACACTTTAGTACCTGAGAAAAAAATTCAGTTTAGCTGCCAGAGGGACTTTATTATTGGCTTTCTTCACTTCTAAAACAATTAATATGAAAGATATTTTAATTCACTTTGTTTTAAAGAACAGTTCCTCATGTAAAAAGTTAGTTTGGAAAGAAAAAAAAAAAAAAAAAGGTGCCCACAGAATTAAAGAAAAATGTAATTGAAAATTACCCATTATAAATCAAAACTTAAAAGTCTGTTAGAATTATAGTCTGTCAGACTATAAACATTGCACAGAAACACAGAATGATTGAGATTGAAAGAGATGTTGGGAGGTCATCGTGTCCAACCCACTGCTCAAGCCAGTTGCCCAGGACCCTGTGCAGAAACATTTTGAGTATCTCCAAGGATGGAGACTCCACAGCCTGTTGTGGGAGCCTGAGACAGATCTTGGTCAGCCTCACAATAAAAAAAGTTTTTCTCTATAGGCAAATGGAATCCCCTATGTTCCTATTTAAGAAGAATTTATACCTTTTTTTTTTTTTTCTCCCAAACATACTGATTTCTCCTAAAAGAAAACAAAAACAACTTTTTTATAGCAAAACGCATTAATAACCAGCCAGTTATTTCATGCCCTACCCTTATGATGAACTTTTTCATTTTATCTAGATAGCGTTGCTTGCTTTACTTTTTAGACATGGTTGAAGTGGAAATGTGACATGTTTAGTTAGCAGAAAGACAGGTTGGTCCAGTTTTCCCAGAAAGAACTTTGAATTTACTTGCCCCTCCCAGGCTTAATGCTGGCTGAACAGTAACCAGAGCAGATCCAATCATTCTTGCATGTAAATCACTACAGTTCCACTGACATTGGGTATTTATGCTAGCTGAAGGTCTTTTTAAAAATATATTCCCAAAATTACTTTACTCATTTGAAAGAATAGGAATGGGAATAGGAAAAATGTAGGAATAAGAACATGAGGCTGGAGATATTCTCAGGGGATGAAACTATTTTCTTTAATAAGGCGATCAATGCAGTCCATGCACTTTGTCCATTTGTTTTAAGATCAGTTTAATATTCTTAGGCTGAAAACGATGAGACTTTTATAATCCACAGAGTGTAAAATAAATGAACAGAAATGCACCATCATGTCTGATTCCTTAATTAAGACAATTCCTTTAAAAGGTCCCCACTGTGTTTTCAATTATTTTTAACAAGAGAGATTGTTTTATTCGCAATTACATTATTAAGCATATTATGAATTAAAGTAATAACATTAAAATATTTTAATGTAGGAATTGTCCCATATGGTTAGAAAATTAATCATTATTTACAATGATATGGAATTAGAGGATGGTTTTAAAGACAACTGAAAGTACTTTATCAAAAACTATAACAAACAAACGAATTAAAGGAAATGCCAGGATTACTAGTGAATGAAGCATTAGTTCTGGAATAAATTAACTAGATGTTTGATTTTGAGCAGATAATTAATCCTACATCCTATGCTGAAAATGAAGCTCAGGTATAACTGTTGGCAAAGCAGGACCTGTGGTTTTTGCATTTCAACTTAAGTATGGTCCTTTACTAATGATAAAATAAATGTTGTCTATGTATCCAGGTAGCCTTAAGTATGAATATAAACCTAACTATAAGTTAACAACTGTGTGTGACACATTCAGGTAACTGAAGTACTTAAGGAAACACATCAGTTGCTGACAAATATTATTAAATATAGAAAACAACTTGTAAGAGAAAAAAATAGGAAAGAAATCTTGGAGAAAACCACAAAAAGGGAACATAAATATTTCTTGTTAAGGTAAAATTGCATATTAAATGTGAAACCTTTAGGCAATAATATCACAGTGCCATCCCAGGAACATCCTGAGCTTGTGTCACTATACTAAGACTATAATGTAAAATAGAGAGCTTATTTTCATTGTCTCAGCTACAGCAAGCATTGAAAATAACTCAGCTTGGAAAGATGTATTCAAACAGTAATTTCCTGTGATTTCAATGAGAATTTGCCTAAGAAAACAGTACAAAATAGGAAAATATAGGACAACCCAATGTAATTTCACACATACATAACCATGTGTCATGTCCCACCTGCACTCAGAATTGCATGCTACTGAGCATCCTTTTAAGCTACCCCTTTGAGCTGGGATAGCTGGAAGAAATGGGTAGGTGAAAACATATTAATGAGATACACATTAACCAATACTGGCTGTCATGAGAAGCAGCAGAGTGATGAAGAGGATGGTACATCTGATGGTACATCTCTCGGAGTTCTCCAGTTCCCAATGCAAACTGCAGACATAGCCTGCTACAAGACTGCAGAGTACAAGTGAAGGACAACCCCACAGTCCCTCCCTGATTCTCTTGGTCCACATCAGGGAGTTGGTTGCTCTGTTTATGCAATTTTAGCTTCATTTCATGTAGTTTTTCATTCTTCCATTGCGTTGAAAGGGTAAGAGTGCCATCTGCAACAGAACTCTAGGGAATTTCCTTGCTGTCAGCACAGAATTTCACAGCAACAGTGGGATTCAACAGTAGTGATTGAATTAAAGAGGGAGGGAGGAAGTATACAGGCAGGCCTTTGGGGGCCACAGTCAACAGGGGTGCTTGGAATGATGGAGGGAGCTTCCTATCCAAACTATTTTGGCTGTAATGGCCTTCAAACTTCTTTGTTTATTCCTCAACAAGCCAGTTTCTGACCTCTAGTAAGTATAAGTGATGGGACCTCTTTTAGGCTATGGTTAGAGTGCCCAGTAGGAAGATAAATTCTTCCCCTCTTCTCCCATTTGTACTGCAATTCTCTTGGCAGGGACAATCTGACATAGAATCAGCAATTTTGTGATACTACTTTCCCTAGCAGTTCACACACTTTCTAAAGCCTCTATGGTGGCTTTCCTAGATCCCCAAATATTTCCATCATCACTCACAGCTATAAGGCATATAGACTCAATATCTTTACTACATTTAATAGACTACTATCTGCTCTGGTACAGATATAAAGCCTCTAAACCTTCCCTGTTCCACAGTTTTTAATTCTCTTTGTGGGAAAATTTACTGTTCCTTATTCTCTGCGATTTGACCCTCCATTTATTTGTGTGAATAGTGAAGAAAAGAATTCTTTCAGGCTGTCAGCAATAGAATTTGTCACTAACTTCCTACTCATCCTTTAATGGCTCAAGTAATTTCTGACAGAGCTCTTGGCTTTTTATATATTTGAGCAGTTTGCCATGTTTTATATTTAATTTCATTGTATCACTATTGATTATTTTCATTCCACATTTTACATTTCTGCATTTGTCTTGCATAATTACTGACCACAGAATTCATGAAAGAATCATGGACATAAACTTAAGAAATGTAAAACTTAAAAATGTTTTAAAAAAAGAAGAAATGAAGTGCAGCAAACAATCAGGTAGATCAGAATCCCTTTTCTTTACCTAGGTCCCTAGGCATTCCATGTTGAGACGTTGACAGAAATGAATGAAGAACCAGTTTAGATAAATTAGTTCTTTCAAACTCTCATATCTTTCAGCCTGGTTTAGATTACTTTATGGAGAAACTTCCACAGATTCTACAAAGCCTTGCAAAATCCCCTTTTCTGAGCTTCATTTCAGTTCAGAATTTTTAGTAGGGTTTTTATTTGGTTTGCAACAGAATGTACAGACTTCCTAAGTCTCTAAGAATAGTGCTTATTTTTCACAGTAAGGACTGACTTCATGTCAAATCCCTGCCGATTTGCAGTGTTTCACAGCCAGTCAGCACTTGCTCAGGTTCCCTCCTAAAGAGGTGTCACACTATAGTGCTCAAGGAATTTCTCCATTTCATCTCAAGGAACGGTCCATCTCCTTGTATGAGTTCCACCTGCCCAGGGTGCCTCAGCAAACACAGCAAACAAAGTCTTACTCCCTGTTGCTCAGCCATATCCCTTTGAAGGAAGATAACATATAGTAATACAACAATAGGACCAGAAATATTGGCTGTGACAAGAGTAACTGTGTAGACTTAGTGTAGTTAAAAGAATTCCAATTTCTAAGTATACTTATGAATTTTATCTCTGGAACTATTTAATAAAATGATGAGGCCATGGTAGTTTTTAGATTCTTCCTCCTTTTTCATAATAATACTTCATATTATTTTTTGACAGAGCTACAATTGCCCTTTTATAAGCTGATACATATATTGAATAAGAAAGCTGTATAAAACTATATCAAGCAATACAACTCTTTCCCGATTTGCTTTATGAACTATACAAAGATGCAAAGTACAGTTTATTTAAAAGCTTTTCAAAGCAGAACTTATAAATATTGGAGTAACTTGGGGAAGTTATTGTGTCCTACTGATTTTCTCCTGAAATATATGAAAGACAAGGAAGGCCTGTTAGGAAAATTGCAGAGGTTGTAGTCACCTTTACTGGTGTATGTTTCCTTATTTTTCCATACAACTTTGCTCAAGTTCATATACTGATACAAATGAAACAGAAAGATGAAAATCAGGGGAAGGGGGATGGTAGAAATTTCATCTAAAGCCCCTACATTTTTACAAGTTTAGCTACAGATGAAACCAATTATTAGATCAAGTGTCAAATAAAACCACTTGTGGCACAAAGGATAATAATAATAATTCTGAATTATTCCCAGAATAATAATATATANCCCAGAATATTCTGGGAGTTATAGTCTGATGCCTCGTGGATCCTTTTCTCTTTTGGGGTTAGTCTTATGGCTGGAAACAACCTCCACGATACCTTCCTTTTTATTATTATGCTAGAAATCATGGAAGACTTGCAAGTGATGGAAAGCTTCATTTTTAGACTACTGTCCTACTTTAAAGGAGAACTGGCCTGCGGGATTTTACTTTTTAGTTCCAAGACGTATTCTTTTAAAAATAAAGTTATTTTCAAAAATATAGGTATTTGTGTAAGTTATTAAAAAAAAAGTTATGATATATGATAGTTGTGAGAAAATTTTTGTGCTTAGTACAAATTTGGGTATTTCCTCAGTGGCTGGTGAGATCTATTATTTCCTGCCTTAATTCATGTTCTTCCAAAAACTGCTCTTTCTGTCAAGTCATGAGTTTTCATTGAAATATTTAGCTCTAATACAGAACATGGTTAGAAGAACTATAAACATGAGAGCAAACCATGATAAGGAAACAAAGAAGAGTTTTCCTGAACCAACCTGTGCATCACCAACAACATATGACAATACAATGACATTGCCATAGCAAACTCTGGATATTATTATTATATAACTAATTGTGTCTTTTTTTTCATGACAATCTCTCATTATTGATTATAATATTTGTAGATTCAGAAGAAGAAATGTACCCTCCATTAGAACACTTTTACAGCCTCAAGAACAATAGATACTTAAGATATTAAAATTACCAGTGGAAGTTAAGTCTTCAAAGCACTAAAATTATCCTTTCCTGTTACTTATATCTTACATATCTGACATTCTTCCTGTTTGCTGCTCAGGATTTTTAACAAGAACAAGAAAGACTCCAGACACTTGAAAGATTTACTACTTGGAAATAAAGGTTCAGAAGAAGAAAAACATTCCTTTATCAGCAGGACATAATTTCAAACTGAGCACATGTCCTGGTTTGAGGAAAAATGAACCAATTTTCTGTTTTACAATTTTACTTTCTTAGCTAGGCCTCTTCTAACTAACTAAGCTCTGAAATTAAGAGCACATTGTGCAGAACTGTTTCATCTTGCAGTGATAAGACATGATTATATCAAGGAGTGGTGTGCAGAGAGGCCCTTGCTTATTGCTATAACAACCAAGGTCTGGTAATTTTCATCATTTGCCCCTTTGGAGGGTCGGAAATGGAAAAGCATAAAGGGGTCCCACCTGCAAAGAGGGACAGACAGGACAGGTGACCCAAAATTGACCAACAGGGGTATTCCATCCCAGCTGCATCATGCCCCCTATAAAAGCTGAGGGATCAAAAGGTCAACTCTCCTCCTTGGATCTTGGTCCAAGGAGGACCCTGCCTGTTCATCTGCCTTTGATCCTGACCCGAGCGTTCCTGACTCCAGATCTGGAATCCAGCACCTGTGGATCACCAAGTCCAGTTTGGGACTTTTCCTGAAGCCTGCTGGTGAAGTGGTCATCATCCTGGGAGCTTGATTCGGTTTCGTATATATTGTATACTTCCTTTTTTTCCCTTTTTCCTAATTTTCCTTTTTATTATTTATTATATTATTATTATTTATATTTTCATTAAAGTAGTTTAGTTTTTTTTCTAAACTCTTGAATCTCTTTAGTTTCTTCCTCTCCTTTCTTTTTCCCAAAGGGGGAAATCTGTCAATCATGTTTTGGTAAATTTGGCTGAAACCACAACAGCACATCTGACTACTTCTTAGTTTTCCTAGACTTTGATTATCACTTGCTCTACTTATAGTATCTTGGTTACCCTTGACATAAGTGTAAAAAGTAATTAATAGCTAAAATTAGTTAGCAAGTAAAAACCAGATTGTCTTGTGTAGGACGTAATAATTCACCTTAGCTTTGTCCTTAACAGTCACACTGAGGCCATCACAAACATCTGCTCTCTTGCATCCACTGCCTTATCTTTACAGTTCTATCTATTTTTCACTTAGGAAGTCATAAACTTGGAAGTTGACCACATTTAGATTTTTCTGTATAAAAGATCAGATTCCCTAGCATGTTACAGTTGCTTTTTCCTCTGTCCTAGCAAAGGAAAGGCATCTTAAAATACATCTGGTTTGTTGGACTGAAATTGCAGTTATAAGTCTAGTTTTCAAGAACACATGCATAGACTCAGCATATTTACAGAATTAAGCCTGTTCAGGAGTATAAACCTAAATCTTCTAAAAACGTAAATTGGGAGTAGTAGTGGAAAGAAAATGGTGTGAAATGGTAGGTTGTTGTAGAGTGATGTCTTTGAACTGGTACTATTTAATTTGTCTTAAAAAAAAACTTCTGGTGTCAATGAAAATATACAATATATATCACAGATTATAGTGGGGTCTGACACTGGAAATAACCTGCAGAGCTGCAAATGAATGCATAGATTTTTTTAATGTATAAAATATTTTTGGCTGTAAGCTGAAAAATAGTAGTGGAAGTAATCATTTATTGATCGAAAACTGGTTTTGGAAGCCAGATTGGACTATGGCAGTTGAAAAATCTGTACATTTTTAACACTGACTGCAATATATTTCTAGCATCCTCTTCCAGTATCTGCATTAGTCCCACTGAAATCATCTGGCCAAAGGAAAAATACACAGACTTGAAAAATTCTTTTGTGATTTATCAGTATGCAAATCATCTGCATTATCCAGCTCTTGTGGCCATTCAGCGGCAGGTGGAGTCTGTTCTATTCAGAATTTTTTATTCAGAGTAATTTTGCGATATCATTGCAGACAGAGAATAGAAACGGAATGTAATGTCTGGCAGTTTTTTTAAAGGTATTGAAGCACCTAAGGAGGTAAGTTGCTTGCCTTGGTTCTCTGTAGATCCAAGGAAAGGAGAGAGATGAATTACCCCTGGCAATAGAGATTGGGCAATACAGGTTCCCAGTTCAGACAGGATGAATACGGAGACCGTATTACAAGTATGTCAGTTTTACACATAACCTCCTTCTGTGTCTTTTTTTTTTTTCACCATTTGGTGTACCTTAGTCAATGTGAGTCACCCAATGCTGTACAAAGCAATTTGGATATTTAGATGTGTTGGATTAACCATCTGCTTTAGTCAGTCCTAGTACTGTACAGTTTGACAATGCCTCTTGCTCTGAAGTATTTTTTTAAGATAAATGGGGATTTTTTTATTCCTTTGAGTGTATGTCCAACAGTAGATTATGCTCTAGCTCTTGTATTTGTAGTCTTCATTAACTGCATGGGAATCTGAGTATAATATCACCTTTGGATTTTAGACCATTCCTAATTTACACTCTCAGTGCTGTGCAGTGAGAGTTGTTCTTACATTTTTCAATTCTTTAATGAGTTCTGTCTTAGACACATACCAAAAAAAGGTATTTTTGATACATGCTGGTCAACAACATATAGAATTCTTGTCCTACCATCTGCTTTCAATAGTTTCTTTAGGGTGAAGGCACACTAATATGATAAAACCATCTGATAAATATATTACTTTCATTTTGCTTTATTTTCATGAGCTTTCAACAAGAAAGCTCTTGCCTATAGAGATCTGATTTTTATTTTAACGTGTATTTAAATTTTTTTTGATGAAGACACCTAACCAAATTGATTTCAAACTTCCATCATAGCATTGTTAGTGGTAGATGTAATAAGCAGTCTCTTGTTAATGGTACTTGGAAGTTCTGTAGATAGGGATTTGTAAATGAAGAGTGGCATGCATTGCAAGAAGTATACAGATGAAAATACAATCACTCCGCATTGCTACTTTGTAAATATGTTCAATTTTTTTCTACAGCAGAAATGTTAAATTGGGGAGAAAAAAGGGAAAACAATGAAATTGTGAGGGGAAATTAAACTTTTTTTCATATTATGGTGATTACATTTTATAAAGGGCATGCATTCTTCTTTGCTGACAATTAAAGGTCATTTTGAAGCTCTGTATAATAGAAATTAATGTAAAGAAGAATGCTTGTTGGAGGATTGGTTTATTTTTAAGTTGGCTAGATAATGTAGTGTACAGAAAGGCAGAAAGAAATTATCTTGCTAACCCTTAGTTTCTGATTGATGTTCAGTCTGGAGGACAGGTTTGCTGGCATATGACAAACAACACAGAAATTTAAATGGTCATCTCAGCTTTATTTCAACATATGTGAACATCCACACTGCAGTTTCTTCTTTATAATACAAATTTATCACAAAAAAGGAAACTGTTATAGTAAATGCTACCATTTAAAAGAAACACTCTAGTCTTTGTTTATAGTCAGTATAGAGAAATGGGAGCTCAGAAGTAATTTTGTCTACTATCAGGATAGATACCTTATGCAGGTCACAAGAATTAGATACATTTTAGATAGTTAAAGTTAAGTGAGATTAATTATACCCGCTGTTTGGAATAATACTACTTTAATAGAGTTTCAGTTCTTTTGATTTATTAAATGCACCACATAGGCTAATTGAACACACTCTTAAAATAGTCTTCTCTCAGCTGATAACTAAAAGAAAAAAGACTATTTAAAAGAGTATCTTCTCTTTGGATATAAACACTTTTTTTTGTTATCAGTTTCAATTTTATTTGGGCAACAGTTTAAAAATCTAGATTCAAAGTAATAAAGTATGACATCTTTTAAATAATGTGTGAAAAAATCATAGAGTCATGGAATCATCCAGGCCAGAAGGGACCTCCAAAGGTCATCTAGTCCAACCTCCCTGCAGTCTCAGGGACACCCCCAACTAGACCAGGTTGCCCAGGACCTCATTGAGCCTCACCTTGAATAACTCCAGGGCCTCAACCACCTCCCTGGGCAACCTGTTCCAGTGTTCCACCAACCTCATAGTAAAGGATTTGTTTCTAATACCCAATCTAAATCTGCTCTTCTGCAACTTAAAGCCATTGCCCCTCATCCTATCACTGCAGGCCTCTGTAAACAGGCTCTCCTCAAATAGGTACATATAAATTAGTTCTGAGTTACCTATTAACAACATTAACAGTATTTAAGATAAGCTGTCTTCAGCAGTATGAGCTCTGAGTCATGCTCACTATATTTTAATGCTGGGAACTCCCCATCTCCAACTGCTGATCGTGTTAGCTGATTTGGTGCCTAGTTATGTACTTTGATGGCTTCCAGGATCAGATTTCAAATTTCATCCATGCTAGAAGACCTAAATAACCAGCAGTTAATTACAAACATTGTTTACTACCTCATTGTGACTTTGGGAGTCATTGTCAGGCTTCTTGCCATGCCTCAACTGTTATTGCCCAAAAGTTGTGTCCTTGTCTTCTGCCACATGTAATGACTTCACTTCTCTGGAAACTCCAGACATTCTGCTATTGAATGTAAAAAAAAAATCAGATCTGATTTAAGACCGAAGCACTGAATAAAATCTATGATGCTGAATCCCCTTTTTGAGAAAACCATTTCATACTAATGATGAGACTCAAGAGACTTCGCTAATAAGTCTTTTTTTTTTTTTTTTTTAAATTTCATCCCCTCATTAGTACTTCTGCACTAAGATAAAGAATCCTTCATGAAGTATGGTTGAGAAAACACTGATGTCCAGTTTATGGATAAATTTGTTATTAATAAATAAAACAAAAAAATTGGAAAATTGGTATTGCAGCTTTGACAATAGTAAATAGTATTTTATGATGGAAAAGAAACATCTGAAATGTGTGGGAGTTTAGCTTGTCAAACTGAATATGTTTAATTGCAATATATTTAAATAAGATTTTTAATCAGTTCTGGGAAAACGTACACAAGTTTGCAATGGACAGTTTAGTATAAAAGATAATGAGAGCAAGATTAGACATTGATGGAAGCTGGTTATGTAGCCTCAAAACAGTAAGCCAATGGCAACTTTGAAAACCAGTCTGTATCTGCCAGAAAAAAAAGAGAATTAAATACTACGAAAGCAGAGGGGGGACTGAAGGTCAGATATTTTTATTGATTTGTAGTCAAAAAGACTCATTTATGTCAATGCAGATTTCTACTTAGAACAAGATAGCACTATCTCACCACTGCTAGAATTGCTGAAGAACAACTCTCATTATGGTGCTCCATGAAGTTAGAAGTAGTTGGTGTGTGAGGTCACCTATCATTCCCATATTATGGCACATGGGAGTGGCGAAAGACACTGGATGTCAGAGGTACGTGCACTGGTGCTAAGCGTAATTGGTGTGTACTCCAATTGTAAGCCTCGGAATAATCTTCATTCATAAAAGTAGAGTAGTTATTAGTTGAATTTCAGCTGGAAGTCAAATTCTCTGATGATTCTTCAGTAATGTGTTGGTATAATTATAAGGAAATGCTGGAATAAGGAAGTAACATTATAGCATAAGGTACCCAAAGTGGGTGATTGTCAGGGGAGAGAGAAAGGATATGAGAAGTATGTGGACTGTTGGAAGTGGTGAGAGCAGAATCATAGAACAGACTAGTGTAACAATAAAGAATATGTTTTTGAATGGTCTAATAAATATTAATCTTAAGCATTTATTCAAATGTTTTGAGTACTCTTGTAAAGCTTCATTCAGAAGTTAAAACATTTGTAGTATAATCTCTACACTTACAATGCATATGAAGAGATTCCCTAAAGTGACATGCTTTCTCATTTCTGCTACAATTTTTATTTTAGTTTTCTACTGCTGTGGTAAATGACTTCTGCAGCAAAATTATAACTAATTTATCAACATAATTTTCCATGATATTTTGCCATAAATTGGACATCTTTCTACAAAATGTTATAATTAAAGCTGAAAGATGCAAATAATAATTTAAGTAAGTACGTTTAAAATTTACTAATGGGAAATACTTTATCTAAGGTGAAGAATAATCAGGTACCTTGGACAAGAGTTTAGTTCCATGAATAGGGGAAATCAAGTATTTCTACTACATATTCCATTCCAATGAGCACAGAACAAAGTTGCTGGAGCTGAGAATTATATCTAGAATGGGCTAGGAAGGGAAGTAAAAATGGAGGAGGAAGAGTCTATGTACAGTTTTCAGCATACTACTGCTTCAGGGAGGACAGCTACAACTAACTTGGAATTAAATAAGTAATTGGTTAAAGAAAAAAATACATGGAAGTAGAATATTAGGGAAAAAGATTCAGGTCTGTTTAGGAAGGAAAAAAAACAACCCAAAGCCCAGGAAAAAAGGATAGTGAAGGAAGAATGAAGCTCATGGTCTTATCTCTTGCTAAGGAGAAAAAAAATGTATATATTAATGAGGACTTCTGCTGAAAAATAGATTGTCTTGCCCACAGTAAGAATTGCTAAAGTACCATCAATATCAAGGAACAAAAAGAGATTAGGTCATCACTCAGAAGGTAACTCTAAATCTGTTCACTCAACCTTTTCCAATGACTAGTTTCAGAGTCTTCTCACCATGAAACCGTAAAGAACTGGAGTTATAAACCTCTGTAAATGGCTTTCACATTCAAAATTTCTGCTCTTGAAAATCTGTATCACTTTATAGGCTTTACATACTTACAATCTATGAGTTCTTTTCTTTCCATCCATCTCTTCAGCAAAATCTCAGAATCAGAGAATAATTCAGACTGGAAGGCCCCAGGAAATCACCACGTTCAATCCCCTATTCACTTTTGTAGTTTCATAACTGAACAGAGGCTACCATTTCAAAATATAGTAAAAGTCATCCAAAAATAACCAATACTCAGTTAAGTCAAATTTCCTGAGCGCCATTGATAATACATATAAAAAAACTAAAAAATCCCACCAGTTTTTTAAATAAAAACTGATAGTTTTGAGCTACTCTGGCAACTATTTATTTATTTATTTAAGTGAGAAGAACCAAAGGAAGAAGAAGAGAGGAAAAAAAGAAGATAAAAATCTCTTCTGGTCTCATATATTCTTCTGTCAATACTTTAGTGAATATGCAGCAATTTCCAGTAATTTCACAGCATCTGGCATACTTTCTTCTCAAAGGCACAGAGATAATTTCCGTACGTTTCACAGTCAGATCCATCACTCCCTCCATAATCCATAGTTCTTTGCCAATACCATCAAGGAAGAAAATATTTCTAGATTTCTGAGTCTAAAACTAACATGATAATTGCAGGATTCTCTCTTCTCTTCTACAGAATTCCCTGTTATAGTTAACTCTTTGTTTCTGGAAAGATTGTAGCCTGTTTAGTGTAAATCAACTGAAGAACAATATTCAACCTATTGAGTTTTTATAAAGATACTACATTTAATACTTGCAGACCAGACTTGGCTGGCTGTCACATGCTCACCCAGCCACTCTCTCACTCCCCCTCCTCAGCAGGATGGGAAGAGAAAACAAGATGAAAAACTTAATGGGTAAAAATGAGAACAGAAAGATTGCTCACAAATTACTTTCCTGGCAAAACAGACTCAACTTTGGGAAGATTAACTTCAATATAGAGTAGGATAGTGAGGAGCAAAGGCAAAACTAAACCCACCTTCCCTCCATTCCCTTCTTCCCAGGTTCATCTTTGCTCCTTCTTTCCAAACTCTTCTACCTCCTGCCCCTGAATGATAGAATGAGATAGGGAATGGGGAGTTGTGATCTGTTTATAACACTTAACCCCCACCATGGGGTCTTGCAGGAGCTGGAACTTCTTTCTAGGCCCATCTACCTGCCTCCATGTGGGGTCTTCCATAAGCTGCAGTGTGGATAACTGCTCTGACAAGGCTGTCCATGAGCTGCAGGGGACAGCCTCGTTCACCATAGTCTTCTCCACAAGCTGCAGAGGAATCTCTACTCTAGAACCTTCTTTCCTCTGAATGACTCCAACTGATGTTGGTGTCAGTGAGAGTTGTTTCTCTCTCTTTTTACTTCCTTTTGTTCTTCCAGCTACTGTGCAGCTTTCTTAAATGTGTTTTCACAGAGGTGCCACCAGCATTGCTGATGGGCTCAGCTTTGGTCAGTGGTAGGTCCATCCTGGAGCCAGCTGGAAATAGCTGTGTTTGACATGGGACAGCCTCATGTCTCTTTTCACAGGAGCCACCTTTGCAGGCTTCTGTTGTTGACACCTTTCACGTAAACTATAGAGTTTACGTGAATAATTAATATACATATTAAACAATGCTGAGTGCAAACATCAGTGGCCAACAACCCTAAAAATAGATATTAGTAGAAATTTTTAAATAGTGATGCCTCAAGATTTCCTTGGAAATCAACAAAGAAATCAAGCAAAGTGACACATATAATCACCAACTGATTATTACTAATAGGTATGGTAAAATGATGCTGCTTAATGTCCTCTTAATTTAATAAGCCTAAAATAAATTAAAAATATGTCTGTTTAGAGTTTCACTTCCTAGACTGCACATTTTTACTTCCTGCCACCCTCAACACTGAAGTTACCATTTCAATGGTTGCAAAATTACAGATTTTCTGTCTTGTTCTTTAATATCCTTGTTAGACAGCCAGGTGTCTCATAATTTATTTAGAACTGATTGTGCTAGAAACTTTCCTTGGAGATTTTGCAGCTGTATAGGAAAAAATTGATTTAGGATGCAAGTCTGAGCTTATTCAAGTTACACTCTGCTAGAAATTTGCAAGACTGATTACAAGCTCCTTGAGTGGCCTTCATCAATTTAACAAATATTAAAAGTCCAGCAGAGGAAATATAAAAAGATTTCTTAAAACAGCAGGTTTGCTTCTTTATGCTGGATAAAACATTAGAGTTTTTGACATGAATATAAAAAAGTGTCTTTTCTTATTAAAGTTTTTTACAAGAGCACTACATACATATATTAGATTTCCCCTTTCCTGAAATCCTCTGTCCATCAATTTAGATCTAGCTTGAAGCATTGGTTGTGAATAAAAAAACCAGCTGAAATTTGCTTTTATCATATAGCAAAAACCACATAGCCTGTAAATGCAGACATATCTCTGAATATTTTTTTAGTTCAATAATTTTGTAGAAAGTGTGTAAGAATTTATGATTTTAATTTTCAATATTATTGTGAAAGTAGTTTTCAAAGAGGGAAAAAATTTTGAATGAATGACACATGTACTGAATGTTCTTAGGAAGACAGAGGTTTAATTTTTATATCAATGTGTTTTACCAGAGAATTTTGAAATTTTCATAAAGTTCTTGATGATAAAGTTTACTGTTAGAGCTGACAATTTCATTCAAAATTAGCTAATCAACAGGCAACATTTCAAAGAAGAAATATGCACAGTATGGTCTTTGAATCACTCATGAATAATCCAGAGACCAACAATTACTAAATGTATTCTAAAAAGTAACTTTGAATAAGTAAAATATAAAGAAGGCTTTAGTATATAGGCATATTACAAGTATAGCAAATACAGGAAAATCAACTGAATGGGTTTTTTTTTGAATGAATTATTCACCTGGCCCTACAGATTACGCAGTCTAATAAATGAAATTGCAACTATTTGTAATGTCATCAACAGATTATTAGTTTCTGTGTTAATTCATATCAGTGAAGCAGACTTTCATTTTTTAAAAATCTCGTGAAATGTTTCAGGAAAACTGAAATTAAAATATTATAAGAAACAAAATTTTTAGCCAACATAGAAAAAACAGCTATGTTCTATCCTCATACTAGCTTATGACCTACTCAGTAGTTTGTGTACATTCATATTTTATCAATAAAAACTACATTTTCAGATGAGATATTACCTTTTAGAGAGAAATGAGGAAGCCAAGGTTGGGTTGTTTGGATTTTTCTTTTTGTGGTGGGGGATAGTGTTTTGCATAAATTTGTGTGAGATGAAGGAGTAGTAACAACAAACATGGCACAGAGATACTGCAGTGACACCTATAGTACTCCAGTAATAGGAGACAGCAGTGCTTCTCCTGCTGGACCACCATTCATTCATGTATATTGCTAGACAAAGCAAATGGGTAATATAGCTATAAATATGGAACTATATTAAATATAATACTACTTTCTCAGGCTAAGTCAAGTCTGTTACAGAGAGTTTATCAGATTCCCCTATATTGTCTTTCATGCTACCTTCCATGCAATAAAAGACCTTCCCAAATTAGTTCATTACTTTTTACTGCATTGCACTTGCTCTTCCTTTTTTCCTGATGCTTTTAGAACAGATCAGGTGTCTTGTCTAGTTCAATCACTCATTCAGATGATGGCTGTTAGGCAGATACTGTTATGTCTCATTTGATGGTAATTTTTATGTTTTATAAATATAATTTGTTAGAACAGAGATAATGATCTTTACTACATTCCATTATTTCTATCATCTCTTTTTTTTACCAGTAGGGAAATGAGGCACAGGAAGTTTAAGCACAAAACACAATTAAGCACAATTAAGTACCTGTCCATTCATATAGAATCAGGTCTCTCCTCATCCTGAAAATCTCTAAACACCTGTATTTACCCAAGCATCCTCAGAAACATTTCAGAAGCATGCTGTCCAAGAGTGCCAGGCATTTGCAAGTTTGTGGATAGCACCACAGGGAGAATGTTGGATACACTGGAGACCAGGACTACTGGATGACCTACAGAGCTGGAGGAATGTACGAAGTTCAAAGTCTTCTACTTGGGGTGGAGTAGCCTTCTACATCACTGCAGACTGGGAACTTACTGACTGAGAAAAAGACCTGAGGGTTCAGGTAGAGAAGGAAATGTACATGAATCAGGAATGTGCCCTTGCAGTGATGAAGGCCAAACTTCACTACCATGAGCATAACCAGCAGGGTAAGGCAAGGGATTGTTCCCCTCTATTCCCCTCTAGCTGTATTTTGGGGGTTCTGTGACCAGTTTTGGTCTAGTAATGACAAAGTGGATCAAGTCTAGCATAGGACCACTAAGTTGATTAGAAAGCTGAAACATATTACATACTAAAATAGACTGGGGGAATTGGATTTATTTAACCTTGAGAAGATAAGGGTAAAAGGGGATTTTTATTAGTCTTCCATAGCCCAAAGGGGGAAGTAATAGGAAAGTCCAAGCTACTCTCCTAGCGGTGCGGTGCAACAATCAAAAGGAATCCAGTCTCCAATATCAGGTTATAAAATTCACCCCTCTCCATGTTTGATTTACAGCTAAGATGTTGATTATTGCAGTAGTTTTTTACTACTCAGAGCCAGCTGTTCTTAATCAGAGATATCTACTATTGGTTTAGGAAGAGATCAATTCCTGTTTGAGGGCATCACAAGAAGATAAGTTTGTTGGTACCATTCTGGCTTCTGGAAGTCATAGATCCATATCAAAGAGCATTAATTTTTCCCCATGAAAATGAAAATAAGAAAGTTAAAGTGCTATGTTTTACTTTATGTCCTGGTCTGGAGAAAGAAAAAGGAAGCAGAGTAAAATATAACACATTATTTTTTTTCCATATTTTTCTTTTAGAGAAAAACAGATTGTTATTGACACTGAAAGAGGGAAATTCACATTATGAACTTCTCAGAAATAGAATCTGAAAGAGTTGCAAATTCATGATGAAACTTGCTTTAACTTGGATATGCACAGAATCAAGATAATGAAATACAGAGGAGGAAAGGCAGCAACTAAAAAGAAATTTTATATATGCTCTCTCATTTTCACAAAAAAAAGTGATTCAGAAGAATAAATACCCCACCCCAGTAACAGCAGTTGAATGCATCAGACTATTTCTACTGGCATTTCTCTGAATTATTATTATTAATATATTAATATATTATTATTCTTTTTTTTTTTTTTNNNNTCTGAAGTAATAACTGCAGTGTAATTAGGCAAACAGATCCTGAACTGGCAACAGAAAGGGTAAGATTTCAAATTTTCTGTTATTTTGCCCATGGTATACTCAGGGACATAGAGGAGTATATCTAACATTCAAGACAGAGGGAGCAATCTAAATAAGGAATTATAGACACAACTCAAAGAAATCAAATGGAATAGGTTGGGGACCCCCACTACAAAACCTAGGTTACCCTGTCTCACCACTATATATAAATCCTACTGGTGTGTAAAGTGTATCCTTTGATTTAGAAAGAAGGCTGGATGTTTGTGTGTGTATTCCCTATGTAGAAATGGTTTGTTGATTATGAAGAGATGCAAATCTGGTAGTTATTTTCCTATCAGAGAGCCAGTTCATTAATAAAATTTAACATATTCCTGCACATAATGGCCTGTAATGTTTTTATTCTGAGAATTTTCAAACAAAACCATTTATTTAAATACATAATGTACTACCTAACCTTCCCTTAGGGTGAATCTCACCCTCTGCAAAGAAGTTTCACAAAGCTATGCATCACTGAAGTCATGGTAATGTTCTGTTTTCTTAGCTGGAGAAGGAGCTAAATGGCACACAGACCTTTGTGTTATTCTGATGTAAAAGCAGAATTGTATTCCTTATCCAAATGATTCTCTGAAAGATATTAGGTATTTTGTAAATATCTGCCAGATCCTTAAAATCAGAGATGTTTTATTCTGGAGACATGGACAGTGAGATAGAATGCACCCTCAGCAAGTTTGCCAATGACACCAAGCTCGGTGGCACGGTTGACATGCTGGAGGGAAGGAATGCCATCCAGAGGGACCTGGACAGGCTTGGTAGGTGGGCTAGTGCAAATGGCATGAAGTTCAACCACGCCAAGTGCAAGTTCCAAGGCACAAATACAGGCTGGGCAGAGAATGGCTGGAGAGCAGCCCTGAGGAGAAGGACTTGGGAGTGCTCATTGATGAGAAGTTCAACATGAGCCAGCAGTGTGCGCTGGCAGCCCAAAAAGCCAACTGTATCTTGGGCTGCATCAAAAGAAGCGTGACCAGCAGGTCACGGGAGGTGATTCTGCCCCTCTACTCTGCAATCATGAGACCCCACCTGGAGTACTGTCTCCAGCTCTGGCGTCCTCAACTTAGAAAGGACATGGACCTGTTGGAACAAGTCCAGCAGAGGGCCACGAAGATGACATAGGGATGTCCTATGAGGACAGGCTGAGAGAGCTGGGGCTGTTCAGCCTGGAGAAGAGAAGACTCCAGGGAGGCCTTATAGCAGCCTTCCAGTATCAGAAGGGAGCCTACAGTAGAGCTGGAGGGGGATTCTTTCTCAGGGAGTGTTGTTTAAAATTGGAAGAGTGGAGATTTAGATTGGATATTAGGAAAAAATTCTTTCTTGTGAGACTGGTGAGGCACTGGAACAGGTTGCCCAGAGAAGTTGTGGCTGGCCCCGCCTTGGAAGTGTTCAAGGCAAGGCTGGATGGGGCTTTGAGCAACCTGCTCTAGTGGGAAGTGTGCCTGCCCATGGCAGGGGGGTTGGAACTCGATGATCTTTAAGGTCTCTTTCAACTCTAATAATTCTATGATTCTATGATTCTATTCAAAGTCATTACAATTTCTATGGACTTTTTTTTTTCTTTCTGTCTCTTTTGTCACATCTCTGTTGGCTAAAAAATGAAGGATCCCATCACAGTAATCCTCTCTCTGAAAGTATGTTATGGGAAAAAAAAAAGGTCTGGGGAGAAAAGTTTCTGTATTTTTTTTAGTTATCAAATAAGTTGAAAAACAGTGAATTTACTAAGGGAATTAATCAGGGACTATCAAATAGGAAAAGGTATGAAGGGAATGGTGTAGAAATTTCTGCTGAAAACTTGAGTCTCTAAGCTGCAGAAGTGGTTGGTGATTATTTTAGGATATATGTAATTCTATAAATACATTGTATAGATATTATAATGTAGACTCAATTCTCTCATCAGTAGCTTCATGCAAGGATTGTCTGCAGTTTTATAATAATAATAGCAACAACAACAACAACAACGATAACATTATTTTATTATTATTTCAGCTCGCTATTATTATTTACTTATATTATGGTAAGACTTGTGGATTTCACACCAAACCTTGTTACTCTGTACCCTCTGGAAACAAGTAGTAGTATTTAAAAAATACCATGCATTTAAATTATCTGGGTTAACCTATGAGTATGTCTTATTTGGGACTAGAAAATTTCAGTACAGAGTGTAAACTCCCATCTCTGCTGCCTGATTTAACCAAGAAAGGAAGTGCTTGCAGTTTAAGGTGAGATGAGCCAAAAGCCATTCAAAGTAATTTCCAAATAATTAGTTTCTCCCATCACTATATTAAAGACTTTTTAAAGAAATTTTTCATTAAGTTATGTGGGTTACAGAGTTAATCACTCATTCAAATGGAGACAGCCCTGGGAAAGCATATCAGGAAATCTACCTTTTTGCCATTTTACCATTCAAGGACTCTTGTAAATGTTTCAGGGTTTTGTAGGGACTCTTTTGTTTGGCTGATTTTTTTCCTTTTTTCTCTTTTTGTCTTTCATTCCTGTCTTTTCTTCAGTGTTTCCCTTTTTTCCTTTGGGGAGAGTGATGGTAATGCTACTAGGAACCCTAACTGAATCATTCCATCCTCTGCCTTGCACACTGCTGATAGCCTTACATAACAAGGTTAGTGGTGACTGTCCTGGTTGTGCATATGTGAATCTCTACTCCAGCCATTGTTTTGCTGTGCAAGTTCATCTCCAAATGGCTCTGCCCTCGGGACAGAGGCCACACTAAAAGATCATGAGAGAATTCTTGCGTATACAACCAGTAGGTAGCACATGGAGGCTCAAGGCTTGGCAGCCAAACCATCAAACTGGCTACATGTTTTAGAGTACGATGTGAAAATACTGTGATAGCTACTAAATCCAACTTTGCAAACTGCTGCAGTGGCTAAATCTTCAGCCTTGGCAACAGCTCAGTCAGACTCAGAATTTTATACAGTTGAAGCTAAGAGTTTACTGCCAGCATAGTCAAAATTATGCCTCCTATTGAGATGCCCATCTATAAATATTTCAGGCAAGCTCCTAGATCTTCCCTCTCAGTTACTTTAACAAATTTTTCACCAATCTTCTCCACTTTTGCCCTTTATTGCAAAGATTCTCCATCTGTGCCTCCATCAGTTCCCTTGTCTTCCAGAGATAAGCTATTTGTCTTTGCTTTCCTGGTCCTTCATGATTTACTCCTGCTGAAATTAATCTTCCAGTCCTTACCACAAATGGTCATTTCCTATCTTTAGTCAGTATTTGATACGAGCCTCTCCCAAAATTTTGCTAAATTTTCAGACAAGCTCCTTTGACCTCTGTAAAACCTTCAAGATATCTGCAAAGTTACTTGAACATCTTGCTTCAATCCTCCTTTACTTTTTGGTAACTATGCTGCTGAGATTATGACCTTTCATGTTAAATATAGATAATGTTTATGGACAGGGTAAAGAGGTTCAAGTTCTGTTCTTACTCAAAGCTGACTGTATATGAGGCAGACTTAAGGATGTTTATCCAGTAACTACAGGATATAGCTTAACCTAATAAGCTTTGCTAAGAGGCTGATCTGCATGATCTGCATTAGGTTGTGTGTGTTCCTGAGTGGATCTAAGAAATGGACACAGCTTTGATTTTTATTTTTTTTTAATTTCACCTCCTATAATTTTTTCCATTTTCTCTGTTACCTTCTTTTCCAGTTTCTCTACATTCTTTTTTTTTTTTGGTTGGTCTGCAACTCTCCTTGCCCTTAGATTTTAAGTAGCTGAATCAGAAATCACATGGGGTTTTTGTGTTGTGTTTTTTTTGCCTGATTTTTGAATACAAATTAACACAAAAGAATTTGGCTCCATTGCTTTGGTTCATAGGTATTCTAGTTGTACAATTCAGGATAAATCACATCATGCTGATTATTAATAGTAAGCTAAAAAGGTTTGCTATCCAAACAGCATTTTAATAGCTATTTAAATGAGCATTCGTGCTTTCGTGCTCCTTCTCTGATTCCAGTAGGCATTGAATTTACTTAACTAGAAACAAAACCTTGCAGAAAAGTGCCTTTAAATTACATGACCAAGGCTGAAGTAAGAGGGCCTGAGCTTTTCAGTGCCAAGTCTCAACTGCCCATTGGGGTCATCTTTCCAGACAATACACGACACCATAAAAAACCAGCTCTTCCCGTCCCATGGGCAGTGTGACAGCCTGTGGCCAAATGCTTCAATGTGCCCAGGCATGTTAGCATAGGCCCAGCAGCTGGTAAACTCCACACAGGGCTGAGAAGAGGTTCTAGACCCAGTACAAGGCAACAGTGGAAGGTATTTGACAGAATATGGCCTATCTCTACCAGATGGGATACTAGCTCAATTATTTACAGCTGGAGCACTTTCTGGTACTTCAGATCCAAACCTACAAAAAGCATGGACAACGCCTAAGGAGCTCTTTGTACTGACAGGGTGCAGCTGCTAAATATGCACATAGCACAAAAAAACAAACAGATTTTAGCACTGAGTGTAGACCATAACAAAACCCAAAACACAGCAACTGAATTCTTTTGATTAGGCTTCCTGTGGCACTTGGAGTCATTGCTTTTACATATTTTTGGCTATCACAACTGTAACTATGAGATAGTAGTACAACATTGACAAAAGTTTTGTGCATCCCTAGCAAGTGCTAGCCTGCTGCCTTAATATTCTGTCCTGGTAAATCAGGGGTTAAAAAAAAAATTAATCTGGATCCACAGCTTTGTAAAAAGAACCCATGCCAGGGATCAAATCAGATCTTCTTACAGATATGCTTAGAAGCGTTTGTGTTTGTTAGACTGTTGCTGACTCCTTTATGAGTCAGTCACTTGTAATTTTAACATTACCTTGTTAAGTAGGTCAGTGACATGTGACAAAGATTCTGAAGAAAAACCCAAACAAACACCCACCTGATGAGATGGGAAGTGCTTGTTATGTAGCAACCTACTCCAGGAGTACCACAGACACAGAGTGAGTAATGTCCACTTCTGTTATTGTTGTTATCTGTGCAGGTGTAGACATCTATCGACATTTGCATCCACCCTAAAGCAGCAGAATATTCCCTGAAAACCCAGAGGAATCTCTGGGCATTTCCTCTTCTTTGCTGTGGTTTATTTTCTGAGAAGAAAGATAATTAAAGAGTACTATTGTCATACATATTTGTTAATCTAGCAATGTTGACCTAAGACTGATTTCCCAAATGCTATGAGCTGGAAAAAAACCTCTGAATGTATTCTGTTTATCTTGGGAAAGGAGCGTAATCTAGTATCAGTAACGTTGTTCACAAAAGTGTCATATAGAAGGAAAAATGGAACCAGAAGTACAAAGATATTTATTTTCTATGTTTAGTTCTCACTAACACTTTACTGAATGAATCATTTGGTGTTTGTGTTAAGGAAAAGAAAAAGGCTGCTGGAGAATAATTGGAGAGAATAAATTCTAACTGAACCGATTCCTGTATTTTCATCCAAATCCTGATTCTAAATTTTGGTGTTCATTTAATCAGAAACACAGAATTATAATTTTCTATTGAAATTCACTGGGAGCTGTATGCCCAAAAATCCCCTTCTAATCTATATCCTATTTCTCAATTACACTTTGAGAGAGCAAGATGGTTCAGTACTATTTACAGAAGATGCAAGAGGTATATCATCGAAAGCAAATGAGTGAGTTACATTCTGCTAGAACTTGCCTTTAGATTTTTTAGGACACTCAGTGTATGTGCACTCTTACTGTTTAAAATGTTAAATATATTTTTAATAATCACTTGAATGAATCAGAATATTAGGAAAAAATTCCATCAGGCAACACAAGATCAATAAAAAGTGATTGTTGTTCTAAAAACTTCTAATTCAAATCATTCTTTCATGCTAATTTGTACAAATATAATCAATTAAATCCAATCCAACTGTAAAATTGTAAGGACTGCAGATCACAGTAATTCTAATACAATAGATTTTATTTGACTAAGCAACCTCAAATCTGACACGGGTTTCTGAACTTTGAAATAACCAAAGAAAGAAAAGAAATATAGCACTGGGATGATTACCAGGATGAAGTGAGTCTCTGAAATAAGTTATTGCCTTGTTGGAAGGGAAAGGTATAAACAAAAGCTTGCTTTGTATTGTATTTACTTTTTGCTAAGCGATAGCAAAGACACCATCTAGGTGACTAGGTGATAGATTGTAACTTTGAAACCATTAGAAATAGAGGTCAATTTCACTCTCTTTCAGACAGATTATAGAATCACAGAATCAGGTAAGTTGTAAAGAATCTCTGGAAGTCACCTGGTCTCCAGCCTCCTGCTTGAAGCAGGCTCAATGGGCCTGGTTGCTCAGGGGATTGTCCAGGTAAGCTTTAAACATCTTCGGTGATGGAAATTACACAACTTGGCAGCCTGTTCCAAAATTTCCCCATTTGCATGGTAAAGTCTTTCTTTACATCTAACTGGAATTTTCCTTACTCCAAGTTGTGATTTTTACCTTTTCTCCTGTTACCATGTGCCTTCAAGAAAAGCCAGCTCAGGTAGCTGAAGACAACAGTAAACTATCTAACTTCTTAAGGCTGGACTAAATTATCTTGCCTCTTATGATTTCATATATGTTCCAACCACTCAGAACAGGAGTACCTTGATCCTTGGCTATAGATTGGAGCAAATGGAATGGAAGAGCATATTTTAAGCTGTCTGTATGTCAGGGTAAACCTGAACAGATATCTGGGCATACGTCCTGCTCAGTGACGAGTGCTGCACAGGTAGACAGTGTGCACAGGTTGTCTTTTGCAGAGAATTCACACTAAGTGGGAAAAGAACAGATGAAATGTACTGCAGATCTGCAGATCAGCTTGTACATGCAATGTGCAGTTGCCTAGGATTTCTGGAAGCCATGCAGCACATTCAAAACTATTACTACTGTAAATGGGCTGTTTGGCATTGAGAAATCCTGGATAGGCATACCATGCCAAGCAGCATCAATGAGAAAGCTATATCGACTTAGTTCCACTTCACTACATCTTCATCTGCCACCTATCATTGCTGTGGGTGATTAGAGCTGAAAGGATTAGTGCAAAACAATAACAGGATTTATAGTAATTTTTGTTTCTATGCAGAAGATTCATCTGAAATACATTCTTCTGGGTGACTATAGTTTTTTTGCCAAAATTTGGCTACATTTGAAATTTGGAGATGTTGCTTTAGTATCATAAGAGCTTTTCTATTTTATGAATAACACATCTAGTCAGAGAACAGACACTAAAGTGTCTCATGTAATAAGGGAAAAAATTAAATTTTATAGGCAATATATGGGCATATAAAGTGTCCAAGATAAATAGATTTTAACCTGTAATTCCAACATCTGTTGTATAACTAGACACTGTGATTTTATTTACATAATAAATTAAGCCCATAGATAGCCCTCAACATTGAGCTTTCAAGCTCAGAGTTCATATATCAAAAGAACAGAACATTCCAAGAGGAGAATACCATTCCATGTAAACAGCATTTGTACAACTCATGTCATGGAATAAATATATTCTATCCTGTACAACAAGGACTAATTTCTGGCAGTGACTGGAAAGCAACACAGATGCATCTAAAATGGACGTAAAAAGAGAAGTAAGACAAAATACTACGTGCCACACTGACTACTAGAGTGCTACATTTCTGATTCTGGTTATTCCATGTGAAATTGGTGTGACACTATGTTAGCCAGATAATGCAAGTCATAAGAACAGTACATTTATGCTAAAAATTTTGAAAGCACATGCTAATAAGCAACAAAATCCAAATATTTTTCCATAACTGATTCTGTATTTTTAGTTATCATGAGTTTCCAGAAAACTTGGCTTCATACACATCAGAGAAAGAGTATTCTGGCTCATTCATAAAAAAAATACTCTTTTAAAAACAAAATGAAAATAATTTTCCTGCACAAACATTTGAATTTATAGATTTTTAAATATATATTTTTATCTTACTATAAATCTAATTCTTAAATATATGCACACATTTTAATTTTCCTTGACAGATTACACATGCGGCAAATAAATACTGACAAATGACAAATTAAAATGTTGTCTTGATGAATTTATAATTTAACTACTCTTTTGAACAGAGATTGCTCTCAGATACTGACGTACTAGAAACTGAGCGTACCTCATGTATTATTCTCCTCAGATCAAATAGCCCAAGATATGTAATGGTTAGGGCACTGTAAATCAGCAGATTAACCTGCAAAACTGTGCAAGTATTGAGTCTTTTAAATTCCTTATGTGTTTTTTTATTTATGTATTTGTATAGCAATGGTTTGTAATGCATGTTTCACAAGACATTTTAAATAAATCTGTAGCTACAGACATGAAATTAAATGACGAAGGAGAAACAATTTGTGAGCTGATAGAAGATCCTGAAGCAGAACACAAGCCTTACCTTCTTAACTAGATATGTCAAATTCCATTCCCAGAAGAAACCTTCATCTGCTTCAATCACATTAGATGAAAGAAAAAACTGTCAGATGAAAGAAGTAGGGGAAAAAATGGGAAGCATGTTCTTGCACTTGCACCCTAATTACTGATCAGAACTAATCTACCAGGATATAAGAAGGAAGAGTTTTCCATCGTGATTGATCATAGAAGGACAGAGGATGGTATTTATCTTATCCAGATCTACTGTCTCTGTGTTAGGCAACCAAGTTGATGAACTATACTACCTTTCTAATTAAAGAAGAGACAGAGACATATTCTGAAGCCAGTCCACCCCATTCCAAGATAAATTTTCACTTGGAGTGGACTAAATCATGCTCCAGTGTTATCTGTTTCCTTTTCTTACAACAGAGGCCTAAAAAGTTGTAGAAAACTACCCATTTAAGTTGTATAGAACTAAAATTAGTGAAAAATGATTCCTATCTTAAAGCAATGAGTATGTTTGTGTCAAGCCCTCACAGTGAAAACAGGCAAACAGACCAAAACAGACAAAAGTAAATCAATGAATAACTCAAAACACAGAAATATTTAGTTAATTTATTCCAACCAATTTTGATTTCACAAAGCTGGTCCCTCCTCTTATCAGGGCTGACCTGAAATTCTCTCTTCTCTGTTTAAATTTAAGAACCTGAGTTCCATCCATCAGTTGTGCAAACAGTATAAATGCAAACTACATCACTGGTCCGTACATGAGCTGAAAGGTCTGAAACAGCAGCAGATGTTTCTGGTCTTCCATTTGTGCAGTATAAAGCATAAGCAATTAGCATGCAGCAAGAGACCCTTACAGAAATTTCTTTTGCTGAACACTGCATATTCAGAGCAATTCACAGTTCTTTGTTTCATTCCATCTGGGTGCAACTGATTACAACAAGATCCCTGTCTGAAAGCAAACAAATATTTGCTTATGAGGCAGTAGAAATATGTCTGAGCCTTTTGTAGTCTTTCACTGAAAATCTAATCTAATTAAAGATCATGTCACTTATGCCAGTAGAATAACCAGTATAGAATTCTGAAATAAACCTCAAATGTCTTAGAAATCTAAAACCACTTGAACTTCAGCAGAAAGTTCTTCTCTAAGTAATCTGCTATTGAAATTAAAACATTATCTGGCTTTGACTTGGATGTGAAAATTGGCTGGAAGGCACTTGTAGGGTGGAACGGCATGGAGATAGTACCACAGTGAAAGAAAAAGGGCATAGTGAATGTTTCAATTGCCAACTCCTCCACCTTGCAGTTAATCTGGTCTCTACAGTGTTTTCCCAACCAGTTTTGCTAACACCCTTCTAAACTGCTATTTCTTCTTTATTCTTTAACTACAGAAGATCACTCTGTAAATGCAGACCAGGGCACCCTATTCCTTAACTTCAAGGACCTGGACAATGCTCAGGGTCTCGCTGTATCCTTTTTAACAGCAAAAGAATATAATAGCATGAGGGAGATATTTATTTGGTGCAACAAATTATTTAAATATAATTTATCTGAAGATTTCTGTTTTCCTGATACTTATGACAGATCTTAATTATGGCTGGAGATTCCATCAGTTGATGCAAGTTTATTCTCACTCCAAAGTGAAGGTAAAGACCACAGGAAGTAATCCCATTTTATGCTTGCACAAATCATGGTTATCAATTTACATTTTTATGTTGATGAATTTACACTTATTTACACATTATCTTACTGACTGAAAAAAGGCATTCTACTCTTCCATGACTTTTCTCTTTATGGCTAATGATTTGCCAATAGTTCAAATAAAAATGCAAAATATTCTAACCTGCCTACCAATGTGTCATTAGAAGTTCTGAAGTCCACAAGGTGGGGATCCGAACAGCCTTCTGTGTAAGTTACAGCATAACAGTGAAAAAGAAAACTTGAATTTTAATGAACCTCAAGAAAAGATAGAAGTGACCACCAAAACATAATATACTTTCTTAGCTGAAGGTTCTCTGCAGCGTGCATGTACAATATGAACTAGGACCTGAGCTGGTGAATTCTTGGGATATTGTTGCCAGTTGTCAGAAAATGGGAGTGAGAGAAAAGATGTTGGAAATGACCTTTGGTAAAGGAAATTAAACACCTTGTCACCCGTGTCCTTGAAAGTCCTGCTGTATTACATATTTTGTCAATAATTGCTTTCATTTATTTTCGTTTTAATCTGATTTCTAAAAAGGGAATCACAGAGTGTCTGGCGGTAAATATATGCAATGGGCCTTTCATTTCATATGGGTGATAATCTTACTTTTGGAGCACTTTTGCAGTAGCTAGGATCCACATGGATTATTTTCAGGGTATCCAATTAAAAACTCTAAGCCCTACTAGTTAACCAAATAAAGTGCTGAGAGAGCCACTGACAGAGAGGATGAGGAAGAAGGAATACCTCCTGCTAGCAAGTATAAGCAGAAAAGCTTTCTAGCACAGCTTTTTAGTGTAGAAGAATAGGGAAGCTCTTGGGGAGCCTATAACACATACTTTTCAAGGAAAAAGAAAACCCAAAAGTTTCCTTGTTTATAAACCATCTTTCCAAATGGTCTTGTGCTTAAAGGAACTTTATTTCTCCGAAGACCAAACCCACACTGCTTATCTGACTGTCAGTTTGTTTTCTGGTTCATCCCACATAAACACAGATAGTCAGCTGTAATCAAAACAATGCCAGAGCTGTCACAATTGCAAAAAGTCTCAGAGGAAACTGTTCAGACTCCATGACTGAGCTTCCATTCAGACTTTGGCACAATGGTCTGTACCTTGGGAAGAGGATCCTATTGTTCCAGCAATGATTAAATAAAAATTCACTTAATTGCTTCTTAATTTAGTATAAAAGCAGAGGAAAAACACTTTGGTATGTGAGAGGATACATCCATTAAAAGTCTTTCTATAAGAATTGTACCTTCTGGCATAACAGTTACATGCTGACTCTACAGACACAAGGTTTTTACTCAGTCGAAAAAGATTCAAGCTTTTCTATAGCTTGCATAACTATCAAAATATCAAAATGGCATTTAAAAATATCTACATACATTTAATAATGAGAAAATTGCAACTTATTCAAAAGATTAGCCCAAATGACTAATTTAACCATATATTAGATAAATTCACTTTCTCTTTTCAGCTTAGTTCCTCAGCCCCGTAGTGACATGGAGAATGCAGTGGATTTCCAGAACCTGATGAACTCCTCTGTGATGAGGCGTGTAGAAACTAGACTCCTTTCAGAGATTTCAAACTCTGCTCCTGGTAAGCAGGAGCTGAGCATTTCACCACATTCTGTGTTGGGAATGACCTTTGTAATAGTAAGTACCTTTGTCTTTGGTTTCATTACATCAAATTTTTCCTCTTGCCAGCTTGATCTGTTGGAAAGACAGCATTTATTTTATGATTCGTGTGATCCTTTTAATCAGAAAAATTCAAGAACTTAAAAAAACCCAAACTGTAGGCAGTCTTAAAATCTCTCAGATGTCTTAGATAAACAAGCAGTGTGGAATTGTGGTCACTGAATTGCTCAGAGATTGAATGAAAACCTCCATTGTCCCTAATTCTGTAGCCAAAAGATCTGCCCAGTAAAAGGCACAGTAAGAACTATTCTTGTAAAAGAGGCAGTTGATCTCTTCTCCCAAGTCACAGGTGATAGGACAAGAAGCAATGGATTCAAGTTGTGCCAGGGGAGGTTCAGATTGAATATCAGGAAACATTTTTACACTGAAAGGGTTATTAAGCTTTGGAATGGGCTGCCCAGGGAAGTGGTTGAGGCACCATCCCTGGATGTATTCAAAAGATGGATTGACATAGTGCTTAATGATATGGTTCAGTAACGAGT
>VZRU01011987.1:275262-290490 GCA_013398155.1 Pedionomus torquatus | reverse complement strand
CAGAGTTAGGTTGATGGTTGGACTAGATGATCTTAAAGGTCCTTTCCAACCTAGACAACTCTATGATTCTATCATTAGCCATTTTAGTATCCTGAAAGGCAGGTGGAATGGCAGAAGCTAGTGGTGAATTACATGTTGAACATTCCCTCTATTCCAAAAGGAAGAGCAGAGAAGGGAGAGGTTCAGAAGTCACACTTCATTAGCTGGCCATAAAGCTGATTTCCTGTGCCTGGCCTTTTTGTAAACTACTGAGGGAGTTAGAAAGGAGCTCATGTGTGTCATAGCTACTTACCTTGTGATAGCTTAAAGACCTGAAAAGTCAGTCGACAATTGAAATGAGCTGCTTCTCTAACACATGCTGCTCATGTAAAGGAGCAGATTAGGTGCATGGCTCTTGCTGGTGCTACTGCTGTTGAGAAGAATTAGACTAATAACCCTGAAAGGCAACATCTGTATGTTGCTGCATGTAGGCATGAAGTTAATAGTGTTACCCTGATGCAATGCAGTAACTGTCTTGTCTCTAGGCAATAAAGCACCAGAAAAATTGTGGACAGCAGATAGGCAGTGATGGGGAGAGACATGGACAAGCTTAATGCATTATTTTACATATTTTGTGCTCCTACAACACCAGATACTTTCTTGATTGAAGTATTTGTTCTTTGGCCAGCACAGTCTTCTTGCCTCTTTGCTAATGAGTTTATTGATGCTTTACCAATTCTACTTACGTATCTTCATGGCCAGACCGTGCAACACAGATTACTTGCAGATTTTCTGCCCTTGACAGAAGGAAAAAAAAGCAGTTATATATAAAAAAATATTTAATATTTTTAATATGATGTAAAGACATTTTCACTTTCAGCTGAAGCATGTTAAACTGGTTTAAGTAAAATAAGAATGTATGGAAGGAAATAGCAAATCAGTGTCTGAACTACTGTATGAAGAGCTGAGCAGTTAAGAAAGCTGCCAGCTATTTCCCAAATAAGACAGCTATGGTAGAATATATAATAAATGTTTCTTAGCATGCCCATCTAAAAAGCCTTCACTTTAGAATATGCTGAATTGAGACTAAGTCTCCAAGTCCACTTTTAAATATTTTAAGACAATGTTGCATAGAAGCTCAAATCTAGATTGTTTATTACAATGTCTGACAGAGGCAGACTGTTAGTCCTCTTAAAAACAAAATATGTTTATACATGTGTATGAAATAGGTAGACATTTTCAGGAAAATGCAAATTCAAAATTTTCCTTAATTTTATAGCTTTCCTCTATTAGTCTTATCTCTCTGTTTCTAGAACACTCATTTTTTGCTGAAAAATAGCCCTGCCCATATTCCATTGTTTTCACTATCAGGGATGCATGAACTGTAGCTCGCTATAAAGGTCAGATTCATTGTTTTCCATTTGTAGTACTGTAAAACAGTTCCCAAACTTCCAGTGTAAATGTATTTAGAATTTTAAATTGAGTAAGAAAAAAAGAATCCTTAACATGTGCTATTCTTTTGGTATGAAATTAGCTATATCTGAAATTCTATTACAGTCACATTCAAAACATATTACTGTGGACATGCTACATATAATAACAAGTGAAATTGCTGTTATCATTTTCCCAGTGCTGAACTGCATCTTCTATGTAACACATGACATAGAGTAGAAAGAAGAAACAATGGAATATCAGGAAATGTAAAACCTTTATTATTTATTGACAATGCAATTATTTTCAATAATATTACGAGCAAGCCAGTACTGGTAGCACTGAATTCCTTTTCTTCAGAAATCCATAAAAAAGAATCTCAGATGTAAATAATATTACCTCAAGGCTGACAATCCCCTTTCTAAACAGGCACTCAAGATTGGAAGTATCTGTATACCTGGACTTTGTTGTATAAAATGATTATAATTTACATAGAAAGTAAATTGTTTAAGTTCCCACAGAGATATTTTCATCTTTTGGCAAAAAATAAAATACGGCTTACAGCTGCATGAAAGGCAACTGAACTATGATTACTACTAGCCCATTTAAATCAAAAGAAACTGAAAACTTGAATAATATCACTTGTAGTTTCAAAAGCATACTCAAGGATTTACACTGCCCAGAATGCAGACTCAAGCTATGAGGCAAATTTTCTGGGAATTGTCACTAATTACCTGAAAGAAAGATTAATTTTTAATTAATTATTTTGAAATATGCAAAGTCTTTGGACATCTTTGAGTTCTTAAAAATAGTTATGTTTCTTTGCTTGTTGCTGTTTTGTGAATAACAGGTTAGAATGGTAAATGTTATCATCTGTATTATTAAGCTTTTCTAACCATCACCTCTAAAAAGAATGCATCTTTTCCAAAATAACATGGAGATGCTTAAAGGACAAGGATAAAACCAAGCCTTAGATTATTCAAAAGTATTAAAAGTAATTTTTGCTTCACAAAAAAAAATATATATATATATTTGGAATTTTTAAAAGAGTTAAAATTCTTCTGAAATAGTCTGTTTGTACCTAGGTTATAGTAGATGTCTAGTATAAAAATAATTTATCAACATATTTTAAATCTGGTGCCTAGATGATGTTTCCAAGCAAGTAAAATAACATTTTTTTTCTGAAGGAACCACTCAATGCAACTGTTCAGATTTTAAGACTTTTAAACTTTTGGGGAATTTTTAATATATATATTTATTTTATTTATCGTAATTTATTCTTAAGCCACTGGGCACTACAACATATAAATATTGACACCTTGGATTCATACAAGACTTTTTGTCTTATTTATTGTATTAGTATTATTTTCAACATCTTCTAAAACCATAAAACATGGGCCTTCATAATTCAATAACTGAGAGCTTTAAAATAGAGAGTTTTTAGAATTAGCTGACATGTAAACATATCTACTTTGGGAGCTGTATGACAGAGAATATTTCTGGGTGAAAATTATCAGTGCTGAAAGAGGATGGCAATATAAATATGATGATGTTTACAAATAACCTGTTACCCAATACACATAGGAAATTGCATGAAAGTATAAATTAGAGAGGATAGAGAGGGAATATATGAAGTTGTCAGGTAATCATATAAATCTCAGTAGAGGTTTGTACATAAACATTTTTTATAACTAAGGAAAATACATCATTTGCAGTTTCATGAAAGATCTGTTTTGGAAATGGTATCATTTCAACACGCTGTGGAATAACATCTGTATAACCTTACACTCTATGTTTACTACCTAAGAAGGACAATAAATACTAAGACATAAAGTAAAAAATTGCAGTATAGACTTAGCATCCCAATGAAGTTGGTAGTGAAAGTATGGCTTCAATGCTTGCTTAATAGGTCAATTACACTTCCCCAGATTGAAAACTTATGCTCAAAATCCAACATTTATATAAGGCTTTTTTATTAGAAAGATAATATAAAGAGTTCGCCTGCAGAGTGGTCTGTATTAAAATGTTTTATGACTCTGCTACAAGATGTATCTTACTAAGCAATAAGTGTTATGTAGATATTTTTGTGTGCAAAATTTAAGAAACACTGGTAATCAGCTGATATGGGAAAGCATGCTTCTTTTTCATTCAGGCTTGTTAGGAAATTCAGGAAGATATAATTCATGTTTGTCTCTCTTCTCTGCACTGCTCTAATGCTGATAATGAACTAGAGCAATCTTTTGCTTATTTTAAAATTTTAGTGGCTTGTCTGAGATTTGGGGATGTTTCTACCCATAGCCACAGAATGGACAAAGAATGTAAATGTTAAATAAATAGAGAGAGAAATTTGAAGAAAATCTGAAACAAAGTTGAGGGACTGGCCACCTTTAATGTTTCCAGAGTCAAGTAGGGGAGAGTTTGAAGGAAGGGACTGTTTACATACATATAGCTTCCAGGATGGTCTATCAGATCAGGATTTGTAGGAATTCCTACTCAGTGCATGAGACCTTGAAACTTTATTGGAGTAGAAGAGATCAGGGTCCAGAACTCAAATTTTGAGTTAACTGAAGATTTTTCTATGCAAAAGACATGCTGAAGCATTTCAGTTTTGAGAGCAGGGTACACTGTCTCTGCAAGCAAAGACATGGAATTCAGAGGGAACATTTCTGGGCCTGCCCTGCATAAACTAATTCAGGCAGTCAAATTTATCCTGTAAAAAATAAGAGGTAAAAGTGTGAAATCATAACATCACATAAAAGGACAAATGCTACTTATTTCAAAAACATTGTACCTTCTATGTCTCTCACAATGTAAATCCTGCTCTCTCAAACCTCATTTTAAATATTGTAAGATAAAGATGGCAATGATGCAATTTTATCTCATTGTATCTTGAACTGAACTGTAGTTGAAGAGACAACAGTGTTTATTCTTTAGACAATCACTCCATATACCATTGTAGTGATAACAAATACAAGACAGAAGGAACAGTAAGAAAAAACCCAATTGTATGTTGTTTTTAGAGACTTAAAAGTGCATTATGTTTTCTTTGATTAAGGAAATATTTTTTTACATATTTAAGAAGGGGCACTTTCAATGAAAAACCTGAGTGGAGGTTGGATGAAAGGAAAAGGAGGAATGCTTAATAGTAATGCTTGACATTGTATTCCTTTCTTAGCAGTATTGTTCTGATGGTCTGCTAAATCATTATCATGCCTAAATACTGTCATCAAATAATGGTTGGATTTTTTTCCCTCTGAAGACAAAATAACCTGAGGACAGAAAATGATGCAACTTGCAGAGATCTAGAAAATGGCAAATACCAGATATATTACAAAATTCAGTGCAGTTATATCATCATTTGTTTTTATTTATTTGTCTTCACAATAAGCAACATAATGCAAAGTCTACTAATGAGCTATCGACATGGCAACAAACAGCATAATGAGTTAGAGTGGATTCATCTTTTGTAATTTCTACATCTAAAAGTTAGACAATGAAGACTTTTTAGTCAGTAGAGAAAAAATGGGCATCTTCATGGGGTGATTCATCTCATCCTGACATGTCTGGATCATGCAGCATGTATTGTGCTTCAGAGCACAAAGGGATCCAAGGATGACTAGCTGAGATTCAGATGTTCCACTTTTGAATGCATAAGGATAGCTAAGATTATTTATACGTATTATAGATTCAGTACTAAAAAAGCTGTCTTATGGCAAAATACTATACAGTCAGATAAGTAAATCTCTTCACTTTCTGGAAGAAAATGAGAGTAATAGCTTAAGTATGAGGAATTCTCATGGTAGCATGTTAGGACAATAGAATTTTCATTTTGACCCTGCAGGCATAATATATGTCTTCAGTGCACAAGGTAATCATTGTCTTTTGTTTTATCTTATTAAAATGATACTGTATGTGCTTTTTGATTTGAGTTGTTATGGCTTCAGCTTGGCTAACATTCTAGGGTGCTTTACACTGGGACTCGAATGAACCACAAATTCTCCTGGGATGTATCTTCCTCTTACACCCACAAAAAAAAAATTATCTATATTAATTTTTTGCAATGTCCTGGTTTGAGGTAAAATGAACCAATTTTCTGTTTTACAGTTTTGCTTTCTTAGCTAGGCCTCTCCTAGCTAGCTGGGCTCTGAAATTAACAGCACATTGTTGTTCCATCTCGCAGTGATAAGACCTGATTGTACTGGGGGATGGTGCAGAGAGGCCCTTGTTTAGACTTATTGCTGGAAGAACCAAGGTCAGATAATTTTCGTCGTTCGCCCGTCGGAGGGTCCCGCCTTCAAGGAGGAGCGGACAGGACAGGTGACCCAGGACTGACCAACAGGGGTATTCCATCCCATCAGCATCATGCCCCCTATAAAAGCTGAAGGATCAACAGGTCAAGTCTCTTCTTCTTTCCACCTCTTCTTTCTGCCTCTTCTTNTACCAAAAGGGGGGGAAAAGGGAGGGGGGTGGGGGGGCATCTGTCGCTCGGGGTTTGGTGGGTTTGGCTGAAACCGCGACATGCAAGTGTAAGATAATGTGTGTTTTTAAACTCATACTTACAGTTTTTTTCATAACCATTAGTGGCTTCTTTGTTAGAGTTTGTACACATAACCTTTTCACTCAGTTGCAAGAGGGAGATTTTCACCTCACCAAAATTTTATGCAAGAAGTAGAAACTGGGATTAAAAGGCAAAGTCCAAAACCATTCATGGTAGTTTAGGTGTGAAACTATTGTGGTTTTATACAGCACTGGTGAAAAACATGTTATTTTTTCTATCATTGGTGAAAAAATTATTTTCAGCTGAACCTACCATTAAGTGTACTACAATGCTGTCTCACATGTGGTGTAAGAAATGAACTAAGACCATCAATTCAGGCCATGAAAAAAAGGCTGAAAAGTGTTCAGTGCTGACCTAGGGTGATGGTAGCAGTGCCATGAAGTAGAAAGTTCCATGTAACTTATTATATATCCCTTGATACATTCAGATGTCTGCTGTAATTTTGGCAGACATATGTATTTCACAAATTATGGTTCAGTCACAAAGACTTCACAGCAATGGAAAAACCCAACATCGTTAGCGGAATTAGTAACATTGTTAGGAAAGGTAAGAATCTGGAAAGAAAGACTGAGCACATCTAACAGAACAAAAAATGTCCCATATAGAAACAAGATCATGGTCAGTGAAGATACTAATTGGACCATGTTTTAAGTGACTTATGAGCATTTTCCACCTCAAAGCCACATGGTGTGATTGACAACAAAAGAAGGTTTCAAAGAAAGTGTCTCAAACCAATGGACTAACTATAGGATTTAAAAGAAATCAGAAAGGCAGGAATATTTCATAAAGGATAAAGCATCAAACCTAAGAAAGCCAGGGACAAGAAATAGAGAAAAAAAATCTTTTAAAAATATATTTCAGGGGAGGAAACATCAAAACACTGTCTCTTTGCACCTTGTCAGGAAGTGCTTGATTGAGTTATACACAGTGGGTACATAGGAATTTGTTTTCCAGAGAATAATGCTTTGAGCAGTATGTATTAGAAAAACTCTTTCAGCCTTAAAGATCACAGTGTTACCTTTGTAATTGACATCCATGCTCATTGATAGCATGTGGAGAAAAGAGAAAAACAACCCTCCAACTCCTTTTTAATTTCAGATGTTCTTGTAGCCTTTGACTATTCTTTAGGTTCTCTGAATTGGAATTTGCTGTAGTTTTATGTTAATCTGTCAAATCAAATTGTTTTGTTCACTATTTTTAATCAAGATATCAGACCAAAATAATCTGTTATTGTAACTCAGGTTTCAAGTATTTCATTATGATTTTCAGCTGTAGAGACTTTATAGGAAGTTTCTGTACACAGATTTGAATTGATCACCTCTAAACAGCGATGATAAAAAAAACCCAACACCCTTATTGACATTAATATGACCTTATTATCTACTTCTCAACTGACTGAGAAGTAGACAGTCCAGAACTAATTTTGCATAAATATAAAAGGTTTGGGGTTTTTTTTCTGATGGATTTTGGACCATATCTTATCCAGAATACCCCTGTCCTTGTAATTCATCACTGGATGGTGAACAGATTGAACACAGCCTTGCAGAGAAGGACTTCAGGCTACCAGTGGATGAAAAATTGGATGTGAGCCAGTGGTGTGCACTTACAGCCCAGAAAGCCACCTGTATCTTGTCCTGTATAAAAGAAGCGTGGTCAACAGGTAAAGGGGAGTGATTCTGCTCCACTCTAGCTCTTCTCTGGGGTCCTTAGTACAAGAAACACATAGAACTGTTAAAGTGTATCCAGAGGATGGGCTGTGAAAAGGACCAGAGGGTTGGAGCTCCTCTTTTATGTCGAACTGATGAGGGATTTGGGGTTGCTCAGCCTGGAGAAGAGAAGGCTCTAGGGAGACCTTATTGTGTCCTTTCAATATGTAAAAGGAGATTACAAGAAAGATGGAGAGGGACTTTTTTACCAAGGCATATAGTAACAGGGGGCAACAAAAGTTTTAAACAGGCAGAGGGTAGACTTAAATCAGATATAAGGAAGCAATGCTTTACTGTGAAGGTGTTGAGACACTGGAACAGGTTGCTCAGTGGAGCTGTAGATGCCCCATCTCTGGAAGTGTTGGATGGCACTTCAAGCAGCCTGATCCAGTGAAAGATTTTCTTGCCCATGGCAGGGTGAGTGGACTATATGATCTTTAAGGTCCTTTCCAAGACAAACCATTCTCTGATTCTATGTGATAAACCTCAAGCAATATTTACACCTTCTATCTTTTAACTACAAGATCTCACCCGTTTTTTTTATTACCTGACTGTATCTCATTGTCTAGTAGTGAATCTCCGTGTGCTGTTTTTAAAGTCCAACACAACAGGAAAGGGACAGCCATTGCTTCAAAAGTTCTGGTGGCCATCTTATAAAGCTGTAAAATGATCAGGAAATGGGGTACATACCACCCAGCCTAGTATAATCTTTTTCTAGATCTCTAAAAATTAAAGGAGTAGCTGCGCATTCTTCTTTTGTCATCTGCTACTAAAATAGACTAATTTACAGTGAATACTATGATAAAAACATTTAATTCACATATTTACTGTGTAAAATATTCACTGTACTGGCTTCTTCCTGTTGCATCTGCTTTGTGTGGAGAGTACGTAGTTGACACAGGACCATGCACCACTTTAGGTTTTTACAGTAATTAATTGCAAAAGAAATTGTGTAATGATTGCTGTTGCCTTGTGAGTTGAGTTTCGTAATATCTTTGTTCAGCTACTGTGCTGAAGTCTTCAAATGAGATAGGCAAAGATAAGAACTGGATTGTTTCATCATGACAAGTCTGATGTGTTTCTGTACAATTCTAGAAGAAAAATGGTAGCATGTCCATTTATTTTGAAGAAGTGGTGACACTTCAAGCTTATAGGAGTCTCCAGAGATAATGACAATTGAACAAAAACAATAGGACCAAAATTTTGGGTGCTTTATGTGAATTCCATTGAGTCCCTTTCTGTGTATTAACCTCCAATTTATGCTTCTTAACATCTTTGTGTCCTTTACTAGTATGCCTTGCAATATAGTAATCCCGTGATGTGTTCATTTAACAAAACGAAGATCAAGCCTTTGTGTCAACCTGGAAGTGCTACTCAAAAGAAATATTAAATATCCTTGGAGATGTTTTGGAGAACATTTTCCCATTGATTTGTTCCTCTAATTAAGCCACCTATATGAGACACCTCAGTTAGAGGAACATCTTTAGGTAGTCCCCTTCTGCAGTCATCAATGATGACAGGCAACACGACTCGGTAATTCACATTGTCAAATCAATGGTTTGAATCAAGGCCTTCTTTTTGAGAACACTGTAAACCAGAAAGGAATGTAATTTTCATTAAAATCAACCGTATTACGGAATAGCTTCACCATCAGTCCATCGAATATCTCTTAAGTGCCTTATTACTTCAAGAATAAAAGGTATAATAAGAAAAAAATCATTACTTTACGATATACGCCAGTGAACAAGCTCTTGCTGTGAGTTAAATACATTTAAATACAGAACTGATAACTGATTCTGAGATTCAGCTGGATGAAAACAGCTTTTACTTCAAATCCTAATTCTGTTATGTAAATTTAAAATACTTCTTACAACTCATCACTATGTGAGATATATTGGGTCAGGTGTATTTGAAATATCAACAGAAGTGTACACTCAAAATGCAAAATATATTTAACTTTCTGTTTAACAAAAAAGGTTTCTAGGACACCTTTTGAGACTCAGTTTGTATTCCTGCTGTCACTTGAACCCACAAAGGCAAAGCAAAGTCACATAGTAAGTCTTGCAGTCTGGCCAGAGTGTGGCCATCAGATTGATACAAATGACTAGCAACAGCTAGCTCTCTGGCTTTGAAATATGGTAAAGTAGCAACAAGCGCTTGAAGCCTCTACACCTACTGGAATTTGTCAGACTGCCTTTTTCACATTTTGAAAATAAGAGACTGTAACTGCTTATGTATCTAAGAATAAAATTACAGCAATGGAGACTATTTTCTATTTAATTTGTTCAAAGAAGATACTACTATTTATGATGGATCTTCCTGGAAAGATTGAATTATTCCTTTTATTTTCCTCATGCTGTTTACCCTGTTGTCATCCTTCTGTTTGGGGCAGGACAACCAGCAAATCAACCTCAGGTTCTTTGGCTGAAAGAAATTGCGGACACACACACACATTCACAACATGTGAGTGTGTTTTTTTGGTTCTGCTTTCTTTTTAACGTTTGAGAAGCTGATCATACCCATCCAACTGAATTTAAAAAAAATTCCACACAGGACAAAACATTAAACTAGATCTCGCGCTACGAAGAGGTGTTTTAAATTTGTTATGGGCTTACAGGCAGTCACATGTTCCTGTATCTTGGCTTACTTTATTCATTCTGTTTAGTTTCTAAGTTGTTTCTATGAAAACAAGCATTAAAATGATGTCGAATAGCTATTTATTCCTGTTTAGTGCTTTTAATTTTGACTGCACAATCCATACAGAAGACTTATGCTACAGAGAGAATAAAGTTGCTTGTGATATGGAATGAGAGACTACATTTCAAAACATCGATGCTATCATTCATTATGGACCACCTTCAGATAAATAGCCATCATTGCTGAGGTACTAGGATTAAATTTATTTGCAATGCATTCTGTGTTAGAAATAATTTCCAGTACCTCAATTAATATTTTGCTATATCATTTTTGTCCTTAATTATGAAACTTTTATAATGGCATATGTATCAGCAAAAGCACAGCATTCAGCTAGTTCTTAGGCATCTGTTTAAGAACATATCCTGCCCCAGAAGTGTTTACTACCCATGAAAAGCTATAATGATATTGTGTTATGATAAAATTCAGATATATTAAAATCAATGGGCATATTCAATCTAATACAAAAGCCTGATAATGAAAAAGTACTAAACAGAGCCATGGGTTAATATAAGAACAAGTAATGCATTTCCAATGTTATTTACGTTAATTTGAATGAGTACGTAATTTGAGTTACACTATTGCAGAATAGTCATCCATAAGATTGAAATATAAAATCAAAATTGTATAGAACAAAGGACCTTTCAAAAGTTACAATAGAATAACTCATTAATCTCTACGCTTTTCTTTCTCTGTCTGTCTGTTTTCCACATTTCTACAATTTTAAATTGGCTATAGGACTCAGAAAGAAAGATTATTTTTTATATTTCTGTTGTCTGGTATTTCTCTAGCAATATTTTTAAGATAAAAAATCACTCAATGATTGACTGCAGACCTACAAGCTATACCTGAAAAAAAAAAATTGTAAACACTGTAATGAAAACTCAACACATTAATTTCTTAAGTCTTGTACTGAACTGTAATATTTGGACTTTAACTATAATAAAAAGTTAGCTGCAGCAAGTAAAATAACCCAAGTTTTCATCACTTACTAAAAAGAAAAAAATGGCTCTGAGTCTATGTATCTGTAACAAAAATATGGTGATGTGAAGAACATAACATTTGTAGTGTCTATATAGATTTTCATACAGCATTTGATGCTGTATCTCAGAAAATTTGACTTATATTCATTCAGAATGGTAAGGACAGTGTTACTGCACTGATAAATGAAGTAATATTAAAGAATCTACTCTGTGCCAGTCTGAGAGGTAGTATCTGGTATGTGGGAAGTGTTATGTTAGATGTGATTTAATTCAATATCTCTACTTATTATAAAACAGAGTAAATTATATGTTGAAAAATATCATTTGTGGATTCAGAGGTCTAGATTTTTATGCAGATACATAGCATTGCATCATTGCAAGCTGTGTCTCTGTGCTCGTTAATACAAACTTAGAAACTTACTATTGAATTTTTTCTGGTGGCAAACTCTTGTTCAACTCAGACTACAGAATATAACCAATAACTTACTGTACAATTTGGCAGTTTTTAGCTGAGCTAATGATTCTCTCTAGAGAAGCAATCAGATAATGCTGGAGTGAGAGTACAGTAGAAGCAGAAAAATCAGATAACAGGAAGATCAGGAATTTGAACAGAAAGGATGGAAAAATAATGCAATAATAATAATAATAATAATAATAATAATAAAAGACTGGAAATAGAGAATCATTCAACAATTTCAAATCAATAGTTTCATGTCAAACCTGACCTACAAATTAAAGTTTCTTGATGTACTGCCTTTCTAAATATTACAGTCCTTCCAACTTCTCAAGTCAATATTTTCTTTTAATGTTTTCTTCTTCTGCAGGGTTTTCTGAAACAAATGTACCTCATTTTCACTGAAAGACAACAGTAGCTTTCCTTCTTCTTAGGTAGTATCAAAATTGCCACAAACGTCAGAAGGGTAGTGTTTCTACTAAACAATCTTTCCTTTTCAGAAATCTAGAAATTAATGGTATTATATCTTCAGTGAAAAACTGTTCCAGATCAGATAATTTTTCACAGATTTGACTCAAAGCAAAAATAGGCCTGGATTAGAATTTCTGCTTCCCAGTGACAAAAAGTTGCTAGGAAAGCAAGCCCTGTGAGGATCTTCCTTTGTGGAAGCCAGAGGAAAAGGCAAGGGGGTTAAGAGAAAATGATTCTAGGTTTCATCTTGAAGGAAAGATAAGTGAAAGGCAGAAACAAAATGGGAAAGTCCTTGTATATATGTGAGATAAAGTTGATCTGGTTAGGAGTAACAGTCAAAATAGGCTTGGAGAAGAAGGCTCTGAGACAGGAGCAGTGAAGAAATTTGGTAAGTGGGACATAGTTCTGTTGGAAGAACCTGCAATAAGCCAGTTAAAACTGTTGCTTTTCTAGATTAAGTTATACAGTCCAAACTAGAATAAAAATGTCAATAAAGAGAGGATAGAATGGGCATCTTGCATCACTGACAACAAACTGGAAAGGGCTGATGACTATATTTTGCTCTGAGCATTGCAGAAGAATTTGTAGAATCTAACAGTTGAAAACACTTATCTATCTTATACCTATATTACAGTTTTCATTAAATCAGGAAGTAAACTAGCTCTTGAAATACAGAATTATTTAAGGGTTCATTACTTGTCTAATAGAAAAAGATGCATGCTAGGCTCCTTTAATATCAGTGCAGGCAGCTGCTGGAAGCAATGCTGACATTCATAACACACAGGGAAAGAGATGTAAGCCTCTGGAAATGACATCTTCCTGCTGACAACAGAAGACAACTAGACTACTGATTGAGATGCAATCAATAACTGATTACATGAGATGAATCTCATCATTAAGATGAGGTTTATGAAGTTAAAACACTTATAGACTCTTGCCAGATTAGGCTCTGAAAGTTGTGTTTGACTACTACTATGCATCTGTTAATGCTGAAACAGTACAAATGCACTGTCTGAGCAGCTGACTAAGGTATTCCAGCATATGAGGCATGCTATATAACTATACAGCTACATCACAAACCAATATGAAACTGTGCGGCTCCAGAAAACAAAACAAAACAAAAAAAACCCCAAACCCAAACTATTGTCTCTAAATCTATTATTCAGTATTTCTTTGAGAATCCAAAGGAATTAGCAGTAGCAGTAAGAAATCTTAGGTTCTGTACTACTAGCATGTTTACATGACTTTAACAATAAGAAATATAAAAGCTTAAAACTCGTTTGTTTCTGTTGCACAGTCACAATGTTCTTTATGTCTGAACTTAAAAAAGAAAATAAAAGGAGGGAATAATTACTTTTCCCATCTTTTTTTCTAATGATCCAGCTTTGGACTTGAAGGAGAGGTGGGAAATGCCCACATTGCCAACTCACCCTTCAGCCACGACGCTACAGCAGAAGCTCTAGATACGCAGTAACTTAAAATGCCAGATGCTCTGTCCGGTTACTATTTAGTTTGAAGCTCTGGCAACTAAAGCAAAAAAGATCAGGTCACCTCAGCTTTAGGAAAGGAAATACAAAGATAATATCACCTGTGAGGATTCATTATTTTGAGCTTGCCATCAAAGTCTTACCTCCCTTAGAGGAAATTATCTGACATACGCTCATTTAGCTAAATTAAACTGCTGTGCTAGCTCAGTGGGCATTCACGGCCTGGACAGACTAAAAAAGTTGAGGAACGCCTGATGAAGATACTGAAGTCTTGTAGAGTCAAGAGTACCAATAAATATTTGGTTACAACATTTTGCCCTGTGCTAATCAAGCACTAAATCTCCATTTTTATTCTACAATAAAAAACTCACAAATTTGAAGGATCCATAAAAATTGTTTCCAGTCAAAAAATCTTGTCATAATTAATTTAAATACATATTTATTCAAACAAACAAAATTATGCTAAATTGTGTCTTCAAGATAAGAAAATGGTCATAGCTAAAATTTGCTTTATCTGCAAATTTGTTACTTCTACTCTTCATATTAAAGTGGGATAAGCAGCTTTAGGATTTTCTTCTGAAATATGATTTAGAAAAATAGAACAACAAGCCAACATACTTTATCATTTTATACTAAGTGATTTGTGAATTAATTTTTTTTCATAAAGCAATATAAATTATAAAACCATGTACCTGCTGAATTCTCCAAGATTTAGACTTATTTCAATATACCAGAAGACCTGCAGATTCATAAAAAGACTGGAAATTAGCCTTTTTTTTTTTTTTTTTTTCCCTTTAGCTTTGTTCAAATACAGTAATGCTGGTAGATTTACCGGAAAAAAAAAAATAAATAAAAGAGAAGACTTACCTGTTCCATCTGGAAATGATTCAGTGAACCACCTTATGACACACAATGCTGCAAATGAAAACAGTGAAAATAATATCTGTATTATCTTAATTTTAAGCTTAAACAGCTGTCAATAACAAATAACACCAAAATTTTTTACATGTGGATTGGGAATAGAGATCAAAGCTCTGCTCAGTTATTGATTCAATACTAGTAAGTTGCGTGTAGAACAGAGTTTATTAAATTCAATGCTATGATATGTTCTTAAATTAGTTACAAAGCAAACTTGTGCTTTATACTTGGATATTTCCAGTTTTATGGAATGGTACAAATATTATGCTTACTTGCAGATGTCATAATGGCAACACAAAACTGTGTTTCTTACCCTCACTCATAAAAAATATAGTCCTAGAAATGGTCTTTTAGTACCTGACCTACATGGAAATGAAGTAAAAATGACCTTAAGAATTTAGTTTCTGTAGTTTTCCTTTTATTCAAGAATAACAGTGACTATGAAGGTAAACCAGAGGATATTAATAGGGAATGACTGCCTTTATTACTGCTAAAGCTCCCTAAATTACAAAGGAAACATCAAGTGACAATAGGATATTAAAAAAAA
>VZRU01011987.1:231897-274037 GCA_013398155.1 Pedionomus torquatus | reverse complement strand
AAAAAAAGGCACAAACAATAATGTCACTAGTGTGAACGTTGATTCTGGAACATGTATCTTCTTGGGGGATCCATGAATGCAGAAGTCTTTTGACTACTTTTGAAAAAGAACTATATGCCTGCTGAGAATATAGAACAACAAGCTCTACATTGAAATATTCTATGAGGTATGTTAATTAAATTTGATAAGAAATAAAAGAAGAAAAATTATAAAGAGAATCAATCACTGGAAAAAGAAATTAGACAGATTAAGGTGAGCAATAAGGAAGAATAAGAATCACTTTTCATAACAATTAGGGTAATTAGCCATTGAAAAAAACACCATGAGTTTTTGTGGGATCACCTTCAACCACAATTTTTAAGCTCTGTTAGGAAATTTTTCAGAAAGATATGTTGTACGTGAAATGGGAAATAATCCAAGAAATTAACAATAACATGTTTTACTGAAATCAGTCTGTATATATCACAACTGCCCTTAATGAAGCTATAAAAATGATTAGGGTGCAAATATCTGTTATTATTTTTTAAGTGTTTGAAGCTCAAGACACACTTTTAAGTGTCTTTAAAAGTCGCATGCAAAAGCAAAAAATTGCAGTAAGATTTCTAGTGTACTAGGCACTGTTTTTCACTCTCGCTGTAGAACATGTATAATGTTAATTTCTACAAGGTAACTTCCCTATTTTCATTACATATCCTCTAGGTTAAGCTGCTGGATTTGGTAGGTAAGCATGCTGATCCAGAATGGGAAATCCAATGTTCCGTATTCTTTCAATTGTTTATATTATAAAAGTGGTAACTAAAGTGCCGTGTAAAAAGGAACTCAGAAAATGTCCTCAGTGCAGAGATGAATTCTTTGACGCAACTTTAAACAGGATCGATGGTGTGGTGCTGTACAGGTAACATCAAAAGAGATTTACAATAAAAGCACTAGATCAGTGTTATTAACCTTGTTCTTTTTCTTGTTCACACAGACAAATTTGTCATCCATTCTTGGTGGTGGAAAAGCAGAAGAGCTACTTATGTTAGGAAAAAAAGAACTTGACTCAGCATTACCTCCTTTTATTTTTTTTCTGAAAAGATTACAGTATAGCCTGGAGTAGCATTATAATGAGGCATGTTATAGTTAAGGGAATCATGTCTCATCTCCTACCTGTAAGTCTCAGAAGGGTAAAAAGTACTTCTCATGGCTGCTACTTATCATTAGAGTTCTAGGAATTGTTGTATGTCCCATGCTAAAGCAATGCATATTTAGGCTGTAAACTAGAAAACACACTTTGTTTTACTGTATATTTGATGTTCTTAGTCATATTATGAGATTTTTTTCTCTGGCATTGAACAGCAGACACCAACTTACTTTTTTCTTTTCTTTTTTTTTTTTTTCTCTACATAAAGTATAAACCATGAAACAAATGATGAACGATGAAAATAGAATAGGCTGGGGATCACAAACAACAGATTTTTATGGACTTTCACCAGTAAGTCTTGCAACAACTGGTATAAGGGCTGATCAGTCCTGATACTAGATCACCGTAACCATTCTTGAAGTTTGTACTCTAAAAGGTTCACAAAACCCCCACAAAAAGATTTAAAAAACAAACAAACAAACAAACAAACAAAAAAACACAGTGAAAGGAGAGAAAGACCTTAAAAGGGAGATCAAAAGGATTCAATTCATTCAGATGAGAACTCCTGTTAGCATGGATGTGGCTATACAGAGACTTTTAAGAGTCTCATCTTTCATGAGAAACATCGTTGTTGAGATGGTGAGAGCAGAAATTCTGTAAGATGAAGACAGAGCTACAGCCAGCCTTCTAACTGTATAGATGAATGATCCAGAGATTGCAGGATAAGGATGAGGGGTCTGCTGTCTTTGTTTCTATAAAATCTAAGCTAGGAAAAGTTGCTTTATGAATTTTAGGTGTAATCTTCCCTAGCAACTACTTTAAAAACTCTTACTTAGAAAGTTACAAATGTACAAATAAATTATAAAATGAATTCCTAGATCCTAGCAATTTAGAATAATACAGAAACTTAAGCTGTAATATTTATGATGAAATAAACCATTGACAATACATACTTCCAGTCCACCAACCCTCACAGATATTTTTCTGAAAGCTTCCATGATTTATTTCAGGACCCTAATAAACAGAGAAGATTATTGAATTTCACCTTAGTGCTTATTTACTGTGAACACTAAGTGCTGTTAATATATATCATCAATTGAAAAGTTCAGTCTTTTGAATGAACAAGCTACTTTGAACTTCAGCATTTTCTTGTGTTGACAGCACCGACCTTTATAAAACAAAGCAACTTCATTAAAAGTAAAATTAAATATTTGGTATGTTAAACTCACAGCAAAGAGAGCCTGACTTACCAAGGACAAACCACTTTTGATTTCAGATCATTTTTGGCAGTGATATTTTTGTGCTGTTGATAATTTTAATGTAAGATCTGAGTGAGCAGAGACGCCTGCATAATGCAGCAGGGGGGGCACACGTGTCTCTTAGCGCTGGTGAACCACCACTGCTTCCTGTGGCCTGGGCCAGGTAATGGAGCCAAAAACTCTGGATCTCTGCCCTGCCATTTACAGCAGCAGTCAGGAACCTGTACAGCACCATGTCACCTGGATCTTTCCCATGGCAGTAAAATTATGTGTGTTACTCATTGACCTGTCTCCACTGCTGTGCTTGCACATTGTCAAGGTTGGCCTTGAGGATGGTCCTCCCCTGCAGGGACTTGTAGCCCTGTCCATGACTTTCTGTGTCAAGTGTGGAGCCCAGAGGTACAGAGTTTGTGGCTTTTCCTGATTTCTCATTAATTGATCTGTCACTCACCTCCTGCCCTACTAGTCTACTTCACACAGGGACCATGAAGTCTCCAGCAAGGGCCTGAGAGGAAGAGGAGCAGCAGCTAACAATCCATGTTCAGGCTCGTCTCAAGAAACTGCCTGCTGGGATTGTTAGAATCACAAGCCAGAGCAAATCACTTATTCAAGGGGAGGACGGATGAACTGCTAAAATATTGTCTACTGAGATCATGCCTGCCACGCTTTAATGGGTCTGAGAGCACCTGAGAGTAGCATGAGTTGCCTTGAAATTATCCACAGACATGTACAAACACAACAGTAATCGCTGCAGAGCACTGCACCAGGTAACTGAAATGATGATTGACTGATTGCGTGTGTGTCTGCATGGGCAGGAGGATTATTTCAGGGGGCTCAAAGGTCATCTCCACAGCCCTTTCCTAAAGTCAAAATGAGTTCTACAGAATCAGAAATATGTGTTTGGAAGCAAGTCATTTAGTGACTTCTATTTTATCCAGGAAACACGTGAGTTCCTCTGGTGCAAATGCTATTTGTTAGTGCTTTCTCTCTTTGCCTACAGAGCTCCAGGGTTTTGGGTATGAGAAGGAGGACTGAAATTACTTGCCAGCACTTAGTACCAGGGGAGCTAGGAAGTTCAAAAGGGCAGAAAAGGTGAAAGATATACCGTAGATCACCATTTGCAAGCATTTTAATGCACTGTCTATAAAATGACTGATGTGAATGCAACACAGCCTGAAAATATTTTTGCTCAGGTCCAAAACTGTAGGCAATTCTAACATCCATGCAGTGTTATATGCTGACCAAATATTCCCAGAGTGCCAGAGTTCAAGCATTTATCTAAAGTCTGCATGAACAAGAGACATTTTCTTTTGTGGATGAAAACATTTAGGACACTTTCCGGAGTTCAAGAGCATAGACTCTGTAGATAACAGTCAGAAGTCCATTAAAACTGATTTCACACAAAGTGCTCTTTGGATTAAACCCTGAGGCGGAACTACTCAGAAGGAGGCAAAGAAGCTAAACACGGGTCATGTACTTTGGATCTTAAAGTTAAGCAAAGTATTCTTATAGAGTCATTATGCATCCACAGAAATAAAGAAAAAAAAAAAAGTGCAGATTGCTATTCCTTAGCGTTCTTCAAGTCTGTGCTACAATGAGCTGTTTTGCTATAAGCAGAAGAAATATCTCCTGAAATATTTAATTGTGAAAAAAAAAAAAAAAAAAAAGAAGACATAATTCAACAAAATACATAAACAGGAGTCTTTATGTTAGTCCTTTCTCCCACTTAGCAAGAAGCTTTGGTCTCTGATCCACCAATCCTACACTGACTACTGTGTGACACTGACTACTCACATGAGCACATACTCGATTGGATTTTGATGGCTTGGACTTATTGGCTGCACCTTTAATTGAAGATTAAATGTACCAAGTTCTGTCCTCTGGGAACAGAACGGTCTGCATGTGCTCTTAGTTTCCAAGGTGAAATGACCATGTCCAAACCACCTGATTGGAAGTTTCCTGGGTCTAGGTCCTAAAGAGCACCTGGGAACCACTTGCTGCCATGTAAAATCAAGCCAGGCATGTCTAACATTGCAGTAGTAGCTGATTGTACGCTAGTGTCTGTTCTCTAATGCTGAATACAGGTGTAGAGGTACACCCTTCGAGTCACCTAATAGTCCAAGCTCTGTTGTCTCCTCCTGGCTGCCTGAAGGTAGATATGGAGCTGCTGATTCTGGGTCATCAAAGGCATTGAAGAGGACATTGTGAAGGCTGTGTTTGTGCTGGCTGGATATATTCTTTAGACTGTACAGCCTTGCATTTATGTGTTAGTGGACTTGAGTATAAATGTCTGGCTCTGTTGTACTTACAAATTTGCCTCAGAAACAATTAAGAATTAATTTATATCTTATGCTTATTATAGTTTTCCTTTTTTTGATTTTGTGTTCATATAAGTAATGAGTTCTCAGATCAGGAACCCTTTCTTGAATATATCAAGGGACTGGAGCACCTCTGTTATGAGCAAAGGTTGAGAAACCTGAATCTGTTTAACCTAGAGAAGAGAAGACTGAAAGGGAAGTCTCATCATTGCTTATAAACATATAAAGGGGGGATCAAGAGGATGGGGTCAAACTCTTCTCCGTGATGACTGATGACAGGAAAAGGGGCAATGACACAAGCTGGAACACAGGCATTCCATCTCAGCATGAGGAAAAACTTCTTTCAGGGTGACAGAGTAACTGGTAACAGGCTCCACAGAAAAGTTGTGGAGTCTCCTTCTCTGGAGATATTCAAAACCTGCCTGGATGGGTTCCTGTCTAGCCTGCTCTAGGGGTTCCTGCTTTGGTGGGGGTGGGGTGGGGGTGGGGGAGGTTGTATTATATGATCTCTGGAGGTCTCTTCCAAATGCTACAATTGTGTGATTATGTGATATGAAGAGGCATCTAACAGGTCAGGGTCCAGCTTCCTTTCAAGTTACTCAAGAAACCCTGGCTTGCTGGAGAAGTGCCTACTTAGATCTCCTCTCCTTTTTATCTTAAATTCATCTGTACTTTTTTGTTTCTTTAAATAAGCATAGCAAGCTTCAAAACTGCTTTTGTTTCTAAACTAAAGAGTGATAAGTAATGAATGGCTTTCCCCACAAATTTTAGTTGTGCCAAGGGCTGAAACAGAGTACTACCAGGGGGAAAACTAAGGAAGTAAATGAACAAATTTGTTTGAGCAGTGTAAAAAATGGTTTATGAATATCATTATCCTTATCTTTGGGATTAAAGTGTCAGCTTCTATTTTTCTTAATGTATAAATAACTCTAAGAAGAAATTTTTTTACTGTGATTTTGTGTTCACATTCCTCCACTTCTGGAAGAGGAGGAGAAAGATTATTTCAAAAAATAGTTGAAATTTCTGAGCAGGCTAGAAGACCTTAATCAAGAAACTAACTTCTCCTCCCCCTTTAACATCAGAAAGATTAATTTTTAATAGCTAAATATGTCACGACTGTTAAATGTTCAGTTCTCCCTTCCAGTACTGATTTACATACAGATGATGTGGAAAACACTATGCCAGAAACTGCTGACAGAATAAATATGTCTGAGTAAAAGAACCTCTTTAATTTTAAAAATGTATATCCTATCAACTTTATATGTAGACTGACAAAGGTATAGAGCAGAAAAAACTTAAATGTTAGGTTACATCTACAACTGAAGTAGTGATCTGAGAAGAACTTTCAGGACCAGTCATCTTTTTTTGTTTTGGGGTGGGTTTTTTGGCATTTAGATTATAACAAAAGGAATTTTACCATAAAAATATTTATTTTCCTATGCTCATTCTAAAGGAACCTGGATCACTAACTCGAATGAAGATGTCTATCTCACAACTGTCTGCCTGTCACTGAATCCAGAACAAAATCTGTTTTCTCTCTGTCCAAGATTATTCAAATTTTCAATGTTTTAATGTCTTCCTGTGAAAACAGCAGATAATAATAATATAATAAAGTTATCTGCTATTGCTTTATAGGACCATTATGGAATGGACTTAGTCCATTTAGTAGCATGGAAACTAGAAAAAAAAAAATATTAAAATGGGAAGGGTCAAAATAATGAAACCCACTTTTCCTTTTCACTTCTCCTTTTCACTTTTTACTTTGCAACTGTAATATTCCTTTAACACAATTACTGAAATATGAATACAAGTAAATATTTTTCTTTGAATGTAGTAGAGTAGCATTGTTTATTGCAAAACTAATACAATTACCTGATATTTCTTTCATAAAAGAAACAGGTCCACAATACTCTGCATTTACTGTAACCTTTTGGTTCTGAACATTGATCTACTTTTGAAGGAAAAGGTGGAAGCCTCTATTCCCTCTTCATTGGTTTGGTTCACACATCAACTGCTGCACACAAAGCAGTCTCAACCCACATGTGTGTCAGGGACATTCCTTCCAGTATACAACATTATAATTAGACTGATTTAAAACCCATGGGTAGCATAGGGCCTGAGTTGCAAAGCCTTCAATTTACTGGTATGCTTCTATTTCACTGAATTACCACCTGGCACGGGTATATCTGGTTCCTCCATATATAAATTAAAACATATCGTGGGGTGTGTGGAGGTTGTTTTTCTTTTGTTTTCTTTTTTTTTTTAAGTTTGTATCTTGGGAAGACTACACACTATTGTCTTGCAAACACTGCTGGAAGTCTGACTGATATGTTGGAACAATTTATAGACACAAAGATACTATGGAATAGTACACTGGTTTCAATGTTGGTCTTAGATGCTTCAGTTTACTTACTAAGATGAAACATAGCATTTTCAGTAACAGATGTATAAATAGAACTTCATAAAATATTACACTGGTAATGCAACTGGCAGCACATTTTCCTGTTATCTAAATATACGGAAGGTGATAAATGCATATAGTCAAGGAGTTTTAAGAGTACATCTACCATCATAGTTTCTTTATAGACATTCTGGAAGATGTGACATTTATGTTTGTATAAGAATGATTAATACAAACTAATGCAATTAGTAGTGTGCTACACTGCATATCTGCTTATCTACATCATTGTAAATGATCTCTTTTTATTAAAAAAATGATATTATATCAATCATTCATCTTTCATTATTAATAACTTCTGCTTGTCTCATCTTAGTTTTGTCAAAGTTAATATTTGGAATGAGAGTGCTTTTGTCTCAGAAAATTTCATCTTGAAATAAAATGATAAATTCAGCCATGCATGGGTCTTTTCGGTACTAGGCAACATCAGATAGCAGCATTCAGCAGATGCCATGAAGATTCTTCAAATGACATAACTCACCTTGTGTGAGAACAACTTCAGATGACTTTCAATGCATGAGTGACTGCTTAGTACCAAGGAAAATTTAGTTCCTTTTTTCAGGTGTTTAATCTGACACCCAAACTTGTATATACAGCATGACAGATCTATGCTGGCTTTGGACACCAGCTGATTTCTGGGCCGTTTACTACTTCCAGTAAGTAGTGGAAATTTTTGCTTTAGAGTGATCTTTTTGGTGTTTTTTTGGTTTTTGTGGGGTTTTTTTGTTGTTGTTGTTGGGGTATTTTTTGTGCGTGTGTGTGTTTTTTGTGTGGGTTTTTTATTTTTTTTGGGGGGGAGAACATTTTAAGACATATATACTTGCAATCAGTAGTTCTCCGTTTTCTTTTAACCTTAAACTTGATCATACTATCACTGAAGTCAATGGTGAAACTGCCATTTAAGTGAAGAATCAGGGTTTCTTTGAATAAATTTTGACGAAGTATGTGAAGAAAATATCCACAATAAATATATATCACATAGTGTATGTAATTCTGTGGAAAACAGATGATTTTGTTGTACATGCTCTATCTAAAAGATTATATATGTTTTGTCAATACCTAGATAGTAAAACTAGATTACAAAGCAAGCTTGCCTGTCCAGAGCTCCTCTCTACCTCTTTTTCAAAACTTACAGAACCAAACCAGCCAAATATATTTCTTACAGAATCCTTTACAATTTTCCGAAGTCTACATTTTGCAGAAAACTCAGATAATTGTCACTTTGTTCCTGAGGAGCAGGCTTTGCAGAGGAGACTGCCCATAGCATGAAGGGCTGAAAACCAGGAGGAAGTCTGTCAGGACAGAGATGCTTCCTCAACTGCCATTTTATTAGTAGACATCAACAGAGTATTCAAAAACCCCCATCAAAATGACCTTCTGTTCTGATATCTGTACAGATTTTACATTTGACTTCAACAGAAGCAATTATAAATATTCAGATAGGGATTCACTTACCCAGTCTCCAACATCTACTATATGAACACCTATAGTGAGTCCTGTTGGGTCCCATTGAAAGCAATTGAGCAACAGAAGTCACCTAAGGATGATTAATTGATGTACGTTAGACTTTTGCTTTGTGGTAAGGGGAACCGCCCCTGGAAACCTCTGTTCCTTTCTATTTACTATAAGAGGGATACAGATAGTTCAATTATACGCCAAGGTCTGTTACAAATGTATACATTCAGATTAATTTCCTTTCTGGTCCCCCTTGCTACACTTAGAGAAGCTAAAGAGTCAGTCTGGAGAAAGGGCTCTATCTTAGCTGTGAATTGTGGGAGAGGAGACCGCAGGAGGAAAACAGTGTTGTGTAGAAGAAAGGATTGAATGTGCTGGCTGAGATTATACTGCAATGTATTTCTATTTTCTGCCTGCATGTCACCAGTTTTTCATCTCATGACCTTTTAAAAAGTGTTTGTTGTTATTATTTTGAAGACAGCATGTATTCTGAAAATTTAAATCTAAAATAGATTATTCACATGATTATCATGCAGTACCTGAGGTAGAATGCAGCAAGCAATGAGAACAACTGGGGAAAAGATGATGTGGGAAGGGTGGTAGAGGGTTCTTTTCTTTATTAGCTAGTGCTGAACATTATGTGATTTCTCTATGTAACCAATCTATTCAAAAGTTAGGTTAAAGACACGATTCTTATGCAGTCATAACCACCTCGTCAATTATCATAGTTTCATTCCTCATCTAAAATTCCTTCCCTGGGACTATTAAAAAGTAGCAATTCATAAACCCATACAGAGTATAGCATAAGGAATAATAATACGGTAAGTGAAAGTGAAATATAATATATTAAAAAATATATATATTTAAAGTGAAATATAATAACACTGAGATGGGGGGAAAAAAAAAGGAGAAATAAATCTAAATATACAAATGACAAACAATTTACAGAAACTAATTTGTGGCAATAATGTTTCATTACCAAAATTCTCATGTTCTGATGTGGTATATTCATTATCCATATCTTTTCCCTTATCATTCCAATAAACTCCACTCACAGTTCAGGGCTTATGAACAGGACAATCTCAGAATCCCAAAAGATAATTAAGCAAGACATTTAAGCTAGAAATCAGTCCTTTGTCTTTGCATGTATTCTCTTCATCTTCACCAAAAGTCTTTATTGATTGATAATGGTAATGCTTTGCATTACCCTGCAGGACAAAGTCCTCCAATAGCAGGGCAGCCTAGCGACTAATGTGCAGGAAAGTGATGACATGGAGACTCCCCTCCCTTTCTCTTTTGGTTCGCTTCTGCACACACTGCTCTCATCTTCCAGTAACGTCAGAAATGTCCTTGTAGAAAATTAATACACCACCTCTCACTGTATCTCTGCTATCTTCTGTTTGACCATGAGTGGGATCAAACACCCCTTCTCTTTTTGGGGCTGCTGAGACTCCTGAATATAGCTAACAGATAAAAACAGACCATGGTCATTTTTCCTCACCTTTCCTAACAAAAAGGAGTAGAGTGCGCCCTGCCCTCCAGGACTTCAAGGGTTGCACATGTATAACTATATATTCTAAGTATATAGTTTGTAAACTCAGTAAATTGAGTTGTAAGAAGTAAAAGTATGAGCAATAAGGAATAAGTAGTGTGAACAGACAGGCTGACTGAAAGAGCTGGAAGATTGAGCATGAAAATGGGAGGGTGTTGATTTCAATAAACTCGAGAATCGAGGATAAATTTTGGTGTTCTGGCAAACATAGAAATAGACTACAGGACTATTTGCTGTTTTTTCCATATCAAGCTTGTGAGTAATAAAGATTTCATCTGTGTAAAAGCCATATGCATGTCGTCTTTTTCTTAAATCCAGCCAATGGTTAAATATCCATAGCAAAATCTGTTTTAACCAGAACGCTAATGACCTTGAAAGACAGAGAAATGTGTTAATGATGCTGTATCCCCACTCATGACCCTTTCAGTCCTGAGTGTAAGACACCTCAGTGGACTGCAAATATCATAGAATTATAGAATCGTAGAACGTTTAGAGTTGGAAGGGACCTCAGTGAAGTGACTTGGAAGTGATCCTGTTCAAAAAATCCTTTGCAGAATGAGATTAAAAGGGATGAAGCATGATGCTATTCTGTTTTGGTGTATTGTCACTCTTGGATTATATACCTGAACTGCTAATTAATAAAAGCACATGGAAACTTTAGGCTGAGGAGCCATCCTTTGATTTTGTAACCAAATGCTATTAGTGTGGCCAACAGCATACTGAGGAGGTGGGAAGAAGTAGTGTAGTGTTTATAATTTGTTTCACTATCTTTAAAAAATTATAAACATGATTTTTAATGTGTGTCTATAACTGGAAGTTCAATCCAATTCAACTGTCTTGCATGTCTGTTTGTTTTTTTAACAGAAGTGAAGGGTAATCACAAAAAAATGGCCCAGAAATATCTTGAGGATCAAAATATTCCCCTACAACTTAGCTGTTGTAGTTATGGTTCAATGAAGAAATTAATTACAGTTGATTTCATGAGATGAGACAGAAGAGCTAGCATTGTAGTATTCATCCCGCCTTCACGCAAAAAAATTCTAGGAACAGAGCTTATTAACATTATTTGCTTAATAATAATAATTATTATTATTGATAGCATACAGCCTAGATTTGCATTTTCCCTAAGGTTTGGGTTCATTTTAAATGTTATTAAGCAGGCCAATGATTTTCAAATGTGTGTTCATGTTTATTGCTGTTAATTATTTTAGTAAAGCTGATCACGTTTTTCTTGTTCTTTCTTTGCATGCATGTTCAGTTCTGAAATTCAGTGCTCCTTGCAGTGCTTGGGAATCTACCGAGTTGCTAAGAATCATTTGGATTTCTATACCCAAGTGTGATTTGACAACAGATACAGCCTCCTAATTTTCAAACCTCATGTTTTCAGGATGAAGTAATAGCCCTGATTAGGTCAATGTATGAATCAGTTAAATCATGTAAAGCTGCTTTTTTTGATTCATTCTGTACACACTGTGTGTTGACATTTAGATGTAAAGTGTCAGCTAAGGTTTCTGCAGTGTTTGTGTGGGAGCTTGTTCAGTACTTCTGACCAGAAGATGCTGAAATTTTTCATTTTGGCTTAGTTGTTAGGCTAACTGGCAATCTTACAATAAACTCAAATGGAGGCTATGTAGAATGGAAGTAAGATGTAGGTACAGATTAGCAGAAGTTAACAGAAATAACAGAAGTTAATTAACAGAATTTAATTAATTAACAGAATTTAATTTAATTAACAGAAGTTGCTCAGCTGATTTAACTACTTCTAGAAGGGAGTTGATATTTGTGACTAAATAGTAAATAATCTTGCCTAAAATGAAGGCACTTATATTGAGATTACTGAGCTGTTTATTGTCTCCTGTTGACTTTAGACTTCATGATTCTGGGCCAAATTCACAAAGTAATTTAAATGCTTATGTTCCAGGGCAGATTCCTAAACCAAGACTTAGGCATCACTGAGATTCTTGAAACTCCCTGTTCTTAAACTGCCTATATTTGATGTTTTAAGGGCTACAAAGGTGTGAGGCACCCCAATAATCCAAGTTCCGCTTAGATGTATTTATAACACCTTTAGAAGTTGTGAACATTTACTTTTCTAGTACTGAACATAAACAGTTCCCCAAGACTTGACATTCATGTATTATTTAGCCTGAAGTCCCGGAAACTTCAAAAATTAAGTTTTCAGTTGCCTATAACACCTTTCTAGTGTTTTTTAAAGTTGTGGTTTTGCCCCTAGGTAGCAAGAGGGGGCATCTATTCCTTAGGTCAGAAATACAAGTTTCAGCTAGCAGGAAATGTTTTGAGTGGGAAGAACACATGTTCTCTCTAGCCTTCCAGACTGAAGACTATAATAGGGCTGAGTCATACGGGAAAAAATCATTTTGGAACAGAGAAAAGAAAGGAGTCTGGAAAATGCAGATATGTACAATATATGCCCTGAGACAGGATATCAAGTTTCCCAAATGAGCACTCCAGCCAATAATCTGTAATGATGCTTACTTTTTTCTCAGCCTGGTGAATATCCTAACGATACATACACCCACTCAATTTCGTTTTTAATCTAAATCATGAGCTTTGTGAAAGACAGCACCGGCCTTCTGCAAATCTCCAAAAGCAGGGGAAAACAATTTGTGGCTGAGCTGTGGTGTAGAATAGGTGCATCCCCTCAGCATTTTCTGTTGACTAGATACATAAGTTTTCAGTCTATTAGGTTCTATCAATATTTTTCTTTGATATACAGACTTTTCTTTACATTTTCCCTGTCCTTTTTAGGAACCTGACCACCATATTTAAGGCAGAAGGTTTCCTTTGGTGATAAGAGTGCCAAAATGTTTGCTACTGAAACATTTAGCAGTGTGACACTAGTATCTTTGTAGCAATTCTCTGATTTATGACTGCATTTAGTTTCCCCTGGTCACAAAAAAGCAAATGAGACTTTGTGAAAATGAGGATGATGTGGGAAACAGTAGAATGATATAAAATATTTTACTCTAAATGCATTGTGTTTCCCCATTCTGACTAAAGAACACTTTGCATAGACTCACATTTAAATTGATTTTTTTTTTAAATTTTCCTATTATTCAGTTTATTTAAAGTAGGCAACTTTAAAAATAAGGATGCTGTCTTACAATTCAAACCTGCAAAGTACAGACTGTTGTCTACAGACTGCTTGATTTTTACTGAATTCAAAGAGAACTGAAGTGTTTCAGCTTCACACTGATTCCTTGGTTCTTACATCAAACGTTTTAAAGATGTCTAAAACCTTAACTCCCATGAGAACAATTAAACCTAAATAGCTTTAGGTATCTGAACTTTAGGCTAAAGTCTAAAGTTCAATTTACAGTAAATAAGAACACTGATCCTTTCCTTGGGAAAAAAAAAAAAATAATCCCATACCTCTTCCAGTGATTTAATGCACATATTTCAGATCTTCACTAGCCACTGTAAAAAATATTTCTGCTTTTTAAAGAAAGAGCAGCTGGACTCTCATCACAGGTTTTGTTTCTGTCTCTAGTGCAGATACAATGAAATTAATGCAGAGCAGCATTGAAATGTAACTCAAGTTACTTTCTCATCAAACATAACAGAAAGCAATGGAGCTGGGAATAATGAAATTGTAATCCTCAGCATTCTTGAGGTTTCAAGTGCAGATGCTCTTAGGAACAATCGATGCACAAACAATTCTATCTGAATTACTGTATAGAACACACATAATAGATGCTGTAAACCCATTCAAGTCACTAAGTTCCATCTGGGATAAATTTGACCTATTCTGTATATGATTTCAATTTTCTAAAATTTGTGTTGTTTGACAGCATTTACGTAACTTCTGACATTATTACATTTCTTGCCTAAGGGATATAACTATATTGGATGCTTTGTTTACTTTGAAGAGAAGTAATGCAACAGGTGATTGCTCTTTCCATTAATAACCTTCCTTTTTAAAATTACTTTAAATTATAAAGTTTAGTTTCTTAGATATTTTAAGTTCAGATTCATTGAGTATAGTGTAACAAAAGAAGAAAACCAGCATCTTTTAATATAGTTGAATACTTCTGTTCAAGGAGGAACATCCAAAGGAAGCTAAGCATTATTTTTAGCATAAAACTTTCATGTTGTTTTTTTTTTTTTTTCTAAAAAGGAAATTCCCTCAAGAAAAAACACAAAGTCCACTAAAAATGTTATGCTTATGTCTACTGCAGTGGCATTAACCTAGCCTGACTCAGACAGAGGAAAGATTCCCCTTACTAGTAATCGTATTTCAATCAGATCTCAGTTGAATATATGATATTGAAATCTCCAATCCCTAGTTTTATACAAGCTCTATTATGTAGACTGTTATATAAAGAGAAAGTCATCACTGAATAATTATTCTACTCCAAGAAGGATTTAATTACTTAGTAGGTGCAGAGACCGATTTTCATCCTCTTTAAAAGGACATTCAGGAACAGGATAAAAAACTTTTCATGGGTATGTCAATGAGTCAAATAATGTTCACTTTGTAATTCAGTGGAAACATACGTTATTTTTTTAATATTAAATGCAAAATATGTACAATAACTAGACTTGAAAATTAACTTAGAGCTCTGGTTTACCTTTTGGTCCCTGCTTGTATTTGTGTTTGTAGAACATGGGACACAATTTAGCAAAGCTAGTGCAGGAAGGAAAAGATAGCTAAACTTAATTTCCTGGGCAAATTCATGTCCTATACCCTTTTACTTCTCTGCCTTCTATTTTCCATGAGACAACTTGAAAAACTAACATAGTCAGTAGACAGAACAGGCATATCGCTGTTTCTTACATCTCCTTGTTTCTTCAGGCAAAGAATCACCTGGAAAAAATATTACATCCTGTCTAGAGAAGTTCCAATTGCACATCATGTGGTGCAGAAAGTAGAAGATTCGATTGAATGCCACATACAACTGAAGATAAGTATGTGCATAGTGTTGGGAGGATTGGACTTTAAACTTTTCTAGCTACCAACATAAGTTCTTTACTTACACCTTGAAGACATCCTCTTGCTTCCAATATATCTGTTATTTGTAGGTGAAAAGCTGTTATCCACCCAATGAAACAGTGCAGAGAACAAGTGACTATAACCAATGTGTTCATTGTTTTAAGTTGGAAAAAGAAGTTTACAAAACTATTACCTTTTTGAAAAGAAATCCTTGAAATTAACACACCCTTAGGGCTATTTCTAGCAGACACTAAAATAAAACAGACTCCAGAATGTCTCTATTGTGCTGATGAGTGCTGCAGTAGACAGGGGCATATTAGCTGTCCTAAATGCAAGGCAATATCTTACCTAGGGCTACAATTTATGAGGTAGTATTTAGATAGATTAGAAATGCTCATGTTTCCCTAGCCGACATTTAAAGTGGTATTTTATTAATTATGACAAGACTGACATTCCCATGACTATTTGTTTGTTTGCTTCTTCTTCCAGGCTCTGGGTACGAATTGAAGAAAGTGGAAGAGAGATGATCTAGGACAGCCTAGTTTCCTGGCTATTGGAAATGAAAAATAAATGTAGCTACATCTAATCTGTAGGGATTTTGGTGGGTTTTTGTTTTGGTTTGTTTTGTTTTGTTTTTGAGTACAAAGCTGCCATGTATAATCAGTGTCTGAATCAGTGGCTATTCTTTTTTCTGTAAAGGTAGAATGACTTTGAAATGCAGCCTCCTCATATTCCCTTATTTCTCTGCCCTGGGCAGGTGTTTATGGTTCAATTGAACTGGAGTAAGAGGGAGTCTGAGTTCAAATCAGCTAGGTCATCTCCTGTCTAAAGCAGCATATTTATCTTCTTTCACAGTGCTGAACATCTCTAGCCTTTTATGTTTCCTGAAGAAGTTTTTCCCCGAGAACCTAGTTGCAACAAGTGTTAAGTACACAACACTCAGTCGAATACTGGTGCCACTAACAATGGTAAAGCACCTTACCATGCTGTTTCCATGCAGATCTCTGAAATCTGATGAATAGTTCTTCAATCAAATAGCTGAGGAGCTGTGGGCATTCCTTTATTTGGAATATGAGCAGACATAGGCTTGTATGAAAGAAAAATAATTCAGAAAATGTACTTGCTGAAAACATAATACAGAAGTGAAAACAAAAGACTGAAATACAAGAGCAAAATCCAGATCATCCATTTATTCATGTCAAGTATAGCCAACTCTTGACATTTTAAAAAGTTATAAAACTATTAAGAATTTTTTTTTTTCACAGTTTCTAAAAAGCTGCAATCAGATTCTGCCTGGAAACTTCACAAGCAGTTAAGTCCTGAAGTGCATAAGGAGCTATTGACCCTGTCTTTTCCATTCTCATTGTCCATTTGACATGGCCAATAACAGAAAGATGTCCATTAAACGTTAAAGATTTGCAGGGAAAATAGTGTGGAAGTCACCAGGACTTATTCATACAGCTTTCTTACAACAAGGAAAACTGAATTTTAGGGGGTATACTTACCTGTACAGTTTGAGTAACAAAAAAGAAACAGATACAGTTAGGACTAAATGGGTGAGCTGCACAGTCACAAAATGTCTCATATTACATTGGAACACATTCTTCTATTGGCCAATCCCAACGATGGGGAGAGCACCAAAATCTCCCAGTCTCCCCTTTTTCCTAGTGAATTTGTTCCCAGACATTATGGCTTATCATTAATCTTCACTTTTGATTCTAGACTATCACAGGCACTAAATGGTGATTTTAAAGCATTACATAGGTGATACATTTGTGTATAAGTAGAGGTTGATGGGCATGGAAAATAATTCAGTCTGAATGCTGACCTAAGATCTTTGTCACTTTTACACTCAAGTCACAGGATACAAATAGAAACAATCAACCTTCTTTTAGCCTAGTGTTATAGAAATCACACAAATCAACTGCATCAGGGAGTTCATTTACTCAAATTATTAATGCTGAGGTTACAAACTGCATAGGTCAGGTTGCTCTCTAATGTACATTAATCAGATTCTAATGGTGATTCAAGAACTCAGTCCAGGTCAGCTATTTTCTCTCCTGGCATCAACCAAGTCCCTATATTTGTGCTCTGTAAACATATCCAATATACACCCTAATGATTCAAATAGAGAGGAAGTTTGCCCAAGGCAACTTGGTAGACAATTTGCTCTAGGACATGAAGTAGTAGAAGCAATTTTCTCTTTAAACAGAGGTGCCTGCAAACTGAAGTTACCCACAACTGCATGAAAAAACTTCCTCTGCCAAAGGAATTCACCTGTCTACTTCTGTTTAATTCAGAATTTCTGCTTTTTTCATGTCTTTGGTCTCTCCTAATCACTTCCCTTGGCTATGGTGATAGTCAAGCCCCGGGTCTGGCCTTGTCATGCTGATATTATCAGTGACACTGACCTGGCTTGTCCTCACAAGCCATCTAATTTTCTCTAAGAAACAAGCAGGTTCACAGGGGCAGCACCAATTACATGTACTCAAGACAGTGAAAAAAAAGAGCAGTATGGCTCGCTTATATGCAGTGAGTATCTAGGACACTAATGGTCATATTGCATAAACAGGAAATTCAGTGTATTTATAGACAGGAAAATAATAAACTGTCATGAATCATGGGACTTCTGTGTGCTACCATTGTAAGTGAATACTAACTGAATACTAACTAAGAATATTTGTGATTCAAATTCAGTATCAATTTAGGAAAATTAAAGCTCTATTGTGTCCTATAATTTTAATGAAATAGTCTTCTGGTGTTAAACTTCCTTGAAGCTGAGTGCTCCCATTACCTGAGCCTTTCTAATTTTTAAGCTTAACAGAAGAAAGGAACAATCTTGTAAATGTTAAGAATTCTGTAGAATTCTTTTCTCTGTGTGTGAGTTAAAATGGCTATGTGTGGCATCTTTGATGAAAGTAATGCTGTGATGAACATATGAACAAAAGAATGTCTCAGTGCTTCTTGTTTAAACTTTTTTGTTTGTTTGTTTGTTTGTCTGTCTACAGCTCTTAGATATGCTCTGTATACCTGAGAGAAGTACAGCCTTTGAAAAGGGTGCAAGTTTTGGGAAACAGGTCCTTCATGTCCCTGAGTAGTTTGAGTCAGAAACACAGGCAGATTAGAGTCCAAATAACCTCTCATCACCAGCTATTTTATAAATTGTTGGGTTAATTTCTCTTTCATACAGTTACCAAAAAGAGCAGCAGAGAGATGAGGGGATTTATACTCATAACATGTCCCGTTTTGGCTTGCCCACATGAGCACCAGAGAGCATACAGGTTCTCAAAACCCCTATGCCTGAAGGAGTCGTTTTAAATTAATACTTTTAATGGTAGGCAAATTTGGATGATGACTGCCTTCAGATCCCTCTGGATGGAGCGTGGACCTCAATCTAGATTTCACCCAGCATTAGGATTTGGTTGCACTTATCTTTTAAGCATTTCACACAGGTATTCACTATTTTCATTATTTAGATTTGCCCTCTTCTAGTTAATTCATAAAAGTTATTTTAAACTACATTAGGGATCTAATATAGTTTGCTTATTTATGTTGTATATGTCTTCCAGCAGAAAAACATAAACACTTAAAGTTTAGCTACTAACTATTCATTATTGTGTGATAATTTCTTTTTCAAAATAAATTTAATGCTTAATGTACATATATTTCCAAGAATATTTATAATGTGCAATTGTTCTAAAGGGTAGACAATCTAAATATAGTTGTACAGATGTGTGCATGCATATATATGTATGTGTATGTCCTACATCTATAATGCAGAAATTGACTTCAAGTTCCCAACTTAGCCATTCTTATTTTTTTACTATCAGAGTTCAAAATCTCAATACAAAAGCAAAATAACACTTTTATCTCTAGCACTGTGAACTAGAAAAGAATAAGATGCATTCACAGGGTTTTGTGGAAAGGCTTTGGGATGGACGACAAGACTGTCTTGTCTCAAATGAAGCATTCCTCAAGCACAGTGGTTGATGACTATAGTCATATTGAATCACTTACAGGCAGGTGGTGAGTTGGTTATATGTTTTTTAAGCATATTTTTCACTATATCTGGGGCACCCAGTTATCTATACAACAACTAAAGTTCATAGAGATGACAGATCAAGAGCAACAGGATTTGAAACTCAGGAAATTCCTCAATCCATTTGATGAAGTCTTCAGTCTAATAGACTATTATGAAGGGACTTAGGCATCCTTATGTATCATGCTATATAGAATCCTGAGAAAGCCAGATACTTTCCTCTCCCATGTCTACACTATACTGAATACTAGTGTCAGTCCAGTTCAGCTGATATCATGCTTCTGTATCTTTTCACAATATTTCTGTTGATGAAAACAGTGTTAAAATTAGAACAGATACATATTTCCAAATTCCACTGTACAAGGGAAATTCAACATTTTAACATTAATCTTCTTGTCACAATAGGACATTTTCTGTAGGATGGAAGATCAGCATAATGTATCTTTGATGATGCTAAGGTTATTTTTTAGTTACATAACACTGACTGAATACATATAAAGATTTTTTTTTTCATTTTGCTTTGTTGAATTTATCCAGAAGATTTCACTTTAGTCTGTGGAGTGAATTGTTTTTAACACTACAGGTTAGGACTTGTTACCTGACAAGACTACCTTTAGGTTAATTTTTACTTTTGCTTCTGATAAGATCATATGATATCTTCTGATTTAGTCATGATGATTTCCATTATGTGGCATCTGATGAAAAATGTAGTCTTCCAGGGACCCAAATACTCTGCTGCAGTTAACTGTTGGGAAAGGCAGCCAAACATAGTTGTGAACTGTGAGATAACCTGTGTTTCAAGACTGAAATATCCTAATTGAAGGTTAAGAGAAATGTAGTATTTCAAAATTAACAAATTAGTGAAAAAAACCTGAATAACTTTAATTGAAAATTCTGAATCAATTTAATTAATGCTTCTTTTAGTATTTTTAATTGGAACAATGTGGTTGAGGTCATACTAGCTGCACTTCCACTCATTCCACTGGATTTTTTACGACACAGCTGTGGCTTTATTCAGAATTGTTTGGCATTTAGTACATATTAACTGATACAAAGGAGTAACAGCCATCCATTATGTGACTATTGCACAGGAGGCAATAATATAGACGTAACATCTGATAATGGGAGGAGATAATATTTTATCCCTTACTAGCAGAGTATAGCCCTTACTAACAGAGTATCAAGGTATTTAACTGTTAGGTAAGTGTGTGAGACAAGAGTTGGTTTTTCAGTACGTAATAATGAAAAGTACCTGAGAGTGGAAAAAAGCGATCTTTCATATGACAAGTGACCTTAGAAATACTTGATTTCACATTCTAGCATGCAGTTATCTGAGGCTTTTATTCACAGAAGTAATGATGATGAATAGTGCTGACTCCCTATGCAACATATGAAGGAAGCTTATGTAGGGTCCACAAGAATCTACTGACTTAAACTGGTGACTGAGCATACAGATATCAAAACAAAGCAAAACAAAATAAGCACAGCTTGATGTTCATATATTTCTATATCACAAGCACCCTACATTGAGTGTCACTTCAGACATGTAGCCTTGAATTGTCAGTGAATAAGCCACTCCATTTTTTCCCATTTATCTTAAGAATTTATTGGAGTAATGATGAAACCAACATTCTTCTGCTAAGGATATGTCACAACCATGCAGTTAGGCATCCAACTCTCTTCTTTTCATTGATTATTTAAAGATTTAAAATTTTAATGGTGTTAAATGGACTGGTTCTTCACAGAAAATCAAGAAGTGATTTATGTTAGGGGCATAGTTCTGGCAGAATCCTAAGAAGAAGCATAAGTGGAAATTCTCTCATGCAGAAGTAGGACTTGACTTCAGCTCTCAAGTGTCTTAGAGGCTCTTTATGAACTGTGCATAGAGAGATAATCAAAATGAGACATAGTACTCAGGTGCATGTGAGGCATACTTTGTGAACTTAGGTAGTGTTTAGTTGGACTGAAGGAAAGGAACTTCATTTTAAGATGAAAATGGCGTTCCATTAAAAAAACCCAACCCTATTGGCTTTTTGGGGTTTACATCAGGACCTCAAAGAAAGTTTCAGTAAGCTTGGCAACATATAAAAGAGACCAGACAGAAAACTGAAATATCTTTTTTTTTATTCTTTAGATAGAATGTGATTAATTGAGTTGCAATTCCAATTGAGTTGCAAAAAATCTCAGACTATGCAATGTCATGAAAAAATACTTTAAAATGGTGAAAGCATATTCTCCCTTTTATCAAAGTAAAAGTTGGGTGATTATACAGTCCAGCATCTGTGAAGTTTTGCCTTTAAGTTTATGAAAGTCATATAATCAGAAGCAGTCATTTATGTGTAAAAGGAAGTGTTCACAATGGTGTAGCTTGACATCTGTGAGCTTAAAAAAATTCAGAACTGGAGTCTAACTGGATCTAAAACCCTTTGACACTGCTCAGAAATTTAAAGGGGGCTAGAATAGGCAAATCTTATCTTCTTAAATCCCCTTGACTATTCAATTGAATTAAAAAATAAATTTCAGTAGAACTGTAACATTTTTGTTTCATGTTTGCTTTCAGGATTCTTTCAAGTAACTGCACATTGCTGGCATGAATAATCACAAAAGCAAGAATTAAGTTCAAAAGCTTGAAAACTCAAACAATACAATACAAGGCATAATGACTATTTCATGAGAACCAATAAATAACAACATTTTCCTCATAAACTACTTATATTGTACTATTCACACAGAAAACAATGTTATCAAAAAAATCACCAATCATTTCAACTGATAAATAATATTTAGAAATTTACTATCAGCACAAATTAAAAATTGACTAAGTTTTGGTAACATGACTAAACATTTAACACCGTTTTGCCCTATGAATAAGCTCCACTTCCTCTTTGCTTCCAACAATGAAAAGTTATAAAAAATGTTACTTCTTGATTGACATGGCTCTTTTCTTCCCCTTTTAATAGTGAGGTGATTGTTCTTTAAAGTATATGTTCTTCATAAGGATTTAGTTTTGAAAAAAAATTGGATGTGTTGGCATACTGTAATTCATTAAACTTCATATCACTAACCAAGTTAGTAATTCAGATTTTTATTGTTCCAGAATCTCCTAAGCCATTTTTAACTGCTTTTGATACCTGCAATATAGGAAGTTTAAAGTGAGTGATGTTTAAACAGTCATTATTACTCAAGATGGTGGGGAAAAAAATGAAGTTACTGAACTTAATTGATCAATTATGTTGTAAATTTTTCCATTATTTCAAAGTTGTAGTAATGGTATCTGTATATAAAATCTTTACAAAAAAGCAGATAAGCTATGCAGTTGTACTTGAAGTGATAATTTTTCTGTTGAATAAATTGAGATTAGAACAACATAGTTTTCCAAACCTATGAAATGCTCCTAAGATTCTTATTCTCATTAATTGCCATGTTATATAGTGTTTTAAAGTTTTAATACAGAATATACTTTTCCTGTTATTATTATTTTTCTATATGTACTTAAAAATCAATGACATTTTTATGATCATAAAGAAAATACTTGGGACAGTGACTGTGTTTGTGAATCACATATTTATACAGTATATTTATTAGTTTGTCATCATACAAATACAAATAATGTGTGAGCACAGAAACATGTATGCACATGCATACACCCATGCATGCTCATAATGTAGAGCTGACTCATCAGACAATTTCTGAATATATATTGCCTCTGTCACTTGGATTACAACATATTAACAAGCAAAAGATATTTTATATGGAAGTAGATGCTAGAGTAAGATGCCAGAAAAATAAGTAAAATAAATGCATAAATAAAGGAAAAAATTAGTACCAGTTACAAAACTCAGAAGTTTATCTGAAAAACAGAGTAGTTTTGCTCACTCTCTTCCAAATCCTTCTATTGCAGAATTATTCCTTTCTACTCTTTCCCATTCGTGTTTTAAACCCAAATTTAAATCTGATGCTTGACTTAAAATGGCCTTTGCCATTTTTATAAAACTGCTGAGGTAAAGGTGAAGTGAATGCAATTTCAAATTCATTTGTTATATTTATCACTTTAAACATAAAAAGCTTCTTGTTGAGCTGTGGATTTTCACCGCCAAGAACTAAACAAGTCAAAAATCAAAGTCAGTAATAGTAACAAAATACACATGCAATTTCACTCAAAAACCCATTTTGTCAAAAATATGTGGCAGGTATCACAATGTCTCAGTGGGGAAGCAATTACAAGATACCAACCCTTGACACCCCTTTTATCTCCTATGCGTTCATTACCTGACTATTTTTAGTACAAAACTTCACAATTAAAACAAAGTACCATAGGTAGCTGATTCAACATGACTGTGCTTACATTACATCACTCAATCTTTCCTTATCTTTTGAAGTATATGCCAGAAATGCAGAGTTCAATGACTCCAGTATATTTTGGTGGCTGCTAAGTTGTCAAGACAACAACTTTTTAGTTAATCTTAATGTCTTCACACATCATAAAGTTTAATACTGTATTTCTACTAGCCAACAGAAATTATAATCTTCTATTAACTAGCAAAATCTCTATACTTTTCAAAAATCTAATACATCTTTAATAGTTATAATGAAAACACTTTTTCAATTTAACATACTCAGACTCCAAAAAAACAACTACCCCTCAGTTGCTCGTTATTGAGCCTCCTCCAAAGATTCATTTGCTTTGGTGGGAGAATCTTATTAGCACTTTCAAATACTTCAGTAGAAGCTCTTGAGAAGATTGCCTTTACACCTCCATATCTTTCTGTTGATGCTATCCAACAGGCAGGAATTTTTGGCAACATTTCATAAGACTTACAAAAAGAAGTGAGTGTTCCAGGCTTAAAAGACTCATCAGCTTTGCTTTTATTTTCTTCAGAAGAGGAAGTACCTTTGGATTGAAGGAGTATTCGCTGTCATACTGACCTTTTCTCATTTGCTAGATATGCATGTTATATGCTAGTTATGTATGTGTATCTGCTCATTTCCTCATTAACTTTGAGTTTTAGTCTCATTTCAATCAAGTAAAGATTTAAAATACATTTAAACTTATAAGGGACAAGAGGAACTGAAGGAATCTTGCAAAATGTGTTCAGTCTCTCAGAAATATAGGAAAGAATCAAAGACAGTTATAATAGTGGATCCTCTGCCTTATCTTTCATTACAAAGTTAATCCTATGCTTTTATTATTTAATCCTCAGATTGTCTTTATCAGGAAAGTGAAAACCCCTCTGGGAGCTACTCTCCAGCTAGTTTGGACTAAATGGAGAATCTGGTCATTATAGGGGTCAGATAATTAAGGTTTTTTCATTCAATACATTTAGTATTTCTCTCCCTTCAGCAACAGATACATGACAAAATCCCACCATTTTTCATGACTGAGAAGTGATATTTAAAAGAGTTCACCTCAGCTTCTTCTAAATGCACATCTAAGAAGAATATAGTTGTTGAACTGGGAACAATAACAATCAATAGAGTTTAGATAAAGCCTAGATTCATTTTTCTTTCAACCAGAACTTCTCTCTTTTAGCGTCCCAGATTGTTCAGTTGCTGTCCAAAAAGGAGAGGAATGGACATGTAGCTTTATGATAAAGTCAAAACACAATCAAGAATAATATTTTACAGTTTCCTCACATCGTTATGTCTCATGATATTACATATTGCCCATGGTTGTATATCAAAGTACATGATGAAGATGGTATCATTCATTTCATTTAAAGAAAAAAAAAAAAAAGGAGACTTTATCAAAATTTTCCACCAGGATAGCCAAGAATGGAGCAATGGACGTTTGAAGCCCCTCCCAACAGCTTTGCTTTAAGATACACACATTCATTTGGAAGTAAATTGAGTAAAACCCCTTGGAAGCGGCTGGAAGGCTATTTTCCTCTTATGGATAAACAAAATTCATAGTTTAGGTGTAATTGTTTAAAAGACCGTGTATGTTCTTAATAAATCTTGTTGGAAATAGTCCAGAATTTCATCAAAAGGGTCATATTCTCAAAAGCTAACTAAAGTGTGATAAGGCTTGGTTTTCACATGGCTTCTGCAGCCAACAGGTGGGCATGAAGAGTAATTTGAAGCTGCTCCAAATTCACCCCTGGAGGTATCCATCTCTCTTTCCATTTCAGTCATTCTTCACAATCAAATTCAGTGTGGATTTTACAGTCATTTTTACCAATCTGTGAAACAGGTAAACAGAACCAAACAGAAACAGGAATAGTGCTCTGAAAGACTGTATCTTCTATTCTTTTGTGACTAAGGGTGAATCTACTTCTTATTTTTTGTCCCACTCTCTGCCTCAGATTCTTCTGAGCTTATTTGGATCATGACTATCAGTTAATGTTAATCTTATGCCAGTTCTCATCCCTGGATTTTGTCCTCATCCAAATGGCCATTCCATTTGCCATTTAGTGGTATCTAGGCTAGAAAAAACTCTTCATGAACTCGTTTCCCATGACAGCTCTTCTTACCTGTTCAGTTTACCTTAATCTTTATCCTGCTACTATTGTACCTTTTTAACAAATATGCTACATAAGCTACCACTCTTTTACTGACTATTTCACTTATGACACTTGAGCATACTGCATTAAATAATTTTGTTATAAACTACTAAAAAATACATATGGATGTTGTCTATACTTCTATAAAGATTTATGCAGGTGTTTTATTCCATATGATTGAAACAGTACTGTTTAACTCACCATAATGAGTCACTGTGCAAAAAGATAAACCCATAGGTAGTTCTTTAGCAATTTGAAACAAAATGTAAGAAAAAAGGCCTTAACCCTCTTGAATATACCAGTTTCTGCCATGCTTAATGTTCTAGTTGCTTCAGCTCAACCTTCAATTTTATAGTGAATGTAGCTTGGGTGTCAGGAATTTTCACGAAAGTCATCCCTTCAAAAGTGAGCATTCTTCCTTTAACCATTTTTCAGCACTTACTATCAACTATTGCCTCATTTTTAAATCTGCTTTAACTGAATGAAGTTGCCTTGGGTGGCAGAGTTTTCCATGGATGACAAAGTTTTAGCCCTCTTCTCTATTCACCTACTGACAATCGATTAACATGTATTCTTAAAAAAAGTATACATACTAGCAAGTACCAGTACTTCCACTTTTGTAATGACTGCAATGGATGGAGAGCTTTTTATATGGACACAAGGTATTTTTGCATTTTAAGATACCATGAAAGATACCCTGGAGATCCACATGCATTTCTCTACAATATAAATCCAATCAACTGCTGTGCATGAATAGTTATTGAGATCAGAAAAGCCTGATGGCAATGATGAACTAAATAACATGAGGGTGTACTTTTGATTTCATAGAAAGCGTTAGATCAGGAGATAATTATTCCTGCAGGAAACAAGAGGACAGTACGATTTACAAAAGGGCAGACAGAGTACTACTTTTATTCCATTTGTTTAGGGATTGATATGCATCAGCAGAAATTTGTCAATTTTGGATGGTGTTTTAGACACAAGCTTGACTTAAAAAAACAATGGGTATTTACACTGAGTAATGAATTGCTGACACCTAATCAAAATCAGCTGTTAATTTTTCAGGATGTTTTCCATTCTGTCTTTATAATAGATATTATTTTTATGTGAGCCTTCACAGATGAAAGCAGCAACTTCCACAACCACCTTCCAATAGATAAAAATATGTCAAATGATATTTGAATGAAACAAGGGTGAATGGGAATGTAAACTGAATTCACAAGGTCTGGTTTAAAAATTTTATGTAGCTTAAACACCCTGATATGTATGGAATTAGTTGTATACACCCACATCATATTTTTTCAATATATGTCTATATTGGTTTTATGTGACAAATTGTCATCAGAGGGGGGCTACAGAGGTGACCTTTGAGTATAGAGCAAGAGCTGCCTCACGTCAGGCACAGCCACATCCAGCCAGCTCCAAAATGAACCCATGACTGACCAAAGCTGAGCACATTAGCCAAGTTGGTGGCCCCTCTGTGAAAATTGTTTTAAGAAATGGTAAAAAACACTGAACAGCAGCTATCAGAAAATGCATAACAGCTCTGCATACACCAAGATCGGTGAAAAAAGAGGGGGAGGAGGTGCTCCAGGTGCTCCACCCCTGCAGGATGTGGAGAAGACCATAGTGACATAGGTTGTTCCTCTGCAGTACATGGAGGGCTCTGCACTGGAGCAAGTTGATGTGCCCTGAAGAAAGCTCCAGCCTGTAGAGGAGGCTCCTGGGAAGAGCTGAAGCCAGGGAGGGGGGACTCAGACTGGAGCAGTCTGTTCCTTAAGGACTGTACCAATATAAAGGGCTTGTGCTGCAGCAGTTCTTGAAGAACTGCAGCCTTATGTGAAAAATCCATGCTGGAACCGTTTGTGAAGGACTGTGTCTTATGGGAGGGACCTTGTGCTGGAGCAGGAGAATAGCGTGAGTAGGAAGGAGAGGCAGAAATGAAGTGCTATGAACTGACTCCAGTCCCCTATCCATATCCCTGTTGTGCTTTTCAGGAAGAGGACTAGGCAGGAGAGTTGGGAATGAAGTTGAGCCAGAGGAGAAAGGAGTGCTGGGAAGGTGTTTTTAGTTTTGCCTTTGTTCCTCATCATCCTTCTCTATTACAATTGGCAATAAATTAAATTAGTCTTCCCCAAATTGAGTTTGTTTTGCCATGTTGGTAATTTGTAATCTCCCTATCTTTATCCTGATACATAGACTTTTTCATCTCAATTTCTCTTCTTGTCCTGCTGGGGAGTGTAGTGAGAGAGCACCTAGGTAGGGGTCTCACTGCCAGCCAAGGCCATCCTACCACAAAGTCACATATCTCCCAGGCCAGGAACTGTTAAATAGTGCCATTTTAGACAGAAATGGCACTTAGAGTTTAGAAATTCTCAAAATAAGAGAAAAAGAAAATCAAATGTTAGTAAGATGTATTGAGAAGGAAAAAAAAAAAAAAAGAATCTGTGAGGACACAGTAAGACTTACAAAAACAGCAGTAGGAGAACATTCAGACATGCTTTTATTACTATAAATGCAGTAAATTGTTTTGGACAACACAGTGTGTTCTGACCACCTTTGTCATGTAAGCTATCTTCTGTGGTGTTTCCCAGATCCCTCTGACTTGAATACTTACCCCAAGAGGTGCTCTGATTTTGAGAAGACCAATTTACGCATTTCTCCAGAGTATCCTGGAGTGAGTCTTCCTCTAGTAAAATCCTGGTCACTCCTTTTAGAAGCGTGAAGCCGAGTTTCATTTGCAGCTCTTGCCTGAGTGTTACTGAAGGATTTGACACATCATTAGCTGAATACAGATACTGTGTTTATGAAACATTTATGACAACTTGAACTGATGCATTTTCCCTGTAATTACTACGGAGAAATTAGGGATTATATTCAATGAGTGAGTTGGGCTTCCCCTTTGGTCATCTATATGTTCAAAATGTTTATAAAAGGAAATAAAAGGAAAACTTGTAATCAGAAAGACAAGAAAGAATATCAGTTCAGAGTCTAGTGGGGATTCAGATCAGCACTGAAGAATTTAGACTTCAAAAGTCGGGAGGCTAAGGGGTGGTTAAACTGAAACTACATTTTTCTAACATTTCTAAACTTGAGCCCAGTCAATTTCTTTGTTTAATTGATGATCGTGTCAGGTTTGTTGCCGGCAGCATTTGAAAAATGGAAGTACTGGGAATGAAACAAAAGCTGTTAACTGCAGAAAAATCCCTCATTCTTGCTAGGAAAGGTCCACCAGCAAGCAGTCGTGGGACATGCAGCTTCCAACACATTTCATCCCAGCCAGACTTCCCAGGAATATATCAAAGATTTTCCTCAAAAGCTGTTATTATATTGGCAAGAGTTTCTGGAATTGAAGGTGCTTCAGATTAAGCATGTTCGGCTCAATGTTGCCAACATTTTTCAATGTACTAAATTTGGCAGATTTTTTTTTATCAACTCCCTGTACAACAGCTTGCACATAGTGCAAATATTGCACATAGTGCTCAGTATTTTGAAAGGACAAATGCACAGAGGTAAAGCTTTTCCATGTGAGGACTTGCTGTTTGTCGGAAAAAAAAATCTAGTGCAAGTTATACTAGAAATGTTTATTACCAAAACAGTTTTTGCTTTTTGCAAATAGAGTAGTCAGCAGGGACCTTCACCAACAAATGTCTTTAGCAACTAACGACTTGATCTACAGAATCATTTAGTTAATAGTTCACTAACTGTTCTACCATTAAATTCTTCACTAAAGGCAGTGTAAAATCCATTAAAAATTCTCCAGCCATAAAAATGTATGGTTTTATAAATAATAGCAGCTATTTTTTACAGTTCTTAATGCCAACAAACCCAAATAAAAAACTTGTGGGTTTTTTTAAAAACACTTGAGGGGGCAATGCCCTTAAACAAGTAGGTACTCCAGCCATGAAGACAACTCAAGATTAGGTGAAGCTTAAGTCCTCTAAAGTCAGAGAGTTTTGTAATTCAGTGGAAAGATCTCTCAAGGGTTAATGGTAAGCAAATGTTTCAATATTTTATCCAACTGTGTTATTTTGTCAGTGCTTTATCAGACTGATTTTTCACTGATTTGATCACTCTTCTGTTAGCTGCAGTGGATGAGGATGAAACCTGGTGGGAGAAATCCACTTCGCCATTAACTGCAGTTAGAACTCAGATCCTACCACAATTTCCCATGAGTGACAACCATAATAGTTGACCAGCACTGACACTTGAATTTTAGGACCTTTTCCAGTCTTGTTCCATATCTGGTATATTTTTTGGGTAGGATTTCCCACTGGAATAAACTTGGCCATAACAGTAGCAATGTCACCAGGCCATAAAAAACTGTCTTTTGGTACCCCACTGTATATATTTTGATAGAATGTTTGGTAGTGTGAAAGTGGTTTATGAATCACTCCAACCATTGGCATGGTTTTCTGGTCCTTTAAAATTTCCTCTGCATCAGAAAAATATTAAATAGAAATAGATAATTAATCTTTAGATTAATTAGATAATTAATCTTTTAACCAAGGTAAAGCACTACAGTGTTTAGAGACATATATACATATAATATCTAAAAGAAGCAAGTACACTTTAGGTTGTCTACTTGTTTCACTTAGCTAACAAACTGTAACCATGCTGATATGATTTACTGTCTGAAATCCATTTGTATGGCAGGATCCACAACTTGGATATTGTTTATCTTGAGGGAGATCTGGGTTGGGTTGCGGGATGCATCTGTCTCTGTACGCCTGTTCCCTTTTTGCAGGTTACATTCAGGCTCAGATATTTGCCCTCACTGCTCCACAACTCTCCAGTAGCTTATCACTTAATCAGGATGCCAGTTTGTACAGTTTGTAACACTGTGCCTATAGGATTATTGACTCCCCCTCCTCAACCTGAGAAGTGTTTACTTCTCTGTCTAGACAATGAGTAGAAAGTTCTAACATCACTCCCAATATTTAAGGAAATCATTGACTCCTCTTGAGCTAGAGACTTCTTCCTGACCAGACTCAGCTTTTGGTAAACAAACTTTTGTTTATATAAGCATACAATTCAAATAAAAATACCTTGGCAATCACACTTTGTAAAGTCATATGTAAGGAAGTAATGTATGCAGTTCATTAGATGGTGTTTGAGAAGGAATATAGCAGTGAAAAAACTCCTTTGGGAGTGGTGATAGTCTTGGGGTACACACACGTAACTATGTCTCTGAAGTATACTATGACCTTTAGATTTTGTGTGATCGATGAACATAAAGAATTAGAATATTATTTTCATAAATACAGTAAGCCTGAACAGTATTCAGTCTCTCATTGTTGGTATGAGTTAATTTCTTAGACATCACTGTGAGTAGTCTCAGGAGCACTAAGATAATCCTTTAGGATATTTTTCAGTTTAGTACCTGTTTACCTGAAAATAAGGTTAATTTACAAGTGATTCATCTTTACAATATCCTACACCTGTAATAATCTTTGGCTGGGCTTTCTGAATTTTTCTTGCTACCTGCTCCCTCTGCTTTGAAATCTGAATTTCAGAAATGTTAAAATTGATATTTTAATATATACAATTTTAATTGTAAAATTTCAGATTTCTGCAGGATGCAGAAATTCCAATACATGCTTAAGAAAACAGAAATATGAAACAAAAATGGTCTAGCTAATAATTCTTGCAGGAATAATTCTTAAAAGACATAAGTCAATACACACCAATCATTCAATGATTCTATAATGCATACAAAATTTGCTATTTCAGGAAGTGTGTTAAAAAAATAATAACAATTAAAGCCTTAAAGATAGAATTTAGTCACGTTAATGAAATTCTAAGGTAGGGGAACAACCTCACCCATGATGCCTTTAATACTTTTAAAAAGCTGCCACAGAGCTAACAGTGGCAGAGAACAATGCTGCCCCTTCCCTGAGAGATGTCCGGGTGTGGTGTGGAGCTGCCAGGCACTGGCAGTGGGCTCAACCTCTTTGCCTTGTGTCTGGGCTTCTCCAGGCACAAGAAGGTAAAGTTCCACAGTATATATATTATATATACATATACACATATATGCATACAATGTATATTTTATTTAAATATATAATTATATATAATTATATATAAAGATATATATATATCACAATTCCAGCAGACTGAACAAAGAACCAAGAACAAGAAAATTATCCTAGTCCTGATGCACGCTTCATTTGTCAGGACTGACAGGTTTCAGTGGGAAACCCAAATACCTGAGGCTGGTATCAAACCACAGAGACTAGGAGGGCTGCACAAGCCAATCAACTCAGAGCAGCAGATCATTATTCACAAGTGTAGGTGGGCACTGGCAGCCACAGAAGCATTGGCTTCATTCTGTGTTTTATTCTGTGTATTTGTCCTGTTAGAGTATAACTCACAGAAAGTTTCTGATAATTAGAAATTAATGTTTCTGAAGTACTACGTAGGTGCAAAAATGGACTGTGATTACTACAAAGCCTTTAGTGTCTGGAGACCTAGAGACTTCAGGGTCTCCACCTGCCTTCAGCAGCATCTCTTGCCAAGCTTTTCCAAATTCTGGCATCAACTGAGTGCCTTCCCAGAACTGCTGAATCTTGCTGCAGTGGTACAAGAGTCTTAGAGCAAAGAGTGGGAGGAAGAGGGGTCCATAGTGACAAACACCTCAGGGCCATTGACCTTGCTTTAGGTGCATTCCTGAACCAGAGGATTGAAGCTCTGTACCTCACTCATAGCCTGAGCATGACAGCAGATAAAAGAAATTAATAAAAATAATCTCTTAGTCCTTTGTTATACATAACAGGAAAACACAAACTCATTGTCCCTCTTTAATATGTTTCCCTTAATTACTAACATGAAAATACAGTTCTCTGAAGTCTGTTTCAAACCCATGCAATTATAATTTTAAAAGTGTAATGCATTCATTTACAACACATTCTGTTAATGTTCTCTTTTTTCAATGTGATACTTACAACAGAATGACTGTCCAAATGTGAATAGCTGTTACCAAACACCATTTGGAATAATCTCAAGTTGGTCTCAGTAAATATACTTCTGAAGAGAAAAATATTAGAAATCTATAAATACTGATATAGGTACAGATATTTAAACTTGCACACATAGACTGCTGATTTGCTAAATGAACATGTATAATTTTGATAAAAAAAACTTTGCAAAAATTTTTATTAAAATGTAGAGAGAACTTAAATGGTCTTTGCTTTTGGCTTAAAAATACATATCTATTTCAAGAAAACTATCATTTTGTATTATACTCAACATTTATATGTGACATTCTTTCAAAAACTTGGAATACGATCATAAAACATTTCTTAAATAGTTTCTGAATTTTCTGCTCAGAGACTAATATAGCTACAATTTCTAAATATTTGCTGAAGAACACATGCATCAATTTGATTATAAAATTATTATAATTTATTGCTTTTTTTTTTTTTTACTTGAAAATAAAAACATTACTGGTTATAATGGCAAGCGCAGACTACACACACATCCCCCCCAGTGGTCACTGCTTTGAAAATTGTTGTTGAAAATATTGTTGAAAATCCTTTGTCAGGACTGTATTCTCACCTAGATTGCTACACCATTAATTGCGCAATATTACTACTATCGTAGTGAGACAATAGTTTTGAAAATGTAGTTAGCTGAAGAGGAACTGCATGTGAAGAAATGAATTTAATCAAAAAAGTCATTGCGATCATTGCAAGGCTTTAGTGTGTCTTTTATGAAGTAACTGGAGTGTCAACTAGTAAATATAGTTTTGCTATTGAAAGAAGCAGGTCACTGGCCTTATATTAACCTAATATTCAGGTCTCAGGACTTACCTAAAATTTTCTGGAGTGGTCAACAGTATTTTTAGCAGTAAATACAAAACCTGTAAGGGACAAGGAGGGGTCAGGTGGGCTATTTGTTATAATAATGCTTCTTAATGTTTCATTATGCTAAGCTTAATGCTAAGGCTGAGGTGGCATGATTTAAATTTGTGCTGTAGCTACCAAAGCTCAGCAAGTAACTGAATTGTGGACCAGTAAGAAACAAAGAGTGACTGAAAGACCATGTAAGAATGCAGAAAAATAACCTTAGGAACAGCCAAGAATAAGCTGAATCCCCCAGTATCCCCCAATATCAAGATCACGCTCCTCCTGATGAAGAACTTGGGCCAATGACGACTTTGTGGCAAATTCCTGTGTGCTCAGATCTCCTTGAGGAAGATAAACACCACTAACCTTGGGGTACATAAAGATAGTGGAACTGTGATAAAAACCCCACAGAAATAAAACTTGAAAACTTGGCTGCATTATTAATGAGTATTTTTTCTAGTACTTAGACATGTTGTTTTCTGACTGTAAGTATCCTTGAAACTGGAATAATAACTATTTTGTTTAATTTTTATTAAACTACTAATAAATTTGTGGCCTACTTGTGACGTGTTTTTTGTCCTCATAACGGTTAAACTCGGAATGATGAGGTCAAGTGCAAAGGTCAAGCTACATAGAAGAGGAGCACAACAGAGATGAGCACAAAGAATCAGAATCTTCGTTGACTTTGCCCCATGGAGACCACTCAAGTAAGTTAGAATATAACGCTCAAAAGAAAAGAGGAATTAAACTAAAAACAAATTTTCAGAAAAATTATGTAAGATTTCTACTGACATTAAAGGCCCTTTCTCTCTTCTAAGGGTGGTCATTTCTTTACATAGTTCCTAAGGCATCATTTAAGACTCAATTTTAGAGTGCTCAGGAAAAAAGAGGAAAAAATAAACAACATGAAAAAAAAGAAACCAGCAAAAATTGTAACTTTAAATCAAATTAGCAAATTACCTGCTCTTCATGCTAATCAGGATCTAGACTTTTTTTTTGCGTAATAATAAAAAGTTGTTCTAACTTAGATTCAGTTGTCTGCATGCCAAAGATCCAGTGAAGGCATTTTAATTACATCTCATTGACCTCAATAATTCCTTCTTTGCCGCACACTTGAATTGCAGCAGACCAATTCCTGTGTTGAAAACAAACTGGGAAGATAAAGAATGCATCATCACAACAAAAGGAAAATCTATACAGAGGAGGCAGTAACAGGTATGCTAATTCAGGTAGCTGTGAGTGAATGTCACATATTTTTCTCAATGTTTTTCTCAAAAATTAATCAGATGGTATCTCAGGAGACATGCAATTTACTGGAAGCAATTGAATGCAGGATAATGCTGAAACAGTAATTCCAATTATATATAGAGGACTGTATTTAAGCAGCAACATTATAATAGGTATTGTGGCTTAGGCTGTGCTGGGCACTAAGCAAACAGATGCTCTCTTTTAACCTCTCTCCCTTCTCAGAGAGAAGAGAGAAAATAAGGGAGAGACACTTATGGGTTGAAAAGAAAACTAAAACTACTTTCATGAAATACTACCAATAAAAAGTAAACATAATATTATTGATAAGAAAATAATGAAATATATACAAAAAAACCCCCAATACTGAGCTCCAAGGATGATGATCATGTCATCAGCAGGCATTGGAAAAGTCCCAGACTGGGCTCAGTGGAACTGCATTCAGGAACATACAAATTGGGATAAAAGGCAGACAAACAGACAGAATCGTCCTTGAATGCTGACTATGGAAGAAAGAGGCTGACCCTTTTAATCCCTCAGCTTTTCTACCATAATACAGATGGGATGGAGTACCCTGTTGGTCAGTTTTGGGTCATCTGTCCTGTCCACTCCTCCCTGCAGGTTCAAGCCCTCTACACTCTTTCGCTTCTGACCCTCCAACGTGACACACAATGAAGTTGGCTGACCTTGGCTTTTATAGCAATAAATACGAGCAGGAGCCTCTCTGCATACCGTTTCTTGGTATTAACTATATACATCAGACCTTATCACCCTGGAAGCAGGCAGAATGTGAAAAATATTGATTTCAGAGGGTTGGTTAGTTAGTTTAAAGTGACTTGGCTGAAAAGCAAAACTACTGAAAAGAAAATTGGTTGTGTTTTACCTCAAAGCAGGACATTCCACCCCTTATTCACTACCATTTACATTTTGCTCAGGTCATTACTGCTTGTTATCTTCAAATATATACACATACAGATCACTGATTTATGATTTATCTTTTCTGCACAAAACTGTTCATTAAGTTCCTGATTGCAAGTTTCCATTTATAATAACAGTCTAAAGGCAGAATAGACAGCATGAAATTCATCACGGTTCATGCCCACAGGTATCACATCCACCTCGAGAAAGTTTGCTGGATGCCACTTGATAAAGCTAGCTGTGGTTTCATCACCACTATGTTATACTGAAAAACATTTACTGAATACTTTTAGTATTATGCAGCACATAACATCATACAGTTTAAAATCAGCTTGTTTTTCAAGGCCCAGGATAATATTCTGAGTGGTGGCATGGGCCATGGCATAGGTTTAAAACCATCTTGTACTTCCTTCCACCATTGTAAGCACATAGTGCTTATACTGGCAGGTTTGAGGGAGTGTGATATAGTCAATTTTCCAGGCTTCCCCATACTTTTGTTTCAATCATCCTCCCCCGTACCACAAAGATTTTAATCGTTTAGCCTGCTTGACTTTGGCGTATTTTGCTGCTATGGATAACCTGCACAATAGCCTCTGTAGTTAAGTCAACACCTTGGTCATGAACCCATCTATATGTTGCAACCCTTCCTTGATGAAGCATCATAGGCCACTGAGCTAAACCTAGTTCACTCTTATGTTCCCAGTCCAAATCTGTCTAGAAAATTTTAGTGATCTGATCGTTTTGGTGTTCCTCAGTGGCCCAACTCATGGGTACATGGGCATCTACATGACATATCTTTACAATTAGTTTCTCTAGGTGGTCATCAATATCTTGCCAGAATTCAGCAGCCCAGGTCGGCTTAGCTCTGTGGTGCCAGCTGCTCTGCATCCACTGTTATAGCCACCCCTCACAGTACCTTTGCCACCGTCTATGAGACAGCATAGAGATAGAATACTGGCCATTTTTCTTGTTCAGCAATGTCTAAAGCCAGTTGAATGGCTTTCAGCTCTGCAAATTAACTTGGTTCACCTTCTCTTTCAGCTGCTTCTGTGACTTATCATGTAGGACTCTGTACAGTGGCTTTGCACCTTTGGTGTTTTCTTACAACACAAGATCCATCAGTGAACAGAGCATACTCTTTCTCATGATCTCAGAGTTCATTATACAGTGGAGCTTCTTCGATATGTGCTACTGCCTCTTCTGGTGGCATTCTGAAGTCTTTGCATTCTTATTAGTTTGTAATCACTTCTACAGTTCTGGATGATTTGGGTTTTCTCTTTGAGCCCTTTGGTTAATGCAGTATCTAACTCCAGGTAGCACCGGTGGCATGATGAGTAGAAGGAACTTTACCTTTCAACATCCAACTCAGTACTGGTATTAAGGGTGCCAGGACAAGCTGTGCTTCAGTACCGGTTACTTCTGAACTAGCTCTAACTCCATCATATGCTGCCAATATTTCTTTTTTTTTGTTGGGGTATAGCTGCCCTCAGAGCCTTTGTATCCTGGACTCCAGAATCCCAGGGGTCATCCTCAAGTCTCCCCTGGTGCTTTCTGCCACAGGCTTCAGGTAGAGCCATTGTCCCTGGTTGTGGTGTAGAGCACATTTTTAATGTCCCGTGATGTTTGGACTGGTCCAAGGGCATGCATAATCTCTTGTTTAATTTCTTCAAAGGCTTTCTGTTTCCCAGGGCTCCATGTAAAATCATTCTTATTCTTCTTCCAAGTCACTTCACAGAGAAGTGTCACAATCTGACTATAACCAGGAATATACATTCTCCAGAAGCCTAGAATGTCGAAGAAAGCTTGTGTCACTTTTTTGTTAGTTGGTGGGGATATAGCTGTTGTTTTGTTAATCATGTCCATTGGGATGTGGCAACACCAATCTTGCCATTTAGTTCCAAAAAAACTGGATCTCTTTAGCAGGTCCCTTGATCTTCCTTCTATTTATAGCAAAACTGACTTTCAGAAGAATTTTGATTATTTTCTTACCTTTCTTAAAAATTTCTGCTGCTATGTTACTCCATACAATGATATTGTTGATGTATTGTAGGTGTTCCTGGAGGTCTACACCTCTCCAGTGCAGTCTGGATCAATCCATGGCAAATAGTAGGGCTGTGTTTCTATCCCTGAGGCATTTGATTCCAGTTGTACTGGACACCTCTCTAGGTGAAAGCAAACTGTGGCTAAAGAGCAGCAGTTAGCAATGATGTCAACTGTAGCATGTCATTTGACTGCTTTCGACTCCTGTTCATACTGAGGTTACAGCATGTCCAGTATATAAACATCAGACCTTAATTTAATTAATTTCAGAGTGCTGTTAGTTAGAAGAGACCTAACTGAAATGTACAGTTACTGAAAATAAATGTGTTTCTTTTCCATCTCAAACCAGGACATTAGGTTACTATTAATAGTACTAAATGTTTTAAAAACAAATTATTCTTGCAGGGTATATTACATCCCAGAAGAGTGCTAAAAAGTGAAATCTCATGAAACTAAAAAAGACTGCATGTCTTGTTCCAGCACTGGTGAAAAAAAGAAATAGAATTCAATTAGATGTCTTCTGCAGGAGTCTCTAGTGGAAAATCAGACACTGTTTATTAATCCACAGTAAGAAACATCATCTGAGTATAAAAAAAAAAAAAAAAAGAAAAAAAAAAGTTGATATATGCAAAAAACCAGAAGGCTATTCTATCTATATGCTTGGAAATATCTTCCTGGTAATTCTCTATGTATGCATGCTGAGTGGAATCCAGACATTAAGGGAATTGTTTCCAGGAAAAATGCACACAGGAGCACCATTACTGGGGTCAGTTTCCCATCTTTCTTGTCCATTAATTCATGAGACTGTGAAAATCACTCAGTCTGTTGTTTCCAGGGGATTGATTTTCTCATGGTGGCCCAAATCCTCACCCCTCACTTTTTGACTGTTGGTGGGATGTTCACTCTGCCACTGTCCACTCGAAACTGGTGCTGTCTATTATTGAAAATATTTTATGCTTATGATGGAACAAAAGTGCTATCTTTCAAACTATGTACTTTGAGACCTCATGATCAGTTCAAGGTTGGGAACCCAGTGCTTTCTTCAGTGTGCCCTTCAGTCTCAGTTCCAGTAAGACTGGGAGATCTGTTGCCATGTGCTGCGACTGTGTCCTGGCCCATTTCCTCAGATGTTGTAACATTCATATTCTGTTTTTTCCCATACAATATTTGGAATCCATTCTTTATGCTCAGGACCCTTCCTGAAGGAAATAGTCTGTTAAATTCTCTTACTCTTCAGATTAGGGTGACCAAATCCCAACTTGTTGATTGGTAAGGATCAACAAGAACAAAATAGAGTTAGAAAAGGAATAAAAGGGCAACTAAAGTAGCAGAGGGAATGGAGCTACTTTCTTAGGAGGAGAGATTAGAAAAACATTTATTTGAAAAATGTTTATTTGGTTTGGAAAGGAGACACCTGAGGGTGTGCAACTGAGATTTTAAAAACTGTGAGTCACTGAGTATGAACTTTTTCACAGTCCTTAAATAGGGGCACCCACTGCAGCTGGTAGCATAGTAGGAAATCAGATTCTCTTTCACACATTGGATATTGAACTTCTGGAATTTGTTGCCACTGAAGGTCATCAAAGCAGATAGTATCTGTAGATTCAAAAAGGGATCAGAAATTTCATGACTAATAGGTTTCTAAGTAGATACCTCCAATACTCCTAATGTAGTGATTGTGGATGCAAGAGAAATTATGAAATAAATTGTCTAAAGACAGTGTCCAGGTTTGTCTCCTTGTCCCATCTCTTTTTGACTTTTCTTGAAAGAATATTGAGTTCATGGGCCATCCTGAGACAGTAGGTCACTTCTGATGTTCCTTCATCATTGGGGAGCCTCTGCCAATTGCCATACCACTCTCAGGGAAAGCCCGGGAGATTTCTACCTGTCCTAGGCCAGATTGTACCGGGCACCATTTAGCAGTCTGTCAGTTTAGATGAAGAAATTGTTGTAATTTCATAGCACAGACATAATTAAATGAACTGGCATTTATGAGCTTGAAGGAAAAACTTACATTAAATATTTACTTCACATCACACCCATTAACTAAAATCTTTACTTTTCCTGATTCTTAATGCAATTCATGTTGAAGTTAACATATTACTTTAGAAACAATTTGCCATGTAAATACAGATTTCTCTTCAATTATCTAATCAATTTGCTGACTTTAGACCCATATGCTTTGTAAATTTTCTCTTCCAAAATTAGGTATATTGTTTAGTTATAAAAGATGAAATATAACTATTTCATCAGTCACTTCCAGTGCAATAGATTAGCAGAGGATATCAGCAGATTAATAGAAGAAAAGTGACATTGATTATGCATACTGATGCTTGATAAAGCCTTATTTTGCCTTGTTATTTTTGTAGATTGAAAAACCTAAATTGAATTTGATATTATATAGATATCCTTACTATGTTAAACATTGGAGCTAGTAACAATATAATTTATAACCTTATAGTGCACTTGCCTCACAAATATTGCAACCCCACAACAATAATTCCCAAAGCTCTTTGATATTGTAATGTAACTATCTCTTCTCTAGCAAACATCCACCCCACTTATACCAGAAACAAAGGAATCTCTAAGTTTATATAACCCTCATAATAAATTCCTGCCTCATTTCTTTGCTCTAGAAAAATATACTCCAGCATCCCTGTAAATAGATTCAGCCTTTACCAGAAATCTCTTTGTGCACATTATCACCCTTCCTTTGGTGTATGGACTATCTTCACCAACAAAGTCTCCCTGACACTCATGGAGATTCTGTATAAGTGAAAACTAAATCTTGTTTGCTGGCATTTTTCAATATTGACTGTAAACATGACGGGTTAGCTAAGAAAAATGAAAATTAATTGTTAGGTCCCCTTAAAACTCTGGGAATATGGTTTGGATGATATTAAAAATCTTTCAAGGTATCTTAATTATGAAATAGACTCATAATCTCTCAAATCCCATAGGTTTACAGGCAAGTGTGGTGTTTTCATTCAGTCTCTTATTATACTGAAACACTAGATGCACTTGTATTTATTGTTGTTTGTATATAATAGTATGCATATGACTGGTATGTTCTCTATAAAGAAGAGTCCCACCAAGAGGGGTCCGCTTTACTGTATTGTTAGATAATACCAAATAAAGAAGAAAATAGAGTCAAATGGGCTGTGAGACGAAAGAACCAGGAGACATGCGATCAGATGGGTGCTTGGTAAGCACCCGTGGAGAGACTATTTGTCTAGACTGGATTAAAGGACTCGTTTGAGGAGGTCTTCAAAGATGTAATTCAGGTATGGTAGAAATTAACAGAAAATGATGAAAGTAACACTGAGATTATATCAATCAGAGTGCAGAGCACGTGCACAGAGAATGAAAGTAGAGGTGTAGGTAAGGGCAACATCAGCATAAGCCTTGAAGGTGAGCACAAAGTGTTTGAGATAGCATGTCATAAGCCAGGAAGCTGTAGGGAAGACAGTTGCTGTAGCAGAGGAGAAAGTAGTTCTTTACATGCACAAGAGAGAAGGAAGTTTTTAGAGACAAAGAGCATCAAGGTGAAAACCAGCACATCCACGTGGTAGGCAGGAGCGACAAGTGGGGTAGTGTTACGAACTGCAGAGTGAGACACAGGATGACAGGAGCTCTTGCATTTTTCCCAGTAACAGAGTGCTTCTCTGCAGAGGTGAGGTCTCTGTGCAGGACAGGGTACAACAAAGAAAGGAAAAGGGGACAGAGGCAAACAGGCACAGACCTTCAATAGAATTCAAACTGGGGGGAGCCTGGATAAGTTTTGGCTGAGAAAGGGGCAACGTGTGGCTAAGTAGGTTGAAAGACAAGAAGAGAAAAACAGAAAAGAGAATATCACAGAAGCAAGAATCAAAGTTCAGGGAAAAACTAAAATTTTGTCTTAAAAATTTTACTATGGAACCATTACTACTTCTGAAAAACATAGCCCCACTGTACTTGGGAGTGGCAAGGTCCATCATCCCCCCAAAAAATAGGCCATGACATCATCAGTAAATTCAAGGAGAAGGTAATAAAAATGTAGTTTTCAGTGGTGTCTATCCTATATGAGTTACAGCATATGAAATTAGGAAGAGAGAGGACCTGTTATAATATTTGGGACACGTATGATGTTTTCCTGGCACTAAATAGAAAAAGTGTGTCACTAATGACTATATATGTGTATCATTTAAGCACTTTACAGTTATTTTTAGAAAGATATAAGGCTTTAATGTGTGAAGGGCCATGCTGTGACAAGAAAATCAAGCTAGCAGCAGGAATGCCACTTTTATGCCATAGGTAGCTGCCAGTCACATAGTAGGTATCTAACAGGTATACACCTCTGTCTACTCTGTCACACTTCTATGAGCAGCCTACAGCTGAATTGATTTGTTTAGCCTTTCTCATTACTTTATACTTCTGAAAAGACAGAAGTTTA
>VZRU01011987.1:187394-225578 GCA_013398155.1 Pedionomus torquatus | reverse complement strand
AAAAAAAAAAAAAAAAAAAACAAAACTATACTAAATTGCTCTGGCAAAAGCTGCTGTAACCAAAAATAGAGTAAATGTGTTCTTTTGCTGCTCTATGGCTGCTCTATGAAACACAGCAAAAGGAAGACCATATCAGAATACACAGATGGGTTTAAACTCTTATAATCAATATGTAAAGATTGAGTTTGTATTTCAACATTGGCAAAGAATTGGCTGATTGATGACTGCAGCATAGAGGAAGAAGGATGAAAGACAGGGATAACAGTAGATGCAAAACTGACATATTTTTTCTACATAAAAATCAAAAGCAAAAAATTTTAACCTTAAACCTATTATATTTTGCATGATAAAAAATGATTTCATTTCTACGTTTAATTTTCTCTGTCAAAGTTTGCATGCGTTGCTGTAATATTTCCAGTTTGAGTACTTTCTTAGGTTAGAATTTTCAGAAAGGCCTAAAGGCACTTGAGATAAAGGTTAATTGGATTTAGGTGTCTAGGCACTTTGAAAATCCCACTAGGTTCTTCTCTGTAATCTTTAACAACCCTTGAAAAATATTTTCCTCTAAAGTGAATTGATAGGAAGTTAAGGAAACGCAGAGACAAGATTAATCTCATAGGCCTCCTGGCTGCAAACTCATCTTTTGCTCTCTGGTGGCCAGATTCCTGATGATATATAAAATGAGTAAAAGGGTCAGAAAATTAGGTGGTAAAACAATGCATAATGCTCACCGATTTGGCACTTCATAGATACGTGTGTTTAATAACTTTACATCTCTAGGGAGTATAATGGTTTATTCTAAGAAAAGAGATTTAATCAAAGGCTTTAAGAGAAAAAGAAGGAAGGCTTTCCATCCAGTTTTACCTGTAGTCAGCCTCCCCACTTGTCTAGGTCCAGAAACAGGATTACTTATATTCATTAGGCTATAGAACTACAACCTGTTAATGACAGCAGCTTACATGCCCTGTCCTGACTCTTACAATCCCATTCTCTTTATTTCACATTCTTTGCCCAACATTTTAACTTTACTTGCTCTTCAACTGTTTTTCAGGTCTTTGCAACCCACTTTATTTTTCAAACATATAAAGAGAAACTTCATCTTAAAAACATGAATAGGTCCTCCTTAATAAGAAATTCTATTTTCTGAAACCAATCATCTATTCAACTAGGCCAAACATATTGCAGAATAAAAACCATCTAGCTGGGTCTTTTTGCAAGATTAATTGCATGATGGTTTTCAACTACATTTACTGAGCTATTTTCATTGACTTCTGTATAACAGCACCCATTTACAGAATCACAGAATGATACAGGGTTGGAAGGGACCTCTGGAGATCATATAGTCCAACCCCTCTGCCAAAGCGGGTCCTCCCAAAGCAGGTTGCACAGGAACATGTCCAGGTAGCTTTTGAATGTCTCCAGATATGAAGACTTTCATTCTCCCCAGAATCTGTCTTCATTTCTGTACTGGTTATCTACTTAACCTTAGTTTTTCTTGGGCATTGATGTGAAAATGTGGATGATAGATAATTTAAATCACAATATATCTGTGAAAATGGAATGGTAGAGCTGCTCAGTTATTGGTTGTAAAAGAGCCAATCTTGCAACAAACTGTACGAAAAAGCAAGGTATGAAAAGACTTCAACTCCGTATTTCAATTATACAATCTTCACTTTTCATGAAAAAGATTGTAGTGAAAGAATTTTGGAGTAGAGTCAGAGGTTATCACATTTATGGATTATCAAGCACCTTACATCTGGTAGAGCCACAGATCTCCTCTGGATAACTGACAACTTTATTTTGCACTCTGGAGATTAATATTGAATGGGAAAAAAAAAAAAAAGTAATAAATCAATGGAAACACAAGTAGGAATAGCTTTCCAAAGAATTCTTTGAAGTTTGTTTTTGAACAGAGACCTTCATATGAGACTGGCTGATCTTGAAGTTGGTACATTTGCTATTGCACCTTTGATTATGAATATAAAGATAATTAAATTAAAGATAATTGTGAATAGAAAAATGTATTACCTGGATGATGAAGTTTATATGTCTTTTGATGTTGACGTGATTTAGCAAATGTGTTTCGTTTAATAGCATAAATTTCTAAACTGCCTTTCATTACCACAGCATCTGATCACTGAGATGCATTCAAGGACATTCACATCCCTCTTATATTTTGGGGCCCAGAACTGCATTCAGTGCTCAAGGTGAGGCCACAATGGGCAATGCAGATGGGATGCTGGCATGAATAGACTGGGGTTTTAGCAGCATTGTCTTGTCAGCAAAGTAGGATGCCAGTTTTCCACAAAATTGTGTTCTTTGTCCTGCTGAAGTCTATAGACCACGTATGGTAGTGTGGTAGGCTAACTTTGGCCAGCAGCTAAGTACCACATGGTTGCTCACCAAGGGAGTGCCCTCATCCCAGTGGGACAGAGAAGACACTAGGAAAACCAAAAGAAAAAAACACCTGGTGGGTTAAGACAGATAGTTTGATAAGCANAAAAAAAAAAAAAAAAGAAAAAAAACCCTCACAAGTGATGCAACAGCAATCATTTACCACCTCCCAGAAGTAGATTGATGCCAAGTCAGTCATCTAGGAATGGCTACCTTCCCAAAAAATCTTCCCTCACTTTTAATTTTTTTATCATGGTGTTATATGGCATGGGATATCCCTTTGGCCATCTTCAGTCTGCTGTTCTACTTGTGATCCCTCCCAACTTCTTGTGCACCCCCAGCTTACCCACTACAGGGATAAAGTGGGGAAGAAGATAAAACTTTCATGCTCTGTGCTGCTCAGCAATAGTTAAAATGCTGGTGTGTTATCAACACTGTTCTGGTCACAAATTAAAAATGTAGCACCATATGGGCTGCTGTGGGAAAAATTATCTCTATCCCAGCCAGATGCATTACAGATATTCACCAGTTAAAGTGGTTTGCCAGTTTGGATAGGTGCTACTAGATTAGCTTTAACAACATCAACTTTTATTGAACTATAATATTGCTTTGATTTGGAATCTGGAGGCTTTTATGGCAGAATTCCATTCTGTCTGAAGACATTTAAATTTATGCATCTAAAAGTGACAAGACATCAAACTGCCATTATAGTCAATATAAATCATGAGACATTCAGCTCACTTGTCAGTGGTGTCTTAGGTGGAATACAGTTGCATTAAATTAGCCAAGAGAAACTGAAAAAAAATCAACTCAGTTTCCACACTGTGACATGGGTGTCAGTGAGACCTGAAGACTTCTTGCAATAGTAGTGGTAAACCAGTCTGGACAGTGCAGCACTCAAAATGGTATTAGGGCTCAGTCCAGTTGGGTTAATAGGTATCTAGTTCGGTTTGGTATACTCAGGGTCACCTGAAATACTTTCATTGACTTGGAAATTTCACACAAGACTTCCAAGGGACCCCTCACTGTTCAGAAGAGGCAGCTGGAAGCCAGGGAGGATGCCCTAAGGCATCTAAGACAGCATTATTTTTTTAGGCAGCTTTACCTAAACTACACTTTATAATGCATCCCATACCTTGAATCCATCTGAGACCTCATCTTTCCTGGATGACAAATGAGGAATGATGTGTGATGAATAAGTTTTTTATTTATACCCCCACAATTTCCTCCTTCTCTATATTTTCTCAGAAAAGAGATTAAATAATCACAAAGTTTCTTGCTTTTCTGTTTCTTGTCTTATGTCACTGCTGGAAATGAGGACATATTTTCTGGAGTGGAGGGAATGTAGTCTTTTTTTCCAAGACCTGTAATTTAGGCTTTGATTGAACTTCTTAGTTCTTTGAGGATTAAAAACCTGAGAAAGCTTAGATCAGTAAACAGTAGAGAGAAGCTAAAACTGCTGTTCAGTTAAAAATTCATACATTTGTTCAGTGTTCACAGCCTGAAATTTCTGTGTAGTCCTATAATCAAAGTGAAGTCGCTTTATGTAGACAAAGGAATTATACCATCCAAGATCTGATCCTTGGTGAGAAAGTATAATAAACTGAGTCCCAGTAATTGATATCCAAGATGCTTCCTAGTAAAGTCTATAATTTCAACTGTTGTGCAAGACACTACCAAACCTTTGCCTTTCCCCGGTGCTAAACTGAACATTCATACTAACACATTTATTTGAAAGGCGGAAGACAGTTTTAAGTATAATCCTGATGCTGAGGCATTTTTTTAACAAGAACACAGTTCTACCTACACTAAAGGGAATATTAAGGCTAGAAAAGACAGCCTAGAAATTGAGGATTTTACTTTGGTTTTCTTTTTTTTTTTTTTTTTTTAGCAGGGACTGAAAAGTCAGTTACATATCATCTCTGGAGCCTCCATCCATGAAGAATGTCTAAGTAAGATTTCTGTGACTTACTAAGCAGCGATGAGCAGTCTGGGATGTTATGCAAATGACACTAATCACTGCAGTAATGCTGCAGTAGGAAAGTAATATGAACTATGTAAAAACTGCTTGCATTTGTAAGCCTGCATTTCCTAAAAGCTTCTGGCTAACTCTTGGACTCAATTGTTAATAATAATTAAAAATAAATATAAAAAATTAAACCTCAACCTATGATCTCACCTTGAAAACCAGAATGAAAGTAAGAATCCAAAGTTCATCAAGCATGATAATTTTCCTAGAAGATATATATATTTATTGTGACACTAGTCTATGTTGCATAGATTCTGACCATGATTGCTGATAATATTCTGCAATATTCTTGTTTTACAGACATTTAGTAAGAAAACACTTTTTGACTTATACTACAGAAGAATGTTTTTAATTGTTTAGTTTGCACTTCTCTTGAATTATCCTACGTGCAATATTAATAGGGGGTGGAAAGAAATCGCAAGAAATCTGATAAGTGAATCACAATTTCTCAATCAACGGGTTTAATAATTCTGTGGGCTTAACTTGTATCTGCTGTGCCTATTTGAACATGAGTTCACGATGAAATTTGGGAGGAACAAGGAAAATGTTTGCATGCATGCAGACAAAGTAAGTTTGTTTACCTTAACTCGGAGACTGTCATCTGATATTTTCCCTTTGGAGGTGTTACACAGTTTATGTAGCTATATGTGTTTAAATTGTCTTATGCTAAGGCAAAAAATCCATTTGTCATGAATCAGTATTCAGTTATATCCTTTCTCTGGAACCGTTACACAAAATTTGCTCGTGTCTTTCATGTGTTTCTGGAACCTACAAAATTTTTAATACTAGTTTTACTAGCAATTTTTGATTGTCAACTGTACTAATGGATGTATCTCAGACTACAGTATTTCATCAATACTTAAAGTCTTTGTCTATTGCATTGTAGTAAAATGTGTTTATTCCACATGAAGCTATTTCCATGTTATAAGAAGTGCTTATAAAAGTTGTTAAAATAAGCATAATAATTTTAAAGTTTCTAGTCAATCTTTAATTAATAACAATATTAGATATTGGAAATATTAGTTATTTTATTTAACCATTCAATTGGGGCTTTTTAATATAATTTTTTAAGTAGTACCGAGAACTATATATAGTCTTTTTAAATCATCTCAGTCTGTAAGTTTACTTGTACTCTTTCTTCCTCAGTACCTATCCTTTGTCTAAACTGATTGCTTTGGGTTTTTTTTCTGAAGAGCCTAAATCTAAACATAAACTTAAATGTTCATCTGATAATGACTCCTAACAGACCATTAACTTTTAAGATCAGTCAGTGAACAATCTGTTAATCCCTCTGGAATTTTTTATTGATATAACAGAGGGCAATTTTTAAAAGCAGATGGATTTAAAAGCTGGTTTTAAAACCACAGGAAGGATCAAGTACAGGGCAGTATTATCTACCACTGTCAATGACTAGAATAAATTATTTTTATATTATGAATGAAAAATTTTTATTTAATATTAAAATACATTCTATTTAAAAGATTTTTATGCATGACAGTATTATCCAAAAATACCTTTATAGTTCCCACACAAAGATAACTGCCACTTCTTTTACTATTTCTAATGATAGACATATGCTAAAGTTATTTCAGGATACTTGAACTGAGGAGACAACTCATTCAGCATAAAAATGTCTCTGCATCAAGAAAGAAAGGCAGCAACAAGTTTAGATGATTACTTCCCTAGTGTTAAATTATTTTGCTTACCATTGTTTTTAGCCAACATTCTTCTTTCAGAATAAACTAGCTCATTTTGGTTTTTTTGAAACTCAAAGAGCAATAATTCAATTGGGATTTATATTCAGAAAGACAACCATTTTAAACACTGCCATCAACAGTACCAAAACAAAAAGGCCTCCACCTCTTTTCTTTTTGTAAGAGTTAATGTTTCTATTAGTCAATTGACTGTGATAAACATTAAGAAGTTATAGTATTAAATCACACATAAGAAAGAAATATTATGTCTCTTAAATATTGCTGAAATGTATTCCAGTTAATCTCAGGTTTCTTTTAACAGCCTGCAGCCATGCCAATGTGAATATTGCTTTTTACTTCAACAGCTCCTGTGATCTTAAAATAATAACAGTGTTTATAAAATACTGAAGTTTTAGATGAAGATCAACTTCCCTGAAAAACAAATTTAAATCTCAGTAGTACACATTTTGTTGTACAAAGACAGGTACAAGACAGGTACTAAATTAATCTAAACTGGTTGTTTTGTTTGTTTCCATAATTCCTTGATCTATTAAAACTGGACTTTGAAGTTTTAATTTTTATTAGTAAAATAGTAATCCTCACTGAAGTTTTGATAACACAATAAACAGTCCACAGTGACAGTGATAACTGCTGTCTTTGAGTATAAATAATTGAATACCATGTGTAAGAAATTAACATTTTGCCTACTCTAGACAAAAAGAAAATATTATTCAAAAATAAAAAGAGGACTGGGCAGGTGTCTCTGGTTGCTTGCAATCTTCCTGCATGGATGGTGAGTCCATTTCAGTTTATTCCTTCACCTGTTTGCCCAGATGTGATCTGTGATTAGGTTAATGTCAGCACTGGGATTGTTTTGAATGCTGCTTACCTGAGCAGTAGGTAAGTAGAGTATAGGAATATCTCTGTGTTATGCCTATTTCATAGATTATCCTGTGGGGTTCAAGGCAATTTCTTTCTCAAAAGAGAAATATAGATAAGATGAAAGATACTAACAGAAAGCATACATATTAATACAGTATTAAATTAAAGTAAGGGATTCTTAGTAATCCTGCTATTGTTTTATTTTGTTTTGTTTTGTCTTTTCATTGTCTTTCCTTTCTGGTGTTCCAGCTAAGGGAAAGCTGTTTGTAGCCCTGCAAGCTCCATGGAAAAACTCATGCTGACAAGTACCTTTTGGCAAAGTCCTAAATTATTTTCTTCTTCCCTGGAATAAAGCAGCCCTGATGTCATCTTCCTGAGGCTCTGATAAATCAATTAGATTTCTTGTGATTCAAAAGAGAGTTTTAGATATACTTCCTTGCAAAGAGATCCTACCCTGTAGCAGGAAGGACATGACTGTTATTCCCAAATATTCCTCAAGCCTCAGGAAGCTGAAAAGGCAAAAAGACAACTTATTTTCTTAGTTTTTTGTATGCAATTTCATTATTGTTAGTCATAACCATACATTTCTTAGTACAAATTGCTGTAATTCACAACTTGCTTTCTTATTATTCCTCTTCTCCTTCATCAGTGTTCATCTTTCTAACACAGTTCCTCCATATCTTCCTGCCTCACTGAATAGAGACTCAGCCATTCAAATGGTATCAGGAAAATTCAGTTATGTTATACGGAAACTGGACTTGTACTTAGGTTTCTTAAACAAACAAAATTGCTACTAAAACACAATACATACAAAGGAATGTGAAAAAGGCAGTGTGTTTATCACACAAAGTTAAAAAATTACCCCAACAGCAAAACATTTTATAATAGAATTTCAGCACTTCCAAACTTTATAGCACAAAACAAACAAGAATGTGAATCATGCTAATTATTAGCCACAGCACCAGAAGATATCACTATGGAGTCAGTTCTGTGATTTCCACAGAATGTGGAAAACACTCATGTGGTTTCCACAATGTTTGAATTATACGAATTAATCTTAATTTCTTTATGAAGCATGGGTTCAAAGTTAATTGTTACATTCCAAAGACAAAGAGGAGTATATATTACCTGGTAAGGCAGGGAAAGAAATTTTTAACATGAGGAAAAATGCCTCTCATGTTATTATTTATATTTCCAAACAGAAAATAAAAAAAAATAAAAAAAATGCCTCATCACCATTGTGGTGCTCCAAATGGTTCAAAAGAACCATTACAGAAGCTGATTTAATGTTATAAGAGAAAAAAGATGAAAATAACTAAATACGAAGTAAAGACATTTTGTCTAGTGACTTGCAAATTGCAGCTGTGGCCCCCAAAGTTTGTTGGCATTTTCCATCCCTAGTGGGGAAGTTATAAAATATATAGGTTTGACCATTTGCCAGAAGCAATTAACATCAGACTGAGAGAAAAAATCCCCACAGAAAAGATTCAGTAAAAAATTAAAAAGCAACAGGGAGACAACCTTATAGCTATTAAAGGGTAAATCGGTTACCAGTTTAAAATATCTTAGTAACGTTCTTTTTTAGTAGTTGATTTAAAGATTAATCAGCCTTCCAATTCCCTGTGCGTCATAAACTGTGCAAAAACCAAAGCAAAGAAACCATGAATATCTCCCACTCCTTTCTAAGTATAATGTATGGTATGTGAGTTATGAATGTGCATGAGAAAATGTTTCATAAAAATATAGGTATTTTAATTGGCTGAAATCCATAAAGTTGAAAAAAAGTATATGAAGTAGGTTGATGAAAATAAGAGAAACTCCACTTGTATTAATCAAGAATGTGTGTTTGTTGTGACTGCTCAAATACTATCTCTATTGACATATGTCTGAGTTATGTACATGACTGGTTTTGGCCCAATGTATTAATCTCTCAGTGTTTGTTAGTGTCAAGATTTCCTTTCCTAGTATATCAGTAGAAAAAGGAAGACTAGGGAAAATGTAGGCCCACTGATGAATGAGGTGGCCACCTTAATGATGGAAGACACAGAGAAGGCAGAGTCACTGAATGCCTTCTTTGCTTTGTTTTTTACTGCTAAAGCTGTCCCTCATGAATACCAGACCCTGGAAACAAAGAGGAAGGTCTGGAGAGAGGAAGATTTTCCCTCTGTAGAGGAGGACTGGGTTAGAGACCACTTGGCCAAACTGAACATCCATAATTACATGGCCCCTGATGGGATGCACTCACGAGTGCTGAGAGAACTGGTAGATGTTATTGCGGACCCACTCTCCATCATCTTTGTAAGGTAGTGGAGAACAGGAGAGGTGCCTGAGCACTCGAGGAAGGCAAATATCACTTCAATCTTCAAAAAGCAACAGAGAGACAACCTTATTATCCAGGGAAGAAGGAGAATCCAGGGAACTACAGGTTGGTTAGTCTCGTCTCTGTCCCTGGGAAGGTAATGGGGTGACTTGTTCTGGATGTCATCTCAAAACATGTTGAAGAGCAGGAAGTTATTTGAAATGGTCAACGCAGATTTACCAAGGGTAAATCACGCTTGACTAATATGATAGCCTTTTATGATGTCATAAATGGATGGCTGGGTGAGGACAGAGGAGCAGACGTCATCTATCTTGACTTCAGCAAAGTTTTTGACTCCGTCTCCCATAACATCCTCATTAGGAAACTGAAGAAGTGTGGGCTAGGTGAGAGGAAAGTGAGGTGGATTGAGAGCTGGTTGTGTGACAAAATCCAGAGGGCTGTAATTAATGGAGTTGGTCAAGTTGGAGGCCTGTAAACAGTGATGTCCCCCAAGGGTCAATACTCGGTCTAGTCTTATTCAACATATTCATTAATGACCTGGATAAGGGGAACAAGCATACCCTCAACAAGTTTGCTGATGATACCAAACTAGGATGGCTGGCTGACACCCCAGAGGGGCTGTGCTGCCATCCAGTGTGACTTGGACAGGCTGGAGAGCTGGGCAGAGAGAAACCTAATGAGGTTCAGCAAGGGCAAGTGTAGGGTCCTGCCCCTGGTGAGGAAGAATGCCAGGCACCAATATATGTTAGGAGTGATCTGTTGGAAAGCACTTTGAAGGAGAAGAATCTGGGGGTCCTGGCAGATGAGCCAGCAATGTGCCCTTGTTGCCAAGAGGGACTGGGCTGCGTAGGGCAGACTGTGGCCCATAGGTCAAGAGAGGTCATTCTCCCCCTCTACTCTGCATTGCTGAGGCCACAACCAGAATACTGCATCCTGTTTGGGGCTCCTCAGCTCAAGAGAGACAGGGAGCTACTGGAGAGAGTCCAGCATAGGGCAACAAAGATGATTAAGGGATTGAAGCATCTCCCTTATAAGGAAAAGCTGAGAGAGCTGGGACTCTTTAGCCTGGAGAAGGCTGATGGGAGACCTTATTAATGCATACAAAAGTGCATATATATATGCATATATGCCTATATTAATGCATATAAATGGTGGGTTGAAGGAAGATGGAACCAGAATCCTTTCAGTGGTTCCCAGTGACAGGATGATAGGCAATGAGTGCAAGCTGGAACATAGAAATTCCAGTCAAATATGAGGAAAAACTTCTTTAGGGTGAGGGTGGGGTGACAAAGCCCTGGAACAGGCTGCCCAGGGAGGTTGTGGAGTCCCCTTCTCTGGACACCTTCAAGACCTGCCTGGATTCAGTTCTGAGTAATGTGCTTTAGGCAATCCTGCTTTGGCAGGGTAGTTGGACTAGATGATCTCCAGAGGTCCCTTCCAACTCTGACAATTCCATGATTCTGTGAAGTTTTGCTCTGGTCTAAGTGGTGAGGTTTATCCAAAATCCATAGGAGCAAATGCTAATTTCACATTTTTCAGAGAATATAATGTAACAGGACAGAGAACTTACCTCATGGTTCCCCAAAGCAAGTTCTTCCTCACTGCTGTGGTTTTGAGTCATATCGGACAGCAGAGATTGAACTGGATATGTCCATCTAGGTAAAACAGGCAGATAATTAAAGATCATTTCCAAACCAAAAACTTTTCTTAACACTTATAGAGCAATTTATGATCAATACTAATTATTTAAATAGCCATAGTCTCAATTGTTGACAATGTTGCATGACAGAGTACCAGTCAGAGTACCAATCAGGTTAGGTTTGTGAACCACCTTCTTAAACTCCTAATGCTTAAACTCCTTTTTAGCTGGGTGTGACAGACCGTGTTCTATCCATGTTGTGACAGGTAGGGAACTAATACGTACTTACATATCTAGTCAGACATTCTGGGCCAGCAAGGATTAAGTAACATGTTCAGAAGCATTATATTAATTTTGCATATTAAAGTTTTAAATAATTCCCGTTTTCTGTTTCCCAGTCCACTATGATTTTCAGTGGGAGGGAGCACACTGAGTAGGGTAGCTCCAAGCAGTCAAGGCTCAGCATGAGGATGAGAGATTTTTCTGGAGTATCCCTTTTAATCTACAGAATTTAAAACTGGTTGCTATTGCTATTGTTTTCATTCAGATTGTAATAATGATCTCAAAACTGGGTTCTAACTGCTGAAATTAGAGGTTCAAATAACTTGCATTAAGAAAAGTGTAAATAAAGATGACATTGTTATAACTTCTAATTTAGATATTTTTTGCTGGAGCAGGTAATCTTAGGATTCTTCCTACTTAAATGAGCAGATATTTAAACAAAAACTACAGATGTCTTTTCATCAGCTGCCAGGCACTTTAGGTCTAAAAATACTTCGACTTTGGTACACTACTAAAATATTTTTTACGAATTTAATCTGATTTAAATGTGCTTGGCTTTTGCTAGCTAGTTCCTTCTAATACTCAGGATTTCAGGGATGCTTGTTTCATTTCTGGATGCTTCCTTATTAGTTGTTTTGAATGTGTGATGCTGAAAAAAGTGCTAGAGCTAAATGAAAATATGTATTTTGTAAGATTTTTTAAAATAAAATTGTTAGTGTTTCAATTTCTTTAAAATATTATTCAAATTTTGCTGGAGACACAATCATAACAAATAAAAAAAAAGATTCTTCCATCTCTCCATCACTGGAAAATATAAGATACAGGAGACTCTACTGGAACTAAGATCAGGATCTTTTTGGCTATAGAGGATTGCTAGAGTGCCAGAAAATCTCACCAAAAGTTGTATTTTTGATGTAAACCCTTTGAGTCCTTTGAAAGATCCTTTTATTTTTGAAAAGGAAGAACCTTCAATCTCTAATACTAAATGCCTCATGGTACATCTCAATGGCATATGAATTCTGATGAAGAAAGTTTACAGGATATCCTCATGTTTACAGGATATCCTCACCACATAAAACAACAGACAGGTGGTTGAGATAAAATGCAGAATACTGTCATTTTTTCAAACTTGGTTTTCCCCTGTATTTTGCCATCAGGTTAACATGGCTTTTAGAATTATAATAAACTAACGTCTTCTAATAAACTTCTTAAACTGAAGTCTTCTAGGATCTGAGTTTCTATGGAAAGTGTAGGGTATTCTTTCTTCTATGCATTAATTAGCTATTCTACTACCTAAATTCCCTGTTGGGTACAAGTTCACATCATCCAGAAATCTCAGCAATGTATTTGTCACCCACACTTCCCAGATCTTTTATTAAAAGCATGAATTTTTGCCATTAGGTTTTCTTTGAGGATCTCAAATTGGCTGGCAGATGGACAACATCTACATAATACTGACACCTGACTATTCAGTGTCTGAAATAAGCAAACAGAAATTATGTAGACAGTCAAAAGGGTGTAATAGTATCAAATCTGTAGAGATGGGAATGGCTGTGAATAAAGTGACTTTCTCTATATAATAGTCACATTCTAAATTTGGTTCTGTGAGTGGGAGAAAGCTTCTGATGACTCTTACCAGCCTTGAAAATCTGGGATTATATAATGCATGCACATGTGTCACTGAAGCTTGTCTGTTGAGGATTTATCATAAATCTGAAAGAAAAAAAAAAAAAGCCCTCTGGTGACTGCAAAAGCTGTTACATCTGGAAAGGCAAGGCAAAGGAAGGAAAGAATGGTGAGAGAAATAATGAAAGGGTAAACATCTCCATTCTTCAGTTTTACTGTCTAGTTTTGGCATATAGAATTACGTTCTTCAATTCCAATATACCAAAGTGCCCACTTTATAATTAATACCCCCTGAACCATTGCCCCGACAAATACAAATTACTCTGCACAAACACTCTATAAAGTTGAAAAAGCCAAATGGAGAAGGCAAAGAGAAAAAAAAAAAAAAAAGCAAAAAAGCCAATGAAGAAATAAAGCTATGAGACATTTTCTAGGTGGCATTTTTTCCTAAGATCTCTAAACTTTCAAAGCAACCCTATGAACAGTGGTACCTGTAAGAGGCAGTTCCCTCAGTGTGACAAATAGCTTTAGGCTGCAGGGTTTTATACTTTTTTTTGGCCTTTCTTTTTTGGCCCTGCATTAGAGATAATTGTCTATTTTCCCCATAGCAACCAAGGAAAAAAGGAAGATTAAGAACAAGCTACTTGCCTGAGGCAAAGCACATTCTGCTTTTTAGGTTGCTTGACTTACTTGTTCAGGTAAATGACTCATGGTGTTTTAGAAGAATCTTGCAGTAAAATGGGCTATGGCATTGATCTGTCAGTAACATCCTTTTTACCTCCACTTCCTCCTCCTCCTTTTTCTGCAGAACATGGAGACACTGCGCGCTCCAGTTTTGGGTAAGAGCATGCATCTCAACAACCAATACTTATGAATCCCCATCAACATAAAAAGGAAATAACTACTGAAGTGACCTCATTCCTACAGAGGGTAAGATGTATTCTCTGTCATGTTAGTCATTACTTCATCTGAGCCTAATAATGTTCTCAGGTTGATAGGTTACTCATTTCCAAGGCACTAGCTTTTAACCAGGAGAGTATTTAAGAATGCACTATTAATACCAATGAGGTATTAGGTGAACTAATTAAACATTCAAATTCTCATTTATTGGCTTAAGTAATGGCTTTTTCCGAACACTTGGAATACAGTCCAAATGTTACAAATATAGGTGTGCTGATGTAGTTAAATGCAATTATGAAGATCAGTCTATTTATAGTTGCCCTTACCACCATGGCATCTAGCCACTAAGCAGTCTGACACACATCTGCAGTCACTAGGAGGCTACAATTAATCTGCTTTCTCCTCTGTCATAGCACTGGCAATGCTGCTCCCCACCAGCTGGTAACAGCATGGTGGCTGGGGGAGCAGGAGATAGCAGCTAATGAAGGAAGCATGGGTCCTTCATTATGGTGATGGCAGGTCAGGACAGTGTCTGTAACTTTGACCAGGCCTATGTGTCACATGTGCTGCTGGTGCTCCAGGTAGCTCTGCTGCAGACACCTGGTCCTAGGAAGTGGCTCCGTTCAAGAATCTGTGTCTTAGGTGATGAAAAACTAATAGCCACTACCCGTTGCATGTACAGAAGGCAACACCCACCCTCATTTTGAGGTATTTATCCTGAAGTCATTGTTAGGTCAGAAATTGCTATTAGCCTATCATACACGAAAACTAAGTAACTTACTGAAGATCACTCAAGTCACTTGTATCTGTCTCACTTGGCTGTATCTGTACTGATAAAGGGCACAAAGACCAAGGGAGGTCAATAGAGCAGAGTATCTTGAGTCCACTCTATGTAAAATTTAGAAACCTCTAAAGTGCCTTGAGAACATATACAACATACAGCTCTTGGCTTGGGTCTCCTTTGAGCCATGCATCAAGGGCATTATAATTAAGTATGTGATAGGAAGAGGGTCAGTTCAAAGCTCCTCAAATAAAGTGTAATTAATATCAAAATGGTAAGAGAGGAAATTTTTGTATGAAAAAAACCCAGCCTTGCCCTGCAAATGGCACAAGGACACATGGGAACACCCTATTGGGATGGCAGAGCATCAGACACAGCAAAGCAGCACCCATAGTTTCAGTTTTGAACTCTTGCTTGAATTAACTTCCTCCAGAGTTGGACCTTGGCTTCTCCCAGAGGGAACAAGCTGAGTTGCCCCAAAACAGACTCAGTGCAAAACAAGAACAAAAATAGGAGGATTTTAAAACATAGAGTTTTCCATGTGGGCACACGTACAATGCTGTGTATTGACAAACATTATTAATAAAAGGAGAGGCAAAGCATTTTTGTCTAATTTAAGAATACAATAAAACTGTTTAAGTTACTAGAAGTAATCAGGATCAGCAACTGAATTCAGAAATTGAGGTAAGATACAGGACTGCATTTTCAACTTGATGAGATTCATGTTATCTAAAAGTTGGCTATTATTCCTCTGCATCAAAGTCATAAAAACAGGCATCAACAGGCTTGAAACTCTACTAAGGTAAACAGTGGTGGGGGCTAGATCTGATTATGAATGTTTAAAGTATAATTTAACATGTTCTGATGTGACAGTAGGAAATTGTCCACAGGGCCATAGGACCATTCAAGGCCAACTGGAATCAAACCTGAAATGAATACAGTGTTGATTGTATTCAATTGCATTGGCACCAACTGTATCACTTTCCAATGGGAGAGCAGCTCTTGTCAACATAGAGAGAAGTGGATATAGTTTGCCCTCTCACAGAGACTGCAGCAGAAGAGTAGTAGTCTTGATTCTTCTTCTGAAGAAGAATTTTATCGCTTGAAATCATTCAGATAAGGTTGGGGTGAAATTTGGGTAATAGAGAGTAAACCAGGTTCAAGATTTAAAAAAAACATGGAAGAGACTTTCATATTTGGTCAGTTGCATCTCAGATAAAAATTTTCTCAACTACACCTCTGTGAGATCAAATTATTATTATCATATATAAGGGGAACATATTTAGAAGGAAACATATAAAATCTGAATTATTAACTATTTTTCTGTGATTCATAAATTATTTGTTACTAGTAAGCAATCATTTTCTATTTCAAATTGTTAACAACTTCATAAAACTATCATTGCTAATACTGGATAAATGAACATCATAAAGATATTTTAATGTAAATAGTATTTGTAATATTCTTTATTTTAATATGGCAGATAAAAATAAAATCGTATCAGGTAATACTTGAGCGTACCTAAAATGATGAAGTATGTATTCCATTGGAAACCTGAAAACATCAACCCAGTGAGAGCTGAGGTGGAAAAATCATAGAATTATAGAATCCCATTACAGAATAGGTAGTGTATTTGCCTAACATTCCTATGTCATAGAATAATACAATCATGTCACCTGTTACACCTCATTTGTACCTGATGCATCTGGTAAATATCCATAGCCTGAAGGAATTGGCTGGTAGTGATTAACTTCAACAGCTTGCTTTATCTGCTCATCTTCCATTAGGCCCATCATCTTTTCTTTCACTGCAGAACTCATTAGCCGACTTATTATCCTATTAATACAATTCTTTTGACAGAAAAATGTTAATCTAGTTAGGACTATTAAAAAAATTATGATCTCCAGAGAAGATTATAGAAAGGAAGGAATAGCTTACTAGAATAAAAAAAATAATTCAATAGAAATAGTAAATGAAATTTATCTTCACCTAGAAGTCACAAAGAATTCATACTTCGCAAATGGTTCAAAGGAGCAGTAAAAAAGCTAAAATACAAGGGATGCACTTTACTTTGAATGTCCAAATATTTTTGAAACGTTCTATTGGCTTGGTGCTTTTTCATTCTGGACTCTAAACATTCAGTCATTTAAATATTAATAATCAATTTTTTACTTCAGTTTTCTTTCTATTCTGTAATAAATACTCATTAAGTAATGAAATTTTCAAGGTGCTTCAACACTGTATACAGGAGAAGACTATAGGACTGGGTGTGAATGTTGCATAGCTAAATGAAGTCAGACTGTTGAAAGTGCTTCAGAGAACTTGTTTGTTGAAATGTCTAGTATTTAAAACCTGGCTTGCATCACTGATTCAACAGAACAGCTAACTTCATTTAAGAACTGGTATACATGAAGGACAGTAAATCATTGGGCCTGTCTTGATCGTTATAGAATTTTGGCACCTAATCAAAGATGGTAATCTAGAATCTCTTTATAGACAGCAGGGAAATTCAGGAGCTCCATGGGTATGTGTGCATGTCTGCATGTGTGTGTGTCTGTGTTAATTGCTCTTATTATTTCATCAAGTAGAGAGATATCCAGACAATCAGGTTGTATTAGAATTTTGATGTCAGGTTAGAGTTTTGACTTGCATCATTTCAAGAAAAATTTACTCAACTGAGGCTTAATAATTGAAGTAAAATGAATAAGCCTGGTTTAGAGGGCAGCCTTGAACCTGAAGAGCAGACGTCTAATTTGGGGAAAGGCTATTTGTGTTTATGAAATATTGGAAATAATTCTTGTACTTTATTCTAAGTGAATATAGCCTTAACAGTATTTCTAGAATTCATGTTGTAAATTCATACGAAGCCATCTCAGAATGCAAAGTATGTAAGCAGATCTCTCTATATTATTTATTTAATGGAAAAATTGTTAATCGTTGACATGATTAGAAGATCATGGTTTATATTTATTTATATTTTTGTTTTAAAAAAAATCCATAAAAAGAGACTTCATGAAACAAATAACAAGGTTATTTTAAAAAATCAGATTATTAACTTTCTAATTGGAAGAGACACAGAAACTGAATGTCCAGTTCTTAAGAAAGAATTTAATTAGTATTTTCAACAGGAACTGGTCGACTATTATGATCTTTTGAAATGCATTTCAGTAAACATCTGTGTGTTTTAATTGTCAGTGGAATTAATTCCAGTGAAATTCACTGGTATTTTATTTCTCAAGATCTATAGTTTGTCATTTTATTCCAGACAAAAAGCAAAATATCAGTATTGTATCTCTATTGTATTATTGTACACTTTCAGCGTTCAGGTATATTGGCTAGAGCATCCTGAAATGCACATAAGTAAGAGAAAATACAAGTGCACTGTGATGTAGGATAATTCTGATACAATTTGGAAATAAATACTAAAGCAAATTTGATTTGTGTTTCTCTTAAGGATAATTGCTGGATTTTCAAAATCCTTACAATTATGTTTTTTTTAATGTCCTAGAGTAACAAATTATTTTACCATTTTAAAATAATAATAGTTTTTAAAATATCATTAATTAAAAATTGCAGCAAGTTTTAGTGAAAATTCTTAGTGCACTTTGAAAATATTTGCCAGGTACTGGCTAATGACAGGACATCATTATAAAAGTTGTGGGAATTTTGTAGTGGCTGAAAGAGATCAAGATGAGTTTCAAAACACTTGGCCAAAAATCTGTAACATGTCTAAAAACATCATGACACATATCCTTTAATTACTTAATCCTCTAATTAATGAACCATATGAAAAAAAAAATTAAAAGTGCAACAATAGAAAAGAAAATGTTTAAATAATATTTTTACAAAATGTTTTAAAATATTTCCTTTCATAAACATTTCTTTGACAGTGCAATTACTACACTTGTTTTATCCTTTTTAGCATACTCTAAAATCAGTGGAAATGGTAGAATCTGGGACAATTTCTTTGAAATTAGCATGAATGCAGTGGCACTCTGACTTAATAGTGAATTCATGATGCAATTGTACAATGTTTACACTACTAGGTATTCAAACTTATTCATACACCTAAGACTTTTGAAAAATCTTTTTGAGGGTTTTTTGGGTATTCCTGGTTCTTTTTTTAAATGTCAAAATAGCTAAGAATGTGGCTTGTAGTACTTGTTTGGGCCAAATTCCTAGTATCTGGTATGAGATTATCAACAGACCTATGGCATAAACTTTAATTAAATGATTATACTTACAAGCAGTAGAATAGACAGCTGTCAAGAAAATGTCACCTCAAGTGAGACACCATAAAGAACATTGGACAGATATAGATAAATCTGTAAGCAATTGAATTTAGCAACTATTCTGTAATATTTTGATGACTAAATTCTTGCATCTGTCAAGGAATAGAAATGCATTTCATCTGGTTCAAGCATTTTTCACAGCACAAAGCTGGTTGTTGCCTGGATGAGATTGAAAGTAGGCTGAAAAGCAGAACACAATTTAAAGATTCAGTGAAGAAAAAGAAAAACTTCAGTGGGGGTGTGGGGTTTTTGTTGAAAAATACAAATATGGCCAAGTTTAAATGTCTGGCAGAAATGTGCTAATTTTAACTTTTCTGTCACCAGTCCTTGATTTTTGTGACCATCAACTTGACTCCCCTTAGGCCTGAAAGTAGACAGATCAGCCCAGAAACCTCTGCAATTTTTGTCAGTGTTGATAAAAATGTCATTTTAATTTCTTTATTTTCAAAATAAGATTTCAGAACTTGCATTAGACGTAAAACACAAAGGTTTCACTCCAAAGCAGAAACACTAGTGTTTTCTACAGAGTGGATTAGCTGAAACTGCATTCAGACTGTGGCCTCTGTAGTAGTCCCAGGTGCCCTAGGAGCCTTTCTGTAAGCTATACTAAGAATTGTCTGCAAACTTGCTCAGTACCAGCTCTTACTGATCCTCCCAAACCTCTTAGAAGGCCACCTTACTATCACATCATGCAATCTTTCATAGTAGCATGGCCAGAATTATTTGCATTCTGCAAAGCATGAGATACTCTACATGAGATACAAAGTTTAGAGATACTCTAGGTTTGGTAACATATAGAAAATATAGGGGAAAACAACAAATTCTACAATTATTTTTTTAACAAATCTGTGCTCTTGTCTTTCATAAGCACAGAAACAAGTCATTTTCAACAAGTCTGTGCTCTCTGTTGTATGACCTGCAAGCCTTACAGAGAGTGGATAGACGTTGCTGTCCTGATTCTGCCTATTGTCTGCATCAAAATATCTCAAATAATATTGCTGTTCCCTCCTTGAGCTGGCTCACTTAGGAATAATATTTTCATTTCTGTTTCCATCTGTTTGATGACTCATTTATTAACTATAGCTCTATTGAAATGACAAAAGTCAGATGCTGAAGTCTCAAGTAGGAGGGTCATCAAACTTTGACTTCTATTTATATCAGATGAGACCTGCAAGTATAAAGCATCTCTCTTGCTTACAAAGGCTTTGAATTAGCAGGATGGTTACGGAAATCAAAATTCAGGACAGTGAAATAAAAGGCTGAAACAATTTTTATTTTAATCAAATGAGCGAATGAGACATAACATTGCAAAACCATGGTTAATGAAAATATTATTTTAACAAGAAGCAGATAATTATAAAAATAATCAAGTTTCTTCTCTTTGCAGAAAATTCTTTTGATAGTATTATTAGTACTAAAAATGCCCCAAACTGATGTTAAAGTCTTTATGGACATACAAGCTGCTAGGGTTTTATTCTAGCAAGTTACTTTGCTCCCTTTCTGTTTTCCTAGTGCAGAACAAAAACACCGGAATGCACAATTTATTTGAAATGAACTACTTGAGTTGACCTGGACTATATACCTTTCTTTATCCCTTAAAATCTTACAGTATTAGGTCTCAAGTATTTTAATCTTTTCATCTCAACACAGTGAAATAGCAAGAATATGTGCATTTTTCATGATGTTTCAACACAGTTATTTAAAAGAGCAAAAGAAACATTTCCTCTCCTCAGGAAACAGTTTTATTTTCAACAAAAGAAGAAGTACAAATTTTATGATCTATAAATTGAGGAAAAAAAGCATATTACAAATAAAACTGCATCCATTTTGCAACTGAGCAATCAGAAAATCCATCAAATGAATGCATTTCTCTAACTGAAAAGAAAATATGATCTATAATTTTAGATGTACGCTATAATAATATAACACTGTAATGGCTATTGACATGTCTCTTCCACTGACACCTTCTAACTAAAAGCTGGGACAATAGGTAGGTTTACTAGATGGGAGGATTCACATGGGAGAAGGAAGCAATATTCCAAACCACGTAAACCCTAATTCAGCAATAGCAAAACAAATCAATGTTTAACCAAATGATGTATTTTTTAAATCAATTTTCTGTTTGTGATTCTTAAGCCAGTATTCAACAGGACTGATGATTCTTTTCTCAGTCTTTTAGAGTTTCCATGTGAGACACTGATCTTTCCATACTACTTGTGTGTCACCTTGGAGGTAGATAGAATGAAAATAGTCTGTGGAAAGATCTGAATTCTCTGATTTAGTTTTCAAGTCAAAGCCAAAGGCAGTGCTGCCTCCCAGACCAGCTCTGGGTTCAGAGATTACTCAAAAAAACTTTCCAGAGAGGTCTCACCCATGTACAGTAATAGATACAGATACGGCAGGTCAGTACTGAGCTGTCAGGTAATGAAGAAATATGTAATGAAAATGTTAATTAGCTGAAATGAGAAAGAAATAGCAGAAAACTTTTGGAGATACTGAAACCCAAAGACCCAAAAGGGTCTTTGGCCACACAGAATTGCAGTAATTGCTCATTCTGTGAAATTTAAGGCTGCTTATAACAGCAAGTTACATAGAGTGACAATGGGGATTTACAGCCTGCATCCAGGTGCCAAAACCTAGCCTCTTCTGAAAGTGGAGAGTAATGGGTTTAAATTTAGGCCAGTAATGAATTTAGTCTTGTGGCCAGTCTCACAAATATTTCATTTGCAACTGATTCCAAACAAAGCCTTCTGTGTGTGATTTTAACTAAAATATACAGGGACCCCCCTTAAGTTGCTTTGTCAAAATGGCATTTCCATTGTTGAATCAATTTATATGGAAAAGTAAGTGACCTCTTTGGAAGAATCCTATGTGAGAAGTCAGAGGAAGTTGCTTTTCAGCTTTTCTTGTCTGTGGGCAATGTGGTGTCAAGCAAATGAAGATCAAAACCACTCAGAACCTTTTTCTCTCTTACTCCTCCCTCCAGTAGAAAGTGTTACTGGCTTGTTCAGAGGGATTCACTGATTTAATAGCACAGAAGTATTTTTCATAGAAGCTGGGAGAATGCCAAATATTTGTCAGACTTAGACAGAATTAAGTAATTAAAGTTTTACTGTTTGTTGGTTCTGAAGGTCAGTGTTTCCTTTGTTTTGCAAAGTAGCTGCACCAGGAAGACCCCAGCAACAGAAACAGCATAAACATATAGTGTTAAAAATTGTACAGGAAGCAATTACTGTTAAGAATTTACTAGTGTGTTCTTTTTGAAGGTATTAAATTTTTTGTGGTCTTGATTACTGAACATAGCATCCCATCTCATCAGGCAGTGAATTTCTGAGTGTATATTCTCAAATCAAAGGCATTAGCTCCAAACCTACAAAACCAGTGTATTATCAGGACTTAAAGCAGATAAATCTTTTGAATGCCCTTAAGCAACACTGTGTTTCTGCATTCTGGAAGCTTTCCATATGTCATATAATGCTTTCCAAGTCATGCAATCATTCCATGGCTGGATTAATAAAGGGTTCAGGCATACAAAAATAGACAAATATATAAGTAAGCTGCCACATTATCATAACAGAGACAAGGAAGGAACTGCAGGATTTGCAAATGAGAGTTTGCATACTTTTCAGGTTTAGGAAGTAAGATTATAGAAACGTATAGAAACGTAGAAGATGTTATGCTTATCATCATGTCCATCTCTATAAAACAAGGTATTTATGCTTTTTAAATGGCCAAAACCATAGGGGTGGTGGCATCTCAGTTATTCTTGATGGTCTCATTTCAATTTCTGTATAAACTGCCCAGAAACTCGGCCAAACTCTAGTGGAGTTTCCATGTGTGTGGTGAAGAAATGAGAGCAGTTGGGCATCCATAGGAAATATAGCAGCTGGATATGACCATTTAGTATGATTGTATGTTGTGGTAATACAAACAATCCAAGTATGCCTCCATCTCCACACATTGTGATTTTGACAAGTTAAGTATATGACAGGAAAACTATCTTTCTGGTATGTTAGGATAATAATTTTTTCACTGAACATAAGCAATGTATATCAGCTTCAGGGAGGCATCTTATGGAACAGGGTACCACACAAAGCATGTAACAATTTCAGTGACACAGGTCTGTTTTATTTGTGTCCTGGAATATGAAAAGCTACATTTTAGCTACCAGAATTGTCCTCCATAATGTATTAGGTAGACTACTCAAAGATACTGTAAAGTTTTCCTTCCCAATGAGTTTCCAAACTCTAACTCTCTGCTTGTTCTAGATGCACCCATTCATACAGAAGTTTCAATCTGAAACTGTAGATTTTTATTTAATTTCATAGAATCATTTTGGTTGGAAAAGACCCTTAAGATAATCAAGTCCAGCAGTCCAATTTGTTTGTCATTTGGTAGAATCTGGGGTAAGATATCTTATTCTTGTGCTACCCTAAGTCTCTCAGGAAAGGTTGTTAGTTAACTTTTATCTATTTTTTAAATTATGTTATTTCCTCAATTCACTTTGTTTATATTGGCAAAATAATTTTCCAGCTGCCTTTTTCATATAGTTGTTTAGACTCTTAAAGTAGGATTTTTCCTAAATTTAGGTATCAGCTTGGCAGGTCCAACTACATACTCATAAGCCAGTGGATAGACACTCCTAGGGCAGAGTTCTGAAGTCCTATTTTAGAATTGAAGACGCGATGAGATGGCTTGTAAGTTCAAACAATTTTTTTTCCTAGAGGGCACAAAGATGGTAAGTTCAGATATATACATTTCATCAAAGGAATTTTAGGATAAAATTTTGATTAGTATCTATGGCACTCAAGATTGTTAACTGGAATTCATAATGCTAAGTCCTCTGAAATCTTTGAAATTTTCATCTACAGACACTGAAGCTGCACTGACTTCTGAGTAGTTCACATGCACAAGTCCATACAGAACTCAGCGATATCTTTAAAGTCTAAATATTTTAAGACACCTGGGGGCTTTTTTGAGTGAATTTATCAGGCAATTGAGAACCTAGTTGTTGTGAAAGTGGTGGATGTTGTGTAGTCTTTCAAAATTCTACATCACGATATCATGCATCTTCCTGGATCTCTTTTGAACATTGGAAATTCTCATCAGTTCCAGTGCAAGCTGCTAAGTAAAGGAACATGCAAAGAGTGCATGAAGAGCAGCTGTAAACATTATTACTTTTCAAAAATGAAATTCACAGAACCTGTTCCTTTTAATAACCATATTTGTAGATTTTGCTTCAAAAGAAATTGTCATTTTCAGCTTGTGTTGCATCATACTGGCAGATAAAGTTAGCAAGGGCAAGTTATTATCATGTAGTTTATTAGATGCAATCAAGTGTACAAGCAGAAGGGACATCCTGATGAGAAGTCAGAAGTCTTGAGAAATTACTGTCATCGTGCATGAAACTGAGGTCATGCCTAGAGAGAGGCTTGGATTAATGATCTGTCACTTTCTGTAAACACACATTTCAAATACCATGAACCATCTACGACTGCATAACAATTACTTTAAATGTTCAGTGGTATTATGGCTATAAACATCAAAGAGTTGCTTAAAAAAATCTGCTTGTGAAATATGGACCTTTTTACTTTAAGAATATTAAACTGTTAAATTGCTAACTATTACTTATCCTCGGAAAATATGTACCAGTAGCTACTAGGAACAGAATCAGGAGCTGTTACAAGCATATTTCTTGATGACTGATTTGTTCATTAACTTATCAAAACCCAAAGATGTGGTGCTCACCCATCAGTTTCCTGCAACAGCCAGTTAAGTCAGAGTGAATTTGTTCACTGGCTTTAGAGGGTGACCAATTGAGCTTCCTGCTCTTCTTGAGTTGCACAGCATCTTCTGTGTAAAATGGCTTTGAATTGCCCCCTGATTACACTGAATTCTCTGCTCTGTTTTAATATTCTCTAGTTGTAGCATTGGTATACACTAATTCAGCAGAGTTTCTAAGGAAGATTTAGCTTATGTGTGAATTTTAGATGACAAAAGTGCCTCCAAAATTTTAATCAGCCAGCATAATCTGTTTTGGCATCTCTGTGAAAATTGACTCAATCTCCAGGAGTCTGTTTCTTATTCTCCAAATGCAGGACAATAAAATATAACTTTCTGCTGTGGATTGTTTTGATCACAAAAGGGTTTTTCTGAAATCATAAATGGCACAGAAGCCTGCTCATTGACATGGAAAATCAAGTGACTTTATCTAAGTTCCCCTAAGAACCATCCCTTCTACAAGATTATTGTTCCAGGTTTGGAAATAAAGAGAATTATACTGTTTAGGAAGATTTAGGAAGAATTATTCAGAATAAAATACTAAGAAGAACAAAGTTAATAATTCAAAACTATTTCAGTTTAGAAGCCCCAGTGCATTGGACACTTATAGCCATGACATTAGTCTTCTTGAAGGGCTAAGTAAATAATCCAGTCTTGCATTAGCCGGTCTTTCTCTTCGTTGCTCATTTACTCAAACATTCTGGTTTAACAGGCTTCCTCCCTATGTCAGTGTATGTTACTACTGATTAAGGTGAACATCACAAGGTTTCATTAAATCAAAGATGTCTGTCTTTGGTCTAAACTCTCTCCATTCCAGCAGCTGGAACATTACTGTTCCCATAGTGCTTAACACAGAATAGATGACATGTTACCAGGAAGGCCTTGTAGTTAAAGTTGGGATGGTTGGCTGCAAAGAGCTCTGCTGTTATAATTCCTCACCCAAAACATATTAAAGTAATTTTTCTTATCATTACATGGAAAAAAAAAAAAAAAAAGATGATAATGTTTTAACCTCCTTAGCCAATTATTCAAATAACCCCAATAATTTCAACGACTGAGAGTCAGAATCCCATTTGTAGTTTCACAATATCTTGTGTGATGTAACACCGTGTAACTTTGTGGTAAGAACTATTTCTGTCACACTCATTTAGTTAGTAACATTAGGTATCCTGTGAGATGTAATCCAGCTTGGAAGGCCAGTTCAGAAACCCTGTCCATAAGGAAACATAGAAAACAAAGTCAGACTCCTAAATGGTACTAGAAGAGTAATGCCAAAGAGCAAATCTTTCTCCTTTTTAACCTTTCAGAGCAGAAAGATGAATTAGATGAGGTTATGACACAACATGGAGATGAGAATAATAATGAGAGTGAATCTTGTGAAAATTCGGTTTTGCCTTTTCCCTTTGTTATGTAGTAGACAGTTAATATTTTCATGGTCCTTCACCTCACAATTGTTATTGAATATATTTTTTAACTGTAGCAAAGAAAAAAATATTCTCTACCAGAAACACAATTAAATTGTTATGCATAATAAAAAGAATAGCTTGACTTACTGTAACAGGTGAATAGTCTGCATATACAGCATTCAGAATACCAGTCACTCTACATTTAGAAAAGTCAGACTTCTTAGTTTGCAGCAATGTTCCCTGCTGCACTGAAGTGTGCTCAGAATAAACTGTAGTGGAATAAAATCTTAAACTTCTGTTTTTCTCTCTCAAAAACACAAATAAAGTGGAGTTGTTTGGGATTTTGCTGATTAATATGCTCATTCTTTTCTATTGCTTCTTTGAGACTCATGTAATTTTTAACCCACCTCTGAAATCTCCTTTTCTGGATAAAGGACAATTCAATTCCAGTGTCTTGGTCTGTAAGTAGAATTTTTAAGTGCTCAAGTCTACACCAGGAAAAGTATAAAGTTGCTATGAATGCGGACGTTAAAAGACACTTTTCACAAACAGACTAGTAAGGAGACAAATCATTCTGAACTCCAGATATAATTAATTGATTTGTTGGAAGTGAATTATTTATGTTCCTCAGTCAAGCCAGAAGCAGTATTGGCACAAAGGAGCTTATAGATATTCTACACCTACATTCTAGCATGCCACCCTTACACTAAGAACTAGAGACAGGAAAAAAAAAACTAAAAACATTCTCCCAGTTGCCCAGACCATAGAAGAAGCAATGTGTTTTCTGGTGACTTTAAAAAATGCTGGTTGAAAAAAATAAATCTATGTTTTATGTAAACAGAAAACCTGAACTTTTTTCTTAAATTTCAAACTGTGAATATTTTTACATCAACTCATAGATATATTGGAATAAAAAAGACCAGGCCTTAAAAGAACAACACTTTTGAAAATAATGCCATTCTTCTGAAATCCTCCTCTAGGAGTGGACTGATTCTTTGCAAAATAACTGATCCATGTTCAAGGAAAATGAGCTCTCACTGAATACCTTTTTCAGCAGTCAAAGTCTTCCTTTGGTGGGCCCTCTGCAGCCAAATGGAGGTCTGGGCTTTTTCTGTTCTCAGACACTAAATGTGAACACTTCAGGCACGGTCCTAACCAGTTCCAAGGACCCTGATGTCTATCATAGATTTTAAACCTTAAACATGGGTCTTTGCCAAGGGTCCAATTGAAAATGTTCCCAAGAGAAATTATTTTTGTAAACTAAGCCTTCCTTTGACACACCTTCTACTGATGCCCCACTTCAGATCCACTTGTCTTTTCTAGCCTCACCCTAACCCTAACCCTAGACATGTTCTCAGCCTTAGTGAAGGACTCCCAGCCTTGGCCCAGATGAAACTGTTTAAAAAAAACTATTTGGTGCAACCTACCCTCCTTTGGCAGATTCCTTGCAGGTCCACTCCAAATGCCATGCTAGGCTTTGGCTCTGTCCTATTCCAAATTATTACTTTAAACCTAATCTTAGACTTAAGTCTGTATGGGCTGAAAACAAAGAATATGGTCCCAGGCAGACCTACACCAGGTGTAAAATTTATCATGGGATAATTTATTGTGTAACATATCCCTTTCGCTGGCAGCCACTTTGCAGCCCCCTACTCTAACCCTGAGGATGTGGGTAATTTTCTTGGTCTAAATTTGCATCTTGCAAAATGCAAGGCCAAGTGTTTCTGTCATGTCCATACGTATACTTAAACATCTGTATACTTATACAGAGGGCAAGGGGGTAAGGAACTTGATAATCTCTAAGGTCCCTTCTGACACAGATCATTCTATTATTCTATAATCCTATATCAACATGTGTTTCTATTTAAGTCATATATATTTATGTGACTTATGTATGCATAGACATACATATGTGTTTACAGACCTGCATGTGTAAGCTAAAACACTCAGTAATTCCAACAGTACAAGAATGAGTTCTACAAATGCATAACACTACATGAAGTGTTTTCCTCCATTATAATATTTGTGTTCTGTCTTTAACACCAATGATGGATCCTGGGAAGGAAGGAATATATGTTGGAAAACAGTGACTTGAGGTATGATAAAATCACAGCCAATCCTGAATTTGCTTGAAACTTGCTGGATGCACATAAGTCTTTGGAGCCAGATGGACTTCGTCCCAGGGTACTATGGAAGGAGGTGGCTCATGTTATCAGGGATCCTCTATGTATTATTTTTCAATGATCTTAGGAGTGTGAAGAGGCCTCAGTCAACTGGAAGCTGGCAAATATTGTCCTAATTTTCAAGAAAGTTAAGAAGGAAGACCCTGGTATTTACAAGCCTGTCAGTCTCAGTTCAATGCCTGGTAAAATTGTGGATAAGGTTCTGGGAGTTACTGAAAAACACTAGAGAGACAATTCAGTCCTTGGACATAGCCAGCATGGGTTCATGAGGGTAAAGTCCTGCTTAACCAACTGAAAATCCTTTTATGACAAGATTATCCATCTGGCCTTGGTGGCTTCCCTTGGTAGATGTGGTGGTTTTTTCTTTTTTTCCTCTTATTATTTATTTATTTGTTTGTTTGTTTATTTATTTATTTATTTTAGCAGAGCTTTTGATACCATCTCTCATAGTGTCCTTCTGGACAAAACGTTCAGCACACAACTAGACAGGTCCATGATATGTTGGGTGAGCAATTGTCTAACAGACCAGGCTAAAAGTAAATATAATACATGGGGTTACATCAGGCTGATGGCCAGGTACCAGTGGAGTTCCCCAGGGCTCGATTTTAGGGCCAGTGCTCTTTGATGTGTTTATAAATTATCTGTATGCGGGAGTAATATGTATATTAAGTTTGCTATCTAAATAAGGAGGAGCTGTGGACTCCCTCGAGGATAAAGAGTCTATACAGTGAGATGTGGATAGACTAGAGAACTAGGTAATCACCAACCATATGCAATTAAACAAGAACCAGATTCTTCACCTGGGACAGGGTAATCCTGGTTATACGTACAAACTAGGGGACTAAAACATGCAGAGCAGACCCGCAGAAAGGGATATCTGGTCATTTGGGTCTAGCATGAGTCAACAGTGTGTCCTGGCAGCCAAGAGGGTCAACAGTATCAACCCTAGTGCATCAAGAATAGCACAACTAGCTGTTTGAGGGAGCTAATTGTCCTACTCTGCACTGCACTGGTGCAGTCCCACCTTGAGCACTGTGTGCAGTTTTGAGTGCTTCAATACAAGGACATCAAACTACTAGAGTGTGTACAGAGGAGGGTGACAAGATAGTGAAAGGGTTCAAGGGCAAGACTTAAAAGGAGTGGCTGAGGTTACTTGGTTCATTTATCTTGGAGAAGAGAAGGCTGAGGAATGATCTCATGGCACTCTACAGCTTCCTTAAAGGGGACAGAGGACAGAGTGTTGATCTTCTCTGGTGACTAGTGACAGGACACAAGGAAATGCAATGAAGCTGCATCAGAATCAGTTCAGATTTGATATTAGGAAAGGATTCTTAACTGAAAAGGTGGTCAGTCACCGAAACAGGCTTCCAAAGGAAGTGGTCGCAACAACAAAACTGTCAGAGCTCAACAAGCATCTGGATGATGTTGTTAGTTATTTTGTTTGGTTTTGGGTAGTCCTGCAAGGAGCAGGGACTTGTATTCAATTATCCTTCTGGGTCATTTCCAACTAGAGATATTCTATGATTCTATGCATTTGGCTCACTAATTCTACATGTTCTGGGTTTCTGCTGAGTGAGAGAAGGCAGAAGGAAGAGGATGTCTACTTGGCTGTGGGCACTTTTTTTGTGGTGAGCTAAAGGAATATATATAATTTGAATAACTTCTACTTTTAAACTATATATTTTTCAGACATTAATGTCCGATGAAGTTTTTTCCTTTTTTTTTTCCCACTAAAAGAAATGAAATAATAAGAACCAGACATTTTTAGACTGACTGAGAGTGACATTTATGTAAATTGATACTACAGCAGCAAGTAACAGCTTTATAAAATTCACTGATTTGTGCACGAGGAACACATTGTAAAAGTACTAATAAAGACTCTGAATCTGTGTCGAGGAGTGTGATAATTCTGTCCCAGGCAGTCCCAGGAGAATCTGGAAGGATACTTCTAACAAATTAGATTCCTAACGTCAGTAGCAGAAAACTCATGAGTTTTGATTGTGTTATTTGCCTGGGTTTGTTAGATGTGTGTAAACAGATCCAGTTACTAACTGGCACGGCTGGGACTCACACAAAGAAACAAATCAAAAAATATCATTCCTTTTGCAAAGAGCTACATAGCTCATAAAGTGAACAGAACTTGATTCAGAGTAAAAGGCACAGAAGATACTAAACGAGCTACAATGCTTTATTTCGAGAGCAATACTTTCAAAATATGAAGACCATTGGGAAAAATAGAAACATGTAAAAATATTGCGATTGGTTTCTAAAAACATTCTGTAAAGTCTATATTGCAATTTCACACAGAAGCCCATAGAAAAGTACAAAATAAAACTATAAATAAAATCGAATCCAAAAAGAAGAGGGAAGAAATAAAAACAGGTTGAAAATGTTATCACCACAATTGATGTTGGTTTTGTTAGCATTTTCAGGATCTGATGCTTTGCCACCCTGTACTAACCTTTCAGTCAGCCGAATCTCTATATCACTGATGTTGTGAAGCAATCCAGATCACTTGTTTGAGATTAGGGGTGTTCCAAGAAAACACAGATTATCCACATATGACTGTTCAGCTTCAAATAGATAGCAAAAATATTGAAACTTTCTTAACTGCTTTCTGTAAGCCTTTTATTTTCATGTGCAAATGTACTCAGAAATACCCCATTTGAAAGTGAAACATTTGAATTTTCCAAAATTAAATTTCAAACTGCATTTTCAGTGACTATATTCATAGGTTGCCCCCAGTTCTTATCCTCAGCTAGTTGATGATGAAAGAATGGTCGCACTACATGAATGTAGTCTGTGGACTGGCCTATTAAATATCTCCTGAGTTTCTCTGAAAACATGTGTGAAATATTGTGCTGAACATGAGGTGAACAAGCCTGAGTGGGAAGAGAAGGGCTTCTATGAGGAGTAAGGAGGCAAAAGACAAGTAAGAATTGGGAGGGGACTTCGGTAAGAGAAACCTTAAAAAGTTCATAAATACTTTTATGAGGGAAACGATATACTTCTTTTGAATCTAGTTTTTCTCTGAGTTGTACAGCTCTTCAATGACTTGACAATAAAGCTAAACTTCTCATTGCTGATATTTACAACTGTTCCCCTTTCACCTTATTTGCCTACTGTTTTATCACTTTGAATCCAAAATAGCTATTGGATAATCCGGCATTTTTAATTACAATCATAGCACTAGTTTATGATAAAATTTGTCAAAATAGAGGGGGAAAAAATCTACTTGGCCAATCTTGGAAAATTCACAATGGGAAAAGTAAATTGGAATATATTGGAAGTCACATACATATGCTGCAATAAAACACAAGATTTCAGCAGAGATGTACATGGGTTAATTGCCTGATATTAGTGATATTAGTGTAGCAATAATTGAAGACAGCATATAGCCATATCCTTGCTGTAGTAGATAACATTTTACCAGATCTGTTACCAGCATCAGAGAGGACTCTGCTAGTGATGGGTACACTTAGGATGGAGATTTAAAGGCCATTTGACAGCAAAGCTCTAATATTCTGAGCATTAATAAAACCTCCTAGTTTTTAAGAGGAGCTCTGTTAGTTTATGGAACTTTCCAATATGCTGTCTCCTGAGCAGAGAGAACAAGACTGTCTGCAGTGTTGAATTCTGCTCTTATGTTGCTGTATCTCAAAGATCAAATATTCTATAGAAAATTCTCAAGTTTTAAGACAAAAGAGCCCCATTTACTCTAGCTGGAGTCTGGCCTGTTTTATATTAGTAGATTTTTATAACTAAGATGTTGAGAAAGGGAGCATGTGAGCCAGGAGTGACAGAGCAGTGTAGTAACAGTATCTTTGTTCAGTAATCAATTGCTGCCTTCTTTATTCTAGGGCATGTCCTATGAGGACTTTGGACTTGCCTAGTTTGGAGAAAAAGAAGCTGAGGGGTGACCTCTTGCTCTCTACATCTTCCTAAGGAGAGGAAGTGGAGTGGGAGATTCTGATATCTTCTCCCTGGTACCTAGTGATAAGACACATGGGAATGGTCCAAAACTGCACCAGAGGAGGATCAGACTCACCTTTAGGAAACATTTCTTTACAGAGAGGGTGGTCAAACACTGGAAGAGGCTCCCTAGGGAGGTGGTCAATGCCCCAAGCCTGTCAGCATTGAAGAAGTATTTAGATAATATCCTTAATAACATGCTTTAACTTTTGGTCAGCCTTGAAGTGGTCATGCACTTGGACTAGATGATCGTTGTAGATCCCTTCCAACTGAAATATGGTATTCTGTTCTTGAGCTCTGTTTTGGTCATCTGCAAAACAGTCATGATGCTATTTAATGCCTTTATAAATGTTTTCTGGTTCAACACTAAAAATCATTAAAAAGCCTTTAAAAGGTGTTATCACTGCATGAAGCAACATTCCATGAGAAGTGATAGAGCAAGTCACTGAAACCAAAGGTCTTCCTTGGCAGTTATGAACTGAGCACAGTTTTGCTGCTTTCATTTAATTTTACTTCCTTTCAGATGCAAGAAGGATGACTTAGAAAGAAAGAAAAATTAATAAATTAATCAGTATTTTAGGAAAACTTGTTTTAGTATTTTCTGACTGATCAGTCTGGGAAGACTCAGTTCAATACAATAAAGGAACTTGAACTACAAATCTGAATTCAGTAATGCAATGTAAGGATTTTTAGGAAGTTATCTCTTCCGTAAATCTGTCTCGGCATCACATCAGCAATGTAATAGTTTTTTAGAAATAGGGTGGGAGGGAAAGTCAAAGAATTGATATTCTGTGTCATGTTCCATGTTTACAAAAATAACCCAGTATTGAGAAGTTTCTGCTTCCTAACCATCACCAGAGCTACACAGAAGCATACACTGGCTGACACAGTGAAAAAAGAAGGTTAGGATAGCTTTCAAAATAGTAATATCACTTTGAATAACTTCATTTTAATAATTTGATACTGCAGTTTCATAAGTCCTGGTCCAACCTTCTGAATCTTTAAATAGCAGCAATATAAACTTGCAATGAAGATTTTACAGGATACTAAACCCAGATGCTTAGAGACACTAGGAAATTCTGCATATGCCAGAACAGTCTCATAAAGTTTCTCATAGACTAGCATGCCCTGGGATCTATGAAAAAAATTGTCTTGTTTGAAAAGTGCCGTGACCTGAGGGGTTTCACTGTTTGAGCGCTGGCAATGAGGTAAAATACACACAAAGATAAAGGGATGCAGAATGTCATCACTCTAGCATATCTTTTTAAAAGCAGGCCATCTGTTTTTTTTCCAATAATGGAGAAAAGGAGAAAGAGAAACCCACAATAATGCATTCCAGAATCAGATGCTGATGATTCTTTGATTTTATTCTGTATGCTTCTTGATCACATTCTGCAAGTCCAAAATAAAACCCTGCAACAAGATACATCTAATCCAGTAGGATGATCTGCTGCAGTATATACCTAAGGTTACAGATTCCTGCTGCCTCTCATTCATTTGCTGCCAAATAGAGAGTCAAGATAACAGCATGACTGTCAGGATAGCCTGCCATCACAGGCTTTCAACTCCTGATGATGCTTTTCTTGTGCTTTAACAAAAAGTCACAGGTACCATCACAAGAATTTATACTAGCAAGGTGGGAGCAGGCAGACCCTTGTGAGTAATGGCTAGCAGTGGGATTTGAATTCCCAGTGGGTAGGAGACATGAACCAGTGACACCAGTAGTTGCCCCAGGAAGCCTCCAGCCTTGCCTTCAGGGACTTTTGGCGAATGGTTGCCACAAAAATCCTTAGAAACCATCTCTACAGCTCTCCCTCTCCCTCAGTCTGAACTGGTATGTATGTATCTTGTTGCCTTTAACAAGCTAGATTTATGATTTTGAGATTCAGAAATTTTGTCTGTGGTTGTACCAGCCATATTTCTTTAAATGGCAGAATTGTTCACAGAATACTGTAGAAATTATTACCTTAATGTATCTGAGATCATTCTGCTCACACTCATTGCTATCAACTCATACCTATAGTGGCTATCCATTAAACACCCTTTGTCTTAACTATATTCAATAATTTGACCAATTACTATGCTATAATTTGATGGAAATAAAATACTGTTTTCTCACCTGTACATTCCTAACAGAAGGAGAAAACCTAGAAATACTATATCTATTTGAAACATTCCATAGACATCTCTATCACTAATTCATGCCTAAGTGTAAGGTTAAGGTTTTTTACAGTACAGAGATATGCTTTATTCTCAATAGATCACATGGAAATTAACTTGTTTTTAGACATAGGATTTCTAGTAGGTTATAAGTGCCTGTAAAGCATTGGAAGCCTGAAGTATCTTTGTTCCCAAATGGTTTGCTAAATTGTGGCCTCAGTTATTTACACAGCATTACTTTGAGTTGCACTTAGAAACAATTTTTTTAATAAGTGTTTTTGGAATTAAACAAACTTTGAAAACTCTTTTTAATGTACTACTAAAAATTTGTTTTAATCTGATATTTACATTATTTGCTCTACGGTGGGAAATAAATATTTTGTGTTACTGGCTTGCAAAAAAACCCAAAAAACTAATCAAACCAAAAACTTCATATGTCTTTTGTACCATCTGAGTGTTTTTCAGTGCTCCTGAGAAACATGTTTCATTTATGGGCTCAGTTACAGAGCAAGGATAAGAGAGATAAGGGAAAATAGTCATAAATGTGGAAAGTTCACACAGGAGAGTCCTTTTTAATTCAACATAGATATTCTTTAGGCCTATATAACATGCTGTAATACTGTTTTAATAACAGGCAAATCTGCCACCAGGTATTCACCCTATGCCTCTGCTCCGCAAATATCCCTTATGCTGCTTTCCTGAGAGAAACAGTCCTAAAATCAGCCACCTTACATGTCATGTTCAGTCCGCCAAAAGTACCAAGACTAGTTTTAGGCTCTTTCTACACTAATGAAGCCCAAGGAGAAAGATATGCACACCCTTCACATTTACCCCCTAGAGTCATTAATTTCTCCTGCTTATTTTAGAAAGGGATAAAGCTACTTCTGGAAATCCAGCTTCCCTCAACTGATTATGGAGAAAATAACATAAATTCTGTAGAACTAAGATTTAATTGTTAGATAGTTAACTTAGAGTGATTCTCTAAGTACTTACAGATTATGGCATTACAAGAGAGATTTATTGAGAGTCTAGAATGCAGCACTGTACTCCCAGTAACATGCCTTTACCATCTGTCATCTACAGCTCTTAATCAGTAGTTAATAAGCCATGGGCCTCGGGTGAGGTTATTAAGACTGAAGAAGGGTTGAAAATAAATAAAGGAAGTTGCAATTGGGCTTGGTAGGCAAAGAGTCACTTTGCCTGTGGTCAGAAGATCTCATGTGCTTTGTAAAGCATCTGGAAATACTCTACAAAATTATTACAAAAAATACCATGCCTGTGGACATCGTCAGGTGCCAGTCCTTGATGGCAGATGTCATTCATTCTGTCAATCCCCATCAGCAGAGTAATTACAAGTTATTAAACAATGGGAATAAGGTGGTCCATGCCTGGAGGTTTGGTGTTTCTTCTGATTAAAAAAAAAAAACAACCAAACCTAAAACCGCTATTCAGAACAGCAACTGTTTGTGCAACAAGAGCTGTCATTGAAAAAGCGACTGCATCATGAGACCTCAGAGTTAAGAGCACCAGGATTAATGAACCATCTTCTCAGTTTTAACAATAGTTTCTAAGCTAAAGCAGAAGAGTGAATTGTGGCTAGGGACACACCACCTCCACAGCTGTTGTGTTTATGCTATTATGGACCATATCTTTGATTCCACAGTTTTCATTCTGGAAGGTTCTTTGAACAACATGCTTATTTTTAAGAATGTTTTAATCAATCCTACATTGTTTTATTTTTCTTAAAGTGATTATTGTAATCGTATTGCCATTTAATCTCATTAGCATTTAAAAGCTCCCTAACTAGATTATTGAATTAACATCTTCTTGGGTTTTATTGAAATTTCAGCAGGTATCACAGAAGTAGGTAAGTAAATGGTAACACTAATGTGAAAGCGTAAAAATGAGTTCAAGAAAGGACTACAAACTGCCAGAATAAGGGTTTAGGATACCTTTGGTTCAATAGGGTATATATGTTTTCCTGCATAAAAAAGATTAAATAGGAATAAAGATCAGAAAATTTAAAATATTTTCACATTGACTTATTTCTTATTCACAGTAGTATGCATTTCCCTTTGAAGTAGAAACACACATGGAAACATTGAAACATGCCCAGTTTATTCATTAGCTTCTCGGATCACAAGTCATGTCTGCAAAACCTAACAGATTAAAAGACAGACAGATTGTCTTTCTTTCACAAATTCCTCCAACATACTATAAATTTGTGTGTTTTAAAAGTGGTTGGTTATTTTTTGTATTTTTTAAGAACAGATTATTATAATTAAATCTGATGTTATTTTTTTTTTCAAAGTAAATTGCAATAAAAAATACCAGCTAGCAAGGGTGATCATCTGTGTGTGAATTATGCTATTATTGATTGAAGAAAGCCTAAACTTCCAAGATATTTTTTAAAAATCTCAAAGATGGATGTGTTTTCATTTACATATTTGAGATTGCTTTACATTAGGCACAGATAGTATAATGTTTCTTTCTTCCTCAACAGGTAAATGTTAGATTCCCCAATTGCAGAAAATAGATCAAATTGGAGATTCTAAGATGCTAAGTGTTTGTTCTACATCATAAGAAAAAAATCACATTACTTTCTCTAAATATTTTATAAACCATTCAGTAAAGTTATCACTCTTCCCTTTTTTATACATAGTGACATTATAAGGAAAAGTATGCCCTCTTAAGACTGATGTTGAAATTAAGAAAGATGCCTGAGGTCATTTAGCAATTAATCACTGCAAAGAAAAGGAGGCCTCACATTCCTCTTTCCTTACCATGCTCATCTCTTGAACAGCCACATCTGTGTGATTTTACTTTTCCTGAAGCAGTATATATGGTACTCACTAGGTACCTTTCTGGGCTGGTTCAGCTCACTGATCCTGCAACGAGTAATCCCTTTAAAAAATTAAGATAGATGAGTTGAATTGAAGGTTGTATCTGACACAAGAGTGGCGTGGGATAAGAAACAGATATGTGCAATTTATTCTATTTTAAAGAAGTTTCATGTGAATGCGTGTCCCTTCTACTTGGAGTACTAGAGTACACTATGTACATTCATGTGGCCTCCTATAGGTCTTAGGCTAGCAGGTGTTTTATTGAAATAAGAAACCCCAAAAGATTACATTTCTAAATTTTTAAACTGTTTTCCTAAAAGTTTAAATTATATTTTACAAATTTGGACTCTTTTTTACACTTACCATTCATTTCCCTAAACATGTATTTATTTATAAATTTATGTCACCTAAACAAAGGAAACTGTTCCTGTGACATAGTTGTTATTCCAAACAGAATCCAGTAAGAGTTAATCTAAGTAACTTGTTGATCATGAGTCTTATTGTTTTCAGCAGCATTATTATAAAAAGATTTTTGTATAGTTTATTGATGTGTGAATATTTTTGGTCCTTAGTTATTTGTTGATGTCTCTCCTACCTTTCTTTCCATTGAACTGACCAAGCGAATGGTCTCAAGTTTTTCTAGATTTTGCATATTCAGCTTGACTATCTGAGAAAATGTGCCTTCTAAAAGTTTCAAAGTATACTTTTTCTTGCTGCTGAAACAGCATTCAGGAACAAAATATACTCATTTGAGCATGAGCAAAATGGAATGTTTTAACTAATTTTGGAGCACATAGAAACAGACAGAATTTAACCTAATGGCACATGAAATAACAGTTTAGTGGGCAACAAAACTGCCAAAACTGAGATTTGTTGAGATCTCATATTTATGATCACATGCTGAAGCTAGAGGTTAGTTGCTAATTGTATACTGACCAGTTGCAAGTACCGTGTTGTGTTATTGCTTATTTTTCTTGCCATGAGTCAATGTGAGGCAACA
>VZRU01011987.1:164415-185573 GCA_013398155.1 Pedionomus torquatus | reverse complement strand
AAGGAAGGAAGGAAGGAAGGAAGGAAGGAAGGAAGGAAGGAAGGAAGGAAGGAAGGAAGGAAGGATAAATGGAGAAATGAATGGAAAGCTTGGGGAAAAAACATGTTTCAATACTAACAAAAGTCAGATTATCAAGGAATTATTCACAAGAAGCGCAGCAACATATCACCTAGAAAGAATGTGTTTGCTGGAGCTCCAAGCCAAAGTACTACCTAGGTAATGGCATAAACAAGAAGTTTCTTTGCAAGGGATCAAAATGCATTTGCAGGAAACAGAGTCCTCTTTATTTCCACCCCAAAAATCACAGACTTTATTACAGGGTGTAGTGACTAATAAAATGAGAGATGCTGAAATTCATAGAGGACTGTTTTAACAGACTTTGGCAATACAACAGCAATACTTATTGAGTGATCTTCTTCAGAATATTTTGCTTACAAGAACTCTACATTTTAAAATATATTTCTGCTTCAAATCCAATCAAAACCACAAATCAGACCTTTACATTTGTACCAGTTCTATAAATATTTATGGTTTATAGGAATGCTTCAGTCTAGTCATTCTTAATACATTATCACAATGCTTTCCTTTTAAATTTCTAAAAATACTCTCACAAAATCAAGATTTGTTTTCTATCCATTTATTTCTATTAAGCCTACAACAATAAAAACAAATAATCACACTGATTTCAACAGAGTTATGATGTGACCTTCTATAAATAAATAAAGCCCCTTCAAATTGAATTATTTCCTGGCAGTTTAAAATAGATACTATCTGGTATGTTCTCAATAATGTAACTAAAATCTCTGAAGTAGACTTTATCTGCTATAATATTTATAACAAGGTCCTCAGGAAGGTTCTGGAGCTTTTCTGAATACCAAACAGAAAGATGGACTTTTCAGAATCATTTGAAACATTAGAAGAAGAAGGTCATCAATGCTTTGCGTAACTGAAACCCCATACAGGATGGTTCATTCCCACCTATCTTAATGCTGATCAATATCTGAGCATCACAATTTGAATGAGCAAGTAAGAAAAGTAGGTTTAGGAAGAAATATCAATAAATCAACACATGTAATAGCCTTTTATGGAACTAAACCATGAACAGCAGAACATATGGCAAAATAATGAGTTTAGTCCAAATACAGTATGTTTATTAAAAATAATAAGGGTTGTTATCTCAGAGCTGCCTCTACTATGAACTTTGCATCCTCAGCAGAACATAAAATGAAGACATGTTCTACACTTTAATACTACCACAATCATTACATAGTCTGCAAGGGCCATTGTGATCATCTTAACTGACCTCCTACATAGCAAAAGCACAAGACTTCACTGACTTCAATCTTGTTTGAAATAGAGAATATAGAAGTTTAACTTCCATGAGTCCATGATTTTATCCCAGAATAATTATCCATGAACAAGATTTCTATGAGGCAATATGGGGAAAGAGAGGAGTGGTGAGCATACAGACAACTGTCACTAGAAATATCTAGAGCTGTCATTTTCCTTAGGTATACACAGAGAGGCATCACACACTTCTTCAGAGTCTGGTTGTGCTCTTCTAGCAAAGAAGGAATTTCTACGTCTTTTCATACTTCCTCAAAAAGTATTTAAGACTATTAAAACAGTGCTTATTAAAGTAATCAGAAGACTATTTATTTTATATACAGGTTTACAGTTAATAAAGGAATTACCTTTATCTCCTATAAAACATATGAACTATTTAAACAAATTTTTCCATGCTATTCCAGAAACACAAAGGAATAATGTTAGCTATCAGAAAATACATGCATGTTGAGACTCACTTATCTGCTAGATGCAGATATGTGAGTCTGCATATTCAGTCCTCAGAATTGTTCCAAAATTCACTGAAACCAATTTTTCAAAATGTTATTAACTACTGAAAAAATATATTCCTGATTTCTACATGAGTGCAAGTTTTAGTATTGCTCTACCAAAGCAAAGCCATCTCTTCTAGAGTAAAAGTTTCACCATAGTCTTCTTGTCTCTTCTGATAGTGTAACTTGACTGGCCCTCAGAAGGAGAAGTTGGACATATTTAGTCTGTAACCGATTGGTAGCTCAGGTAGCACTTCGGAATCATGGGGATGGACATGACAGGAAAATATGAACTCAGAATCAGTTTTAATTATTGAGTAAGTATTACTTCTATAGCTTGGGGAATTTTTTCCTTGGTAAATAATTTAATTTGTTTAAACAGTTTTTAATACTGAAGTGGTGTTGAGACTTAAGAAGTTTTCCTTGTTACACGTGTTCAACCTGTTAAGGGAATGGTGAGATGCAGTAGTGAAATTTTACTTGTAAAAACTCATCAGGTTTCCCTCTGTCTAGAACATACTCTTTGCTTTAAAACCAAATAACAAGTCAAACTGCCAAATAGAAAGGATGAGATTATTATTTCTGATTATAAGAAAAGTATTATGACTTTTCTTCTGGGCTTCTAAAGGTATCTTTAAAATATCTATGCTAAATATATTTGTTCCTGAACTCAGATAGGGCAATAATAACAAGTGACAACTATATAACATATTCTAGGCAAAGATATCACTAAATTCTACAAACTGATTAAAAATTGTATTTGCAGGGATTGCTTTCCCATTAATGAAGTTTTGACAACTCTAAAGTGGAAATTAGCAACACTTAAAAACAGAAATGTTCAAAATGGAAAATTATAAGCATTGTATCCCCTTGCAACTTCAATAGAAATTTAGACAGGCAAAACCCAAGCTCTACTGCAATTTAGCCAGAATTTTACTTAAATGCTGCAAAACCAATCGGTATCCTTTTGTGTTTAGAAAAACTAATGTCTGAAAGAATCATAAAAGAATCAGCACGTATATCTGCTTTACATTCAGGGTCACTAACCAACTATGCTAGAGAAATCTATGCATTTACACCTTGTTCCAGAATGGGATTCAGCAGAGGTAAAGGGGTTTTGAAGGTATCTGAACAGATATAACTGCTTCAGAGTAATGGGGGTCAGCAAAGGCCTTATCCTAGACATCAGCTCTGCTTTGTCTGTCCTCTGCTTTGTATGTCCTTTAAAGACCAGTAGCCCTACTACATTGCTGATGTTCTTAAAAGCTATCAAAGTATTTTCATCTGGAAGGTTTCTCATCAGTCTCCCCCAGCAGAAACTCAGCCTGTATTGAATGAATGGACGATGTTCCTCTGCCATGCTGCAGCTCACAGGTCAGCTCATACGCACACATTTTTCTTACCGATAGCTCAAGACCAAATTTTTATTTAATAGATGACAATTTTAGACATTCATAAATAGTCTAGTAAGACCCCAAGAATAAGTGTGTGCAAGGGGGAATAGGTGTCTGAGATGTGTGGAAATTGCCCCTGGAGAATTGATAACAATTTGTTGATATCAAACCCCCAGATTAAGGGACTATCAGAGAGTAGTGTTTCTGTAAGTGTAAACAGCATTGAATGAATAAAGAAAATGAAAGTGAAGTCTATCAAGTTCTTTAAATAACCAAAATAGGGTAAACACAAATTTAGGTATTAAGAAATATTTTACAGCATAATATAAAACATAATATATGCTTTACTTTGTTTTGGGTTTTTTTTTTTGTGGGATATTTAAGCTCTTTTAGCCCTTTCTCAGACCTCATACTCTGCTGATGATATCAGAAAACATTACCAGAACAGTTAGCTTACTTGTACAAATAATGCTCTTCTAAACAATTAATATAATAATAATATAATTTTAATATAATTTAAAACCAGTATGTATTTTTCATGTACATTTTTTAATTAAGGTTAAAGTGAGTTAGTTTAAAATTAAGTCATATCATAAATAAAATTTTCATTTCAATTAACCTTAATTTATATTCTCCTTTTTTTTTTTTAGTCTCTTCAAAATAATTGTCTTCTATTTCCTTGTCATTACCTTAGCAATTTCCTCCACTGCTTGATTTAGAAAGTGCTATTCAGAAGGGCATTAGACGATGAATAGGCTAAGATATAATAATTCTGTTTATTGTTTTACAGATTACAGGGAGCAGTTTGTTTTATGAAGCGCACAGAAGAAAACAGGAGCTATTCTGGAACTTAAAGGTCTTCTGTGTGCTGCACAATTCTCTTCTGAATTAAAGATTAATTAAATACTTTTAAAAAAATCAAAGTAAATGTCAGAGGCAAAGAGTTGAAATTAAAGAATATAGAATAACTATTACAAGCATAGCTAGAAAGAAAATCATGTGAAATATTATAACAGATAATGCATAATAGAGTCTGAAAAAAGTCTTATCTCTTTCAGATCCAGGATCCAGCATAAACAGATACTAATATGATAACAATATTATATTGCTGTATAGTTAATTACTGTGAGTTTAAAATTGAGGATATGGCTTTCTTCTTTTCTTCTCATGTATATTAAACTACCTAGAATCTTAAAATAAATAATAAGGAACCTTTTCATATGTATATGATTTTTATTTTTTAAAGTCATCTAGGCCTTTGTTTCTCCTAGGAAAAAAGGGGAAAAAAAAGAACACAAATGTGTTAAATTAAGAAAACACAGTCTGAAATCCTGTAAAAATTTTCAATTGCATCAGGGGGACACTCCAAATGAGATTTTTTCTCCTATCAAAATGTTTTCCTCTTTCCTTCATGATTTATGTACTGACTTGTGTGAAAGTTAAGCCTTTTTTAAAGAAAAATGACCACACCCAAAAGTGACCAGAAGGCTTCTTTCCAATTTGCATTTTGGTAAAGAAGGTACTGGGAGGAGAAAGAGTATTTAACATAGCAAATATGAAAAGAAACAAAAAGCAGCTGCCTTCTGCAGCCTTCTTTTCCACTTTTCCTTCCCCATCCTAGTGTTTACATGCACTCTTTTCTTTTTGCCACCTTCTCAATTTGTTCCTTTGCATTCCAGCTTGTTTCATCATCAACTTTATCTTCTACATGTTTTTGTGTAGTCTTGTAAATTCTGTAAATCCCCTGTCATAACTTCCCAGTTTCAACCAGCTCTACTTAGCTAGTTAAGATGTTTCAGAACTGCATAAAAACATAAGCTCCTCCTTCCTTTGTGAGCTGTGTTGAGCCTAGCATGACCTTCCTTTTAGGGAGAAAGGGACCCCTTACAGCTCTTTCTTGCTCAGATAGATGCTGACTTCTCTTCCTCCTTGGACAGAGCTTTTTATTGTTTATAATTGTTTACAGTCTCTAGGTTCTGGTCAAAACTTTCCCTATAGTCCTAAATATCACCTGTCCTACTTAGTAGATCAGGTAGTATTACATGGTGCTAGACAAGACTAAATGAAAGGCCTCGCATACATGGATATAAAAATATTTTACTGAGCCTACAGATGAAAGAAGGGTATTCAAGTCACTGAATACACTCTTCAAAGAGTCTTAAGCAGCAGAGAGCTCTGCTTATGACATAGGGAAAGAGAGAGGGAAGAAATCAGATGGTGTATTGACTTGCATTGATTAGAAACTCTTTCACTCAGCTAAAGATATCTTAGATATTCATTTGAGAAATGAAGGATGGTTTTAGCTCAGCAAGTACGTGCATTATATGCATCAGACTTACTGTGAACAAATTCTCACTGTGAATTATCATTCAAGCATCTCAGTTCTCTCTATATATATACTTATGAATTAGCATTTCAACACAATGTGAGGCTGAATTATATGAAATCTATTTTAGATAACATACTCAAGCTTTAAGGGAGAAAATCTTTTCTAGAGCTACAAATCTTTTATCATTTTTGTCTATTTTAAGCTTACCATTTTACAGATAAAAGGCAGGAGCTTACTGCTAGAGGCAAGTCACTGAGAAGTGGAAACAAGAAAACAAAAACTGAAAAAATAAGCATTATATTAATAATATTTTCTTATGATTTGTTTATTCATACATTTCAATGGGTGCTATTGTGCGTGCATGGGCGTGGATGTGCTGTATGAAAGAGATTTTTAAATAAAACAATGGAGATCAAGTTTTAGAAATTATTTCAGAGAAGTGTTTAATAGCTCATCCAGGAACGACTGTAAAGAACTGAATAACAAAGAAGATAACCAGAAAGAAATTTAAAATATTATGCTTTTTTTAGCTGTCCATTTAGATTTTCAAGGGAGTGCAAAATATGAGAGTTCAACAAGAACAGAGGGAAAGGGAGCAGATAATTGACTGGATGCATTTCTGCATCTGTCATCTCCTTCTGATATTAATGCCTATAAGTCACTTTTAGAACACCTTCAGAACCTATGAGAGGAAATTGGAGTCATGCTTGCTTACCTCCATTCATTTATTTCTGACTTATCCATCAAGGTAATACTGGTTAATTGTACTTCAGAGAATCACAGAATTGTTGAGATTGGGAAGGACTTCTGGAGGTCATCTTGTCCAACACTCTCTGATCAGCCAGATCCACCTAGAGCCAGTCGCCCAGGAGTTACTTGTTGTTTTACTTATTTAAAATTGTTCTTTTTTACTTTAGTAATAAACCAGTCATAGTTAACACCTGTGATCATGAAATCTGGTGACTGCAGAAACTAGCAAGAATTCCCATCCCTAGTTTGATATTAAGGCAGATAACTGTTAAGCTTTGGAGAACTTTGCTAAACTACCACTATTCAACAATTTTTAGATTAAAAATATTTATGCTTCACACTTGGAAACAAACCTTTCTGCTTAGTGTTCTTTTGGGTTTGTTTAAAAGGATCTGTATTGTTTCTTGCTCTTATTCTTTTACACATTTTACATTTTAGTAGTCCACAAATATTGCTATTGTTTGTTCATCAATTAATGTTTAAATAATTGCTGAACTTGCATCTCTGCTTTGTGTTCAGGTGACCAAATTCAAAGAAATGCTCATAGTAGTTGGGCCACATATCTGCCCATACACCAAAGAGATTACAATGCATACTGCAATTCAGGAGATTTGAGGCTTTCAACGCTCTCTCTGATATAGAGATAAGACCACAGTCTTTACAGTAAAAGTAGAAAAAACTATGACTGATGGATAGGCTGTAAACTTATTGTAGAGGTAGATGAGAACCAAAATTAATGGCAAATGTCATTTTTCTGTATTTTTCAGGTCCTTTGGCTGTTTCAGAAATAATATTCTTTTCTGTTGCATTTTTACTTTTTTCAGCTACCTCAGGGATATATGGAGGTATGCAAAACATACCAGAACATTATTGACACCCACTGAACTGCAAAGCAAATTTGAGTTCTGCTGTACTTCTGTGCAGTTTTAGGTGAGCTTAAACAATTTGCTCAACTCCTTCTCTCCCACTCTGGCTGGTGTTCACTTTGTACTAATATGTAACTGCTATATACATACGTTTTCTTCTATTCTCATTGTTTTTCCTAGGTACCTGCCTGAGATGTAAAAGAATTTAAACAGTTAATATATGCCAACAATGATACAGTAGATTTCCAGGTATTCAAGTGTGAGAGATATGAGTTATTTTTTACAAAAGAATAAAACATCCTGCCCTTTAGCTGCCAGGCTGTCAACTTCACTTGTGTAATTTGGAGATACCATTTCCTAATTTTCATAAAATGGCAGATTTCAAATCCACAGACTTCTTTGTGAATAATTGCTTGTTTCAAGAGAGTCAATGCTCTCCTTTCATAATGATCTTTAACATCTTGGGGATTAATTCTGCTTTATAGAAAGAAACCTCCACACATACTTCTTCAAAGTTTAGGCTATTAATCCAGTCCATGAAATGGGAAAAAAAAAAATTATCTGAGATTTTTCTAGAACAAATTTTTTGTTACAGCTGATATTATATAAGTCCTATGTTTATATTATATCTTTCAGGAGTAAGGCACGATCGTCTAAGCTTAATTACAAAGGAATCTAACTGTATTTAGTCACATAAATTTGAACTCTCATGTTAGAGTCACATCATTTGTGTTCTATTGACCTCAGATGAATTCAACCAAGATAAAACTGTGCTTCTTTTTCTTCACCCTTCAGATATGAGATGGCTGCATCACAGGATATTATATGGCTTAATTCTGTTATTCATTCATTAAGTCCTTTGAGAGTCTCAAATGAAAGATGCCGAAAGTGTAGAAAATGTAGCTTTTTTTTTTTTTTTTTTATCATAGCAATACTAAATATATGTGTAAGATAAAATACAGCTGGATATCTGAAATGTAAGGATGTAATTTTTTTGAGGATATCTGGTTAGCAGCTATTCAACATATGAAAGAAAAACAAGAGCCTGGAAAACTAATAAATTAAACACCAAAGTATACAAGCTCTAATGAGCACTAATGAAGAGAATAACAAAAATGAGAACACTTATGTCTCTGATTGATGGACTCAAAGGACTGCCACTGGTGACTTTCACCTAATCAGCTGGAAAGGACCGGGCAGTCTGTGCTGTTCATGTCTTTGTGAGCACTGATGGTGTTTTTGCAGGTGATGGAAAAGGTAGTGCTCTGTCTGTACTGTGAGGTTGCTGGGAAGTTGGGCGCATTCAAACAAATCCTTCAAATAGAGGTGAATGCAAAACTGCTTAGTTTTCCTCTGAAAGGTAAGTAATCTTGGCTGTCACTAACTGCCTCAAATGTGTGTTTGTGGGCTGTGTTATGGTTTGCAGTCAGAGGAGCCTCCAGACAGTCAATTCATGTATCTTAGCACTGGATTGATCAGCTTGCGTAGGTAACCATCTCCACCCATTCACAGCCCAAGGAACCAGGGTGACTTAGGCAAGAAAAGTAAATTTTAGAATGCTAAGGATAAGCGAGAGAAAATCCTGCGCACAGGAACAAAGAAAAAATAGAAGGCTGTTTTTCTGGAAAGAAAACTGTCGTGGTTTGGCCAGACTGGCCACAGAAACAGTTTAGAGATCGTGGAGCTTCCAGTTAAAACCTGTAATTAATGTTACCCTGCACAAATAAACTGCATGGAAAGAATTAGGGAGATAGTCCTCCTGTTATACACTGTGCTGGTAAGATCAATATCATAGATTATTAACACATCTTTCTCAAACAATTTGAAGAGGGTGCAGAAAAATATGTAAAAAAACAATTCAAGGGTTCACTATGGATAGGATGTCAACACATGAAGTCCTGAAGTCCCAAGGGTCTCCATATCTCCGTCACATATTAAAATGGATTTCCCAAACATATAAAGAAGATTGAAATAGTCTTTGATTTCTTGCTTAACTTGATTGTTCCACGTTTATGTTTAATATACTACATAAAAGTTAGTCACAAAATTCTGTATAATGTAGTTTTGAATGTAAATATTGAAATTTTCCAGAAAAAAAATTTACAAACATAGCTCATTATATAAAATTAATATTCACAGAGTTCATCAGCCAGTTTGAAATATTTTGATTTCTGACACACTTTTATCCCTTGAGCTCCCAAAGTGATTGACATAAACAGTTGTCATCTTTTGAATGAACAAGCCAGTAAAAAGTGTAAGATACTAAACACCTGTGTTTCACAGGTTATTCTTTTGTCAGGGGAAATAGTAAGACTCAAATATCTTTGGTTCTGTTCTAGTTATTCCACTGTGCCATGCTCAGCCCTATATTTTTTGCATGATTTCTTCTACTCCTTGAGTTTTCTACTGTAAAGCAGAACTTCCTTTGGTGAAAACTGATGTCCAATTCTACTTCTGTGTGAAGTCTGTAACTTTAATTTCCAGCATCACCACATTCAAGCTCAAAAAAAAAAATAATTATTGGCTTAATAAATTTGTTGCTATAACCAATCTTTTTAATGTCTACTATTTTGAGAGCAGGGTTATACTTTGATGTATTGCAGAATTTTGCTAATGTTGCTGAAGATGAACAGTAAGTAAACATGAGAGAACATAAAAAATATAGCAAACAAACCCCCTTGAGCAAAGAGTTGCGCATGTCATGGCATTCAATATAAGCCAAATTATGGTGGAGGCAGCAGGAGATTACATAATTTTTCAGGAGCTGATGAGCAACAGGAAGAGAGTAGATAGCAAAATTAATCTTGTTGCTGAATTCCTTATTATATATTGTTTTCATAAAGGATAAGAAGTTTATCTGGGTGGGCACAAGCATCTAAGTCAATGTATTCCTAAAGTCATTGTTAATTTGCTTTTCCACAAACACAGAAGTGATCATAAGAAGTTAAATCTCATGGTTTAAAGTGTTGAGTTTAGCCCCACTGGACAAGGAATTATGATGATGTGATGGGTCATGATAACTGTTCTAAAAAGGTATGCTTTCAGTGCTCTGGAAGAAATACACTGGTCACTGCATTAATCTCATTTAAACATTGAAACTGAGATTTTCTAAGAGATAAATGAAAAAAGATAATTAAGGAAGAGAAAAATGAGGAATATACAAGATCATCTCTGAGTTCTGAAAAAAAAAAGACAGAAAAATGTCTCAAAATGTGCTTCTCTAAGAAAGGTTCCCTTTTCTTAAGGCATAGGCGGATAGAACAACTGGATAAACTTTTTGCGGTGAGAATCTGGTAATCACAGAAGATTAGACCAGGGCTGCTAGTTGGCCATTACAGAAGAAAAAAACAATGTAGGCCCTTTCCAGAAATTAGACCTGGAGAGCACATCAGTCATGGAGAGATGTGTTTTTTAAATAGGTGGTAAAACAATAGATGTCATTATAACAGGGAGAGTTAAAGAGCACGTTTGTAGTTTCTCCTGTTCTTTGGATTTATTTGGGATATTAATTTTTCTATATTCCACAAATCTCTAAAAAACTCATCAAGTTTCCTGTCAAAATCAAAACTTTCATAGACATCCATTATTTAATAAGTCTTTTTGCGACTAGCTTCCTATGGAATATTTTAATTTTTATCCCTTACTTTTATCATTTGTCTGTTGTGCTTTCAACAGTGAGGGCATTATTATTAATATTTTTAGCTTTATCTATGTCAAATTCTATTTAACATCTTATGCTGTACTATTCTTTTACATATACCCTGTAGAACATCCATTATCTAACAGCGCACTCAGCACACCAGATGGTACTTGCATTGTTTATTACAGTTAATTTCAAAGTTGTTTGCATCAGTTTTTCAAAACTATGTGAAGAAAAATATGTCTATTCTGCCTCCAGCAACATAAAGCACAAACTATGTTATCCCTTATTTCTTGCACTTACTGTACAGCTGTATTACTATTAAGAAAAGCAAGACAAGAGTTAACATAATCCTGTTGGGAAGTTTACACTGTGTTTAATGTAGTCCATAAGTGACTATCACTCTTAATTACACGGCACTAAATGGTACTTGGGGTTTTAGAGACTATAAGACAGAATTCACCTGACAGAATATGGGAACTCAAAGGAGAAAGTCAAAAGGGTGAAGAATGGGATGCAATGCAGGAGTAGAAGGGATCTCCTGAATCATTGGGTGAGGTCATCATCTCCAGCAGGCAAATCTGTCAGAGAACAACTGTCAATAACTAGCCAGGCTCTGCTTTCGTATTCCAGTTACCTTCTGCTGCTGAAAGACACTCCTGGAATCCTATTCCTCAACTATTTAGAAAATGGCTTCTATTTTCCAGTCTAAAGGTGAATATGGGCAATTATCATTGTCATTTGGTGACAGCTGATTTTTAGCACATATGTGAGTAGATGGAGCTAAGTGCTGTTCCTAGGCTTTCCTGGAAAGTACTTTTATATGTCCTGTAAACTTAGGAGCATCATAAAGGAGAAAGATGGCAGCGGGAAGGGAAATTTAACACAGACAGATGTAGAGTTTAAGAGGGAAGGAGTTTCAGGCAGCCAAAAGAAAGGTGTTTTTTTCTTGAGAATTCCTAGGGAAACTGGACTCTTTGAGAGAACAGAAAGGGTCAATCTCATGGAGTAACCAAGGAAAGGGGGCTTCACTGTGTAGCAGAGAAGTATTTGGAGGCAAGTGTATAAAGGCACAGGAAAGTAAGGGTGGGTAGTCCAAGACAGAAGGACTGAGAAACGGAGGGGAAATTGTGTGTTCATGAGGTGTGTCCCTGAATCCTGTCATTACTCACACCCTGCTTATTGCCGGGCACTCTCTTCTCCAACCTCATCCTTTCCCGTTGTGAGTGCTCTGATCCTAAGCAAAGAATTTCTTGCATATTTGGATTACTTTACATGGATCTATGTAAAAAATAGATCAACCTGTAGCTGTATAAGGGCTTTATAAGCTCTCATGTTAGTAAGATGATTGATTCATAAGACAGAGAATGCTAAAATATAGACAATTATAGACTGACAGGAATAAATTTTACTCTGACTGACTCGGCTCACCTGAGAGTTTGATTAATTTTGTTGTGTTAAAAGGAAATATTGCTTTTGTGTCTTGTGGTTCACAGCATCTCCACATTTTACAGCGTCTGGTAGAACAAAATCTTTCATGAGAACTTTTCACTTTGTGAAGGTTCATGTAAAAACAGCAGGTAAATTTTTTTTTTTATATGAGATCACAGTACAGCAAAGCAGTGGTGAGTGAAACAGCGGTTGAAGAAGAGTTTCCAGGAACTTGTTTGGTGCAAGGTTCAGGGTCATTGGGTAGAAGTACTTGGGTAGCAGAGATTGCTACCAAGATAAACCAAGTCTCTCCTGGCCCGGATCCTGCTCCCATTCCTTTTTGTTGATTATGTATAGCTGAGCGTAAAGAGAAGATTTTCACATGTACACAAGTCACAGTCTTTTCAAAGAAATGCACAGCCAAGAATCTTAAAATTGTGTAACACTGGGATTTTAGCTTCTGGATGACTTAGAAACTTCCATTAAAAACCCTGAATATAGAAACCTTGTATCACTCATTCCCATTGATTAAGGCCTTCAAATTCCAGTTCTGTTTTTGAAGTTTGTTAAATCACTTAGACACTTTTATCGAAAAGTTCCTTTCTAAACTATAACATATGTTTCGTTTACAACTCTGGAAGGTGCACATAAGCACATTACCACCTGCACTTGGTTGGGCTATAAATATTTATTACAGTTCAGTCTCCACTCAGAACATCATTCACAAAACTGCAGATGAAGAAAAGCAAAGATGACAGGACACACATGAATGCTAATACATTTGAACTTCTCCTAGCAGTAGTCAGCTTTGATCTTAAAACAGTCCCTTTTTTTGTCACGCTCAGTATATTGAAAAGTTATTTTAACTGTCTAAGTGTAATAGCATCACTAGTTATAATCCATTCCAGTATCTGAGGAAAGTCATTGACTTTTCCCCCCTCAGTCATCATCATCTGCTTAGACTGAACAAGACAAAATTATTTTCACTTACCAGGGATTTCATAAATCACTGATGCCATGATAATTGCCAAGTGTCATAAGAGTTCTGAAGGTATTTAAGGAAGTTTAACTTGAATTTTTTACCATTGGTGAATGAAAAAGAAGTTTTCAGACACTGTTTTTATGGATTTTTCATCTGACACTGTTGTATCAGGTTGACCACTAAAGAATAAACATGATTTCAGTACTATCCTTTATATTACTGAATGCACTGATTATAAGTTTGTATTAAGATGAGTGTCTGGTGAATATTCAAGAGTGTTTAACAATTATATTGTAATAAATTCTGCATGACTGCTATGTTATGACTCTGCCTGATATGTTTTCCTTTTTATTATTAATAAGACAATGGTGCTTACTACAATTTCTTTTATTTTTAGAACATCTCAGTTTTGTCACTAACTTGTCTAGAGATGTCTGACAATTTTCAGCCACCTTTTTCACAACTTTCAGAACCTTAGTGAAGCAGGTACACCTTACAAAAGATAGGTAACACATGCACCACCATGTCTTTGAACTTTCACATACTCATCACATTTTTGGTTTTATATCATTCAGCACAAATGAGATTTATTTAATTTTTTCCTTTTAAGGGTTCTCACAGACTAGTCTAGTCTCACAAACTAGTCTAATCTCACAAAATGCATGGAATTGTGGGCTGGCAAAATATCATTTAAAGCAAGCATGTTAAATAAAAGAAATAAATATAATCAACATATAAAACAGCACTTTGAAAGAAAAAAGAATAATATAAGTGAGTAAAGAAAAATATTTCAAATGTCACAATATTTAATTAATTTATTAATGTAAGTACCCTGTCCCCAACATATAAAGTGCATTTTACCTAAAGAAGGCGAAAACTGTGAGTTGCTAAGTGCATGACACCATGACTATCCAATAAATCACCATAAAGATTAATACCAAGCAAAGCCCATTAGTTGCTCAGGTAATAACTGCTGGCAGAGCACTTAACAAGTGAGTCAATTAGAAGTCATGGTGCTCTAAGTCTTTGAGTTAAAAATCAATTTTATTTAAAATAATCCTTGATCAGTCACAATGAAGGTTAATCAGGTAATTGTACAGGGAAACACACCAACTAGATTTAGGGGAAGAAGAAAGAGGTATATCTAATGTGTCTTTTTTCTACAATATGTAGGCAATAACATTACTGCCATGACTTAAATTAGCAATTTTTTCCCAAGACACAGAAAGGCAATCAACAAGTATTTGACTGAATGGAACAATGACTTAAATTATATTTTATTAGCTTGTGCACTTGTCAACTACATTGTCTTTAAAAATAGTTTCATCTGCAAAAAACACGCAGTAAAAATGTGAGGTGATAGCATTTGTCTGAATTACAAATATATAGTAAGTACTTTAAAATTATAAAGACCTTGTTCTAGACTTCAAACAGAAGAAAACAAATAAACAGAAACATTGGGATGGGCAAAACTGAAGCAGTGTTGGTCAATTAAATGTTTCTTGGATGCTGGCAAACTCTGGAGACTAGCATGTGCCTGCAAACACATTCATGCTTAGATCAAGGTGGCCATATCCAGAATGACTCTTCAGATTAGGTCCTAGCTTTTTATACTTCCTGAATTGATGCTAAGGACCGTGCAGGAGACAACAAATTGATGTGGACCAAACCCATTTTCTGGGATGTTACAGAAATTCAGCGGTATAAGTTGTCTCCTCTGGGAATGGTCTCTTTTAGCCCTGAAGAAACAAGTGACTTCTCTGAGGTCTGTGTGTAGTTCCCAGGGGCGCCCTTCTTCACTTTGCAATCCCAGTCAAAGCCCTGCAGAGAGGGTCACCTCACTCAGCTTTAGACCCCAAATGTAGCCTAATTTTCTGTGTGTCGTGGTTTCAGCCAAATTCACCAAAACCCGAGTGACAGATGTCCCCCCCTCCCCCCTTTTGGTCAAAGAGGAGAGGAAGGAGTTAAAGAGATTCAAGAGTTTAGAACAAACTAAACTACTTTAATGAAAATATAAGTAATATAATAAAAAGGAAAATTAGGAAAAAGGGAGTATACAGTATATACAAAACCGTATCAAGCTCCCAGGATGACGACCACGTCACCAGCAGGCTTCAGGAAAAGTCCCAAACTGGACTCGGTGATCGACAGGAGCCGGATTCCAGATCTGGAGTCACGAACGCTCGGATCAGGATCAAAGGCAGACGAACAGGCAGAGTCCTCCTTGGATGTCAGCCATCGAGGAAGGGGCGAAAAAGGGGAGAGAAGGGCAAAAAGGGGGTTGACCTGTTGATCCTTCAGCTTTTATACGGGGCATGATGCGGATGGGATGGAATACCCCTGTTGGTCCGTTCTGGGTCACCTGTCCTGTCCGCTCCTCCTTGAAGGTGGGACCCTCCAACGGGCAAATGCTGAAAATTATCTGACCTTGGTTCTTCCAGCAATAAGTCTAAACAAGGGCCTCTCTGCACCATCCCTTGGTATAATCAGGTCTTATCACTGTGAGACGGAACAGCTCTGAACAATGCGCTGTTAATTTCAGAGTTTAGCTAGTTAGAAGAGGCCCAGCTAAGAAAGTAAAACTGTAAAACAGAAAATTGGTTCGTTTTACCTCAAACCAGGACACTGTGCTCCTACAATAAAATGATGCCTTAGGGAAGCAGGTCACCTCGTTTCAACGCAAGTGGGATAAATTTCAGTAGGTTACCTATCCATACTATCTATAGAGAAACAGAAAACAACTAGCTTAGGCTAGATGTCTAACCTTTAGGAGACTATAACTAGGTGGAAATATGTTCTACCCATAGTCTGATTTACTTAAATGCTAATAATGATGTAGACATGGGGACAAGATCTGAGACAGTGGATATGGTATGAATATATGGTATATACACAATTCTGTGTTACATATACAGATGAAGTTTCAACACACTGAAGTGGCTTATAATACACAACACTAATTATGATAGAAAATTGTGGACAAACTAACTCGTGGACCAAGTTGAAACTCTGTCACTGCTGCTATGTGAACCAGCATATAGCATATCTAGTCACTTGTATTTTGTAAGCTTATCGAATGTCTTCTATTCTTGAAAGGATCTGAAAATCGGCAGTGTACAATACCAGATGCAAACAAATTTATAGTAGGAAAATTGGTGCAAGATCTCATTTTTGCTATGCTGAAGTGCAGAAGAAACATTTATTAAAAACATCGTATTACTGAGTTGGTTGCAATAGGAAGGGGCGTCTATTTCATGACCCAACAGGTCTCCCTTATACATAAGTTCCTAACAACTAAAATGTTATGCATATAGAGTTCTGCATCTTCTCTCTTTCCCTCTGCTCCTGCATATAACTATTTCAATATTAATATTTGTTTATGCATAGAAGTTACCTATATTGACTTCATTTTATGTTCTTATCAGAATTAACAACCAGATAAATATGGGTGAGTTGTATAATCAGTCTACACGTCATGAGTCTAAAATAAAATTAAAATTCATTGAATAATGTTATTGAACAAAATGCAGGTGTTCAAGTGCAGTCTATCAGATAGTATATGTGCTTGCAGTGATGAAGACAGGTGTAGTTGACAATAATTTGGTGATTAATTAATGGAGTTTTTGGATTTTTTTAATTGAGTAGAATAGTATGAAACTGTAACAGTTACTAAAGAAGATAACAATAGGTTTTTCATCAGTGGTTTTTTTTCAGCACTCACAAGTACCAGGTCTTTAAAGGAAGTCAGCTGCATTTGCCTTTAGCTGCCTTCGTGTTAAACCCAGACCAGGAGTGACTTTGGTGGGACTCTGTGGCAAAAATCTACACCATTTTCCAAAACAATGCCTTGAATTATCCTCTGGATCAAACACAGTCTCTACACGTTTTGAACATGATGACAGACATAGCAGAACTCTTTCAAATTTATGTACCCGGGGACATTCACTGACAGTTAGTTGACTGCAGACTTTTTCCTGTCTTCTGCCCCCAGTACTCGCACAAACCTCGTGCTCCCATCAATCAGCTGCCCCTGTGACTAATGCTGCTGCACAACTTGTGAGATACTCTAAGTGCCAGGATGCATCTGCACTCACTAGTGACCAGCGAGTCTTGGACTCAGCCTTCCTCCCACAAAGTGCCTTCTGTGCCCTGATACACTGAGCACCTAGGTGCCCACTGCTCCACACAGCATTTGCTGCAAGTGTTTGTTCCATCCAAGGGTCAGGACAGCAGCCTTAGTCTTTCCTCAGTATTCAGCTGATTTGGGTTTTGTTTTTGGTTTTGTTTTTTGTGTTTTTTTTTTTTTTGTTTGTTTGTTTGTTTGTTTTTTTATTTTTTTTTTTTTATTTATTTCTATCAGTTTAATCCTGATAGAAGACTGTCCCAGACTTCATGTGAGATGACATCAGGCCCTGCAATGGGAACAGGTTTCTCTGGTGATTGCAAAGCAGGAAGTTTTTTTGGCTTTTTCAATCTGAAAAGCAAATGTTACATTAAATATCTGAAGCTGCTGAGCTTTCTGGGCGACATTCCCAGTCATTGCAGCAAACAGTCTACCTCCTGGAAGGCAAAAAGCAACAAAATTCCCCCCCAGCAGGGGTGGGAATGATGAACTGTTATATGCCACTATCACTCTCTGCCATCATGGAAATCACAAAGCAGGGCACACAATCTATTTAAGAAATAATTAAGATTGCTGGAAAGATGCCATTGTTAAGACAAAAGCTGGTAATTCAGACAAACTCTCAAAGGTCTTACAACCCCTTGAGTATTTCTTACTATGGTAAATAATTAACACCAAACGTAAGCCTTGCTGCATGATGAAAACAAATGGACTGTAATAATGCTGAAGGCAAAATAATATGTCTGTATTTCTTTTTTCTTGATAGGTGCAACATTATTTTTCAAAGCAGAAAGTGAGGTGTTCAGGGCAGATAAAAAATTTTGAAAGATCTAGTGCCTTAGAAGTGTAATCTCCCCAGAAGAACACAAAGCCCCAATTTCAGTTTTCGCATAGTAAAGGTGACCTATTTTAAGTGTAAATAGGACCTTTGTGATTATCTAAAAAGAATGCAATCAAGCCTTTCCTGCATCATTTCCCAGTTACAAAGCAAGGTGTATTTAGGGCACCATTAATAATCCAAGTAATAATTTGCTTGCTTTTATTTCAGTAAATAATTATTTTATCTTTTGAACTATCTACTTAAACTATTAAAATTTGCTTTGCAAGCTTCTCTCCCAACATGTTTGTGCCTCAGAGAGAAATATTAAATCACTAATGCCCAGTAATATAAAATTATTTAATTAGCACACATTAAAATATTAAAACTATAACCAGCTGTTAATATTAAAGCTATTATTGGCCAAGATTACTCAAAGACCAGTAATTTTTTTCCATGCATGTGAATTTATTGCCTTTTGCTTTGTGGCCAGCAGTAATCACAATGCACTAAACACACAATAATAATAAGAGCTCCAAACCCCCTGATTAACTCAGCTCAGCACGAAGCACTGGTCTACGTACAATCATAGGAGACAGAACTTGGGCTATCCAGATCCAAACCCTGCATTGTGAATAATCCTAACTCTGCATGTGCTTAAAATAATTAGAAATTTCTTTGCACTAAGAGTCATTCCCATCAGCTACTGAGTATTCAGGTGGGCTAACAAGCATTTACCTGGAAAAATGTGCTGATTTTGCTAGTGTTGTGGCAGTGCTGACGAACCTTTACTTCTGTAACACAGAATGTAATACATCTTCAAATACTCCTTCGATGCAGTTGGCAAAAGATCTTTGGCAACGGGGCACCTCCCTGCCCTTTACCTTCAGCTTATTATAACAAAAGTGGGCAATAACCAATCTGTATTTCTATAAGTAGGTAAATATTTCCAGTAACACTGAGTCAACACTTTTCATGATGATGACTATAAGATAAGTTGTGGCTGTGATTTGTGGATGGTGCCTCCTTCTTAGAACGAATTCTCAAGCTTCTTCTGCACTGATGACTTCCTGTAGCCCTTTCTCCTTAGAAGAATATCCACAACAGGGTTGTCCTGTTCAAGACAGCCAAGATGGAGCCCTACTGTACAATAGGGTCCTAGAGATATATATTAAAATCCCACTGGTTGAAGGGGAAAATTCACCTGCCCAACTTCAAAGGCAAAATCAACAAGTCAAGATTCACATTTTTTTCAGATTAACTTTCATTCACTGTCACTGGGCTCCTTCTAGCATGTTACAGATCATAGGGCTTGTAAGGTGAGCTTTCAAAGTAGGGTCCAGCTCCTTCAACTTATATATGAGTCAAAACCCATATATAATTCTCAAGTGAATGTTTTATTTATTCCAACCAAAACATAACAAGAAATTGTGTTATATTGTACCTGAAATCTGCATAATAGCAATACTTATTAGTGGGGAAAAACATTAGAAGAGTGAAAAACAAAACAAAGAAATACAAAAAGAATAAAATAAAATAAAATAAAATAAAATAAAATAAAATAAAATAAAATAAAATAAAATAAAATAAAATAAAATAAAATAAAATAAAATAAAATAATAAACTCTGATTAATGTGAGCAGATGTGGCAAATAAAAATATTCTGTATATGTAGGGACAAAGTTTTCTATCCTAGACTGTCCTAGCAGAGACAGAGAAATACACTATTACAGACAAATTGGAAAGTTTAAGAGTTCAAACTAACTTAGATATTTTTGTTATCATGAATTGAGTTAGGCTGCAGAGTCATTTTTGGCAGTTTTGAAAACTGAACCCATTTACACAAAGACTTTGAGAATTGTCTGATGATTCAGTTATCTTTAGTTTGAGATACCTTATGGAAATCTCCAGAAAGCTCTGAACACTTTTCTTTGAAGCCAGGTCTTCTTGTGATGTTTTAACTTCACAAATGAGTAGTGTCATCAAAACCACTAGTCACTGTTTTAAAACACTGACTATAAAGGTAAGTATCATCTATCCCTTATTCACTCCCCATTCTCACTGTGACACCAAAGAAACTGAATGAATGAAAATGATGTTTTGCTATCTCTAGAACCAGGAAAAGTGCAAGCAGTTGAGAACATGCAATTAATTTCTCCCTATTTCTATTTTCTCCATGCTTAAAATAGCCTAAAAAAATAAAGAAAAATGTTAAAAAAAAAAAAAAAGAAAAGCTTGGTCTTGGTTTATACAATGGAAATATGGAGAAATGCTATATTTCTTATATATAGATCAGTAATATATTTATAGTTTCTCTACAGCATCAAAATAATACAAAATAAATACAATTTATTTGCTGAATAAAACAATACATAATAAAAAGAATACTTGATGAGTGGAACAGGTTGAAGGCTCTTGTTGTGCATGGCATGTGGAATCAAGCTGTTACTTCATTTGTGTGAGCAATGAGTTTGCCTTGGCAAACAACACCAGCACTGAGTGTTCAATATTAAGCACCTTACCATGACAAAATACCAAAGCTCTAAAAATTTTTTTTATCAACACTTTTACCTCCATATTTAAATTTGAAAGCTTCATTCTTGGGCCTTACAAATAATAATTAAAAAAAAGTTGGATTAAGTTTGTTTGATGGAAAAATGTTATTCAAGCAGATTTTGGTACTATGGACATGGGTATTCCTTTAAAACGGTTCGAGGTGATCCTTTAAAACACTTCAAATTGTTAAAATTTAAGGCTCTTAATATGTAAGATGCAGGATCAGAGGAGTCTTTTCAGATACAACTCCCTTATATTAAAGGCTGATGCAATTCATAGGGCCTTTCATAAAATGAACAATGTTCTCCTGAAGGTTCAACAAGGCTAGTTATTCCCTGTGTCTACCAGAAACACTGTTGTGATAAAAATTGTATTATAATGGTTATGCATTATCATATTTTGAAATGAAGCTTGATAGTTGTGCTGTAATTT
>VZRU01011987.1:130098-155463 GCA_013398155.1 Pedionomus torquatus | reverse complement strand
TTTTTTGTCTCAGAGGTCCTCATCCCTTTGGACAGAGAGACAGATTTAAGAGGAGCTAGTCACTGAGATAATTTTGAAAGAATTCAGAGATAGATATAGGACTATATGTGGGTAACCTGCTCTGGGGCTCTATCACTGGCACCATAAGAATTGTTCCCACCTGCAATTTTCCTTGCTTCAGCCTGTGATGAGCACATTGTCCTTTCACCCTGCACCTCTGGGGAGAACCTGGCTCCATCTGCTGTGTAACTCACCTTTAGGTAGTGAAACACAGGAGACAGATCCATCCTTATTTTCTTCTTCTGAAAGATAAACCAGCCACCTCACCAGCCACTCCGTGTACATCCTATATAGGTGTTAGCCCCCTAGCCATCCTCTGCTGCCATTTTGCCAGTCTGTAATTCTTTCAACTAGGTGCCCGAAACTGCTTTGGTCTCATCACTTCCTTTGGCTTTACAGTCTCATACACAGTCCAGGATGCTTGTTAACCATCCTTGCTGCCAACACTCACCCCTCCCTCCAGCCCAGGTTGCTGCGCATCAGGAGCCCCTGGAGCTCTTCAGCAGAGCTACTCCCTGGGCAGGCAGGCTGTATTGGTAACTTGCGTCCCTTCTTATCACGATTGTGTTTGTCTGATGAATCTCATGACATTCCTACAGACCCACTCCCATAGCTTGCTCAGAGGTCCCTCCAAGGGGCAGCCCTGCCCTACAGCACAGTGACTGCTCCTTCCAGTTCTGTTTGATCCACCGGTCTGCTTAGCATGTAATTAATCTCATGATTCAGATAAATATTTATAATTTTTAATGGGTTAGGAAATACATAGTTAAAAAGACTCTTAACAGATAGAACAGTTAGGTACTGAAACACAGAATGTGGTGGATCATGGTAAATTAAACTCCATGGAGGAAGACAACATGGGCTGAACTGCAGAACACAGAAGATGGAACTGAATTTAGGATTCCCATTTTTTGAAGTAACCCTTTTTTACTTCTCCTTTGGTTTGCATTTTTTGTTTAAATATTTTTTAGCAAAATTTACTTGTATTGTTGATAGCTTCAGCTGCCTTAGAATGCCAGTCAAATGCATCTAGCCTTATTGAATAGATCAGTGCTGCTAAACCTAGGAAGAACAGTGTGCTTGGTGCTGTTTAAAGTCTGATGTTTGAAGAGTCACAAAATGTTTTACAGCTTCTAAGGTCCATTGCTCATCCAAGGGGCAAAAAGCATTTTACTTGACAATTGCAAATCCAAAGGTCATTTTATTAATAATAGCACTATAGTGTTGATTATTATAAAGCTAACTTTCCAATTTTTCTGGGCTTTTAATCTTTCCCTTTTCATCACAGAAAGCAACAACATACAAGAGCTTCTCTAGCTTCTGTCTCACAAGGTGAATTGTTTCTTGCATCAAAAAATTTTCAGCAACTGTTTTATACATCAAAGAAACCCTGTAGGAGGGTTCAAATAACTTTCTTTTTTGTCTCAAACTTTTCTGGTCTGATGTCAATACAACAACATTTCTAATGTAAACAATTCATGAATTTTTGAATATTAAAGATACGGACAGAATTATTATTATTATTGTCTTGGAATATTATCTTCCATAACTTTTTCAAAGTACCTTCTTAAAGAAGCAGCCTCAATCAAGAATAAAACCCTACAGTATATTGTTTAAATTCCTCATGGTTTTTTTTTCATGGGTATCAAGAAAGTGTTATTTTTTGTAAGATAAGCTGTCTAAATTCCTTCACAAGAGTGTGAGGAATTGGTAGTGAGAATGTTTGTGCAAAAATTATGAATGCATGATTATATATTATATTGACATTCTCTGATTCTCTTATTATTTTGGCCATATCTCTTACTGGGGTAAATGAAGGACAGAATTTCAAGACATTATTGTTTTTGGACCAGAAGAGAACACAAAACTTCACTTCTCAACAAGGGAAAATGGAATGGATTTGAAGGATAATGAAAAAGAATCCTAAATAATTTTAGCATTCATTTTAATATGAAGTGTCTTCTCTCTAGAAAAACTTTGAATCAAAACCTCAAAATTTATTTTTTTTTCCTCGGTAGTTCATTTTTAATCAAGTCCAGTTTAGATTTAGAAGATTTATTAGCTTTACTCAGTTTAGAAATAATTAAATCATATCCCTCTATTATTACCTCTGAGTTGAATATGTTCCCTTCTGTCTCCATTAGGCTTGTACCCAATCGCTCACATCTTTCCTCCCTGGCAGTAATTGTTTCATGCAGAGAGTCCAGCTGTTAGGCCATAATATCATTGTCCCAATCCATCATACTCAATGAGTTCTGGAAAGTTAAATCACTTCTGAAGCCTACAATGAGGAGGTATCTAAAGATAACTTTGCTTATATAGGACAAGATGCTTTCACTGATAAAAGTGCCATTTATTCTTGTTTTCATCAATCCCCAAAACCAGTTTCACAAAAATCCTGTGTTTCAACTTGCAAAAACACAGATTTTTTGTTGGACTCATGGAATTTTATACTCTTCCGCATTTTTTTTTTGCAGGAAAATGTTTTCTCTTTTACTACAGAAAGAAAATATTTCAGGGTTTGCTGGAGCCAGCCAGCCACATTGTAACTTACTTTATAGTGTGGAGGCAAAATATGCAATGATGATTTTGTATGGTTTTGACCTTGACCTCAAACTTGACATGTTTGGAAAAGTCTTGGATTTGACCTGCTTTGATATTAGAAAGTAATACAATTTATTCACAGTTAATATTGTTCTCTTCTCTTTTTAAAATTGTTACTTTGGTGTTAATATTCCAAGTGAAGGACAAAATTCTCTTTAATAGCCAAATTTTGATCTTGAGGAAAGTGGCACCTAAAACTATCGACTGTAAAATATTTTGAAAGATTTTAGATTTTAAAGACTTATGTACATACAAGTTACTTTTCTTACCATTATTATTAAGTAAGTTTAATCAGTACTAGATTTTAACTGTGATGATATAAGTTTATAAAACAATGTCATATCTTAACCGTTATAGAACTAGGAGCTGACATGATGCTCACTTAATATTCTTCACTCATACTGTTGAAGACCAAAGGCAGCTTGCCATCTGAGGTGTATTAACCAGCATTACACAGACTATAGGGATATTTTGACACATGTCAAATCAGGGTAATAGCTATATTACCCAGGCAGCATAAGGAGACGATTATAAAATTCCACTGTACTGCAAACCTGTCACTGTCTGGAATAGAACCTGAATTTTTACAAAAAAAGTTATGATTTTTTTTATTTTTGTAAGTACAAATATCTTGTAAGGAGGTATCACACATAACTTAGCTGAGGTATAGCCCAATTTCAGGCATAGAATTTTAGAGTAAAGACTTTGATGCTGTGCACCAGTGGCATTATTCTTTAGAAAAAGTAAGAATCCTGTTTGGATAATTACCTTGATTCTATTCTAAAAGATGAGTATATTGAATTCTTACGCCCTAGATATTTTAACTAAATTGTATATACATAAAATTTTTAGCCCAGTTTGAAGCAGTTGAAAAGACTCCAAAAAGGCAAAACTGTGGCCTCTCACATATTCAGATAATTAATGCTGCTGTAAGCAACTATTCAGATTTGTTTACTAGTAACTGGACAAATTTACCATGTCTCTGCAAGCAAACAAAAAAGTGCCAAGACACAGGCCCAAGAGCTACTGCAGAGTCTTCAGGGCTGTTGCACGCTCAGCAAGATCTGGAGCTTTGTTTTCACCTGAGATAACAGCTGTCTCTTGACATGGTGGAGGGCACGGTCCAGTGAGGGACCACACCAGCCAGGTTGCCTTTGGTTTAGTCATCCTCTTCTGCAGCTGTGTGGACAGAAGCAGAGCTATGGCACAGCTGGCTTCAGAGGTAGAAAAATCTCCCTGGCCTGTTACAATTACTAATAGATGCTTCTCTAAAGCAATGCTGTCTTCTACCACATGCTGTGTGGATGCAAGGAGAGGCTAACACAGCTCTACATAGCCTACTTCTTGCTGTGCAACTGTCCCACTCTCTTCACCCTGTGCTACAGCCTTCCTGCCCTCTCAGAAATGCTTTAGAAAGCCCTAAAACACTGAGGCACAAAGGCAGCATCAAAAGAGCAGATGGTGAGACAGCACTAAGTCATTCATATGAGAGAGATGGGTCACTTTGCTATGAAAATGAAGGGAGAAGAAGGTTAGTACTAGCATAAAGGAGCTTCATTTAAGCTATTATTTCTCCATAGCTCAGGTCACTGACAGTGCGTGCACTACTCTAAGGATTCATGGATCCTGTGATATGCCTTTCTGCAGGAAAGGGCTGAGTTCTCCCAAATACCAGATGAAAACATGACTGTATGAGCTCTAGTTACAACCCTGCCCATAACTTCACTGTAACATATATTTTCAGAGAACTAAAGGGAGAAAACAAGGTGTTCAATCTTTAATATTTCTGTATACATCAATGGAATTGTATTGAAAATTGCTGTTTGGTTTAACGAATACTATCTCATTTTCCCATACAGACATGACTTAACTAGAAGAAGAAAAGGGAAAGAGTTTACTGCAATATGTACTCCTTTCCCATGTAATACAGCAGAACGCAGCTACGCACATTATGCTGAGCTGGTATCCACCCCTACATCCTGCTTAGTTTCTAAAAAAAATTTATAACTTCCATATGCTATCTGTGCTGTCCTTATTAAAATTCCTTGGAGAAAAGGCCTCTTCTCCTGTATTATTACATTTGTATGCAGTGATAATTACTGAAATGACAGAATGGAGTAGATATGAATTACAGAGTAGGCAGGCTGGAGAGTCTCTAAGGTAATATCAAGTATGAGGTATCAAAGACAGATTCCTTGAGCCAGAACTAGTTGGTCTTCTTATTTATGGTATTTGTCTTTTGGTTGTCACTTCAGATATTAAAAAAAAACTAGCTGACTATTTTTCTTCAGAACAGAAAAATCCCAACAATCTCTTCCTTTCTTTTTTTTTCTGAGAATATTTAAATTACAAGATACCCAAAAATACTGCTTTGTATACACTATGAAAATTAACATCGGTCTTCTGTTCAAGTAATTATTATGTTAGTGTAATTCTAGCAAATATGATCTTCTGCCAAGCTACAGTTGCCTGTAGTGCTTTGAAAATTCTACTTATATAAAGAATTGAAAGTAGTTTACATTTAAGATTGGTGCCAGTAGGTCCATTCATTAGTAGAACTTTGGAACCAGAGGGCCAGAGAGACTTGCACTCACTCTTGCAAGCTATCACAGCAGCTAATACACAATGTAGGTGCAAACATGGTTTAAAATAAATAATTGTATTTACCGACTAACAAAGATTTACTAGCAATAAAGTCAAATGCAAATTATTGAGCTACTCACATGACTAAATAGTATTCAACTTGAATGAGTAGGGAACCGGCCCCTTTAAGTGTCAGCATGGCAACAAAGAACTAAGAAAACAATATAAATCAGTGAACCATAACCAGAATTATTAAGAGAAAATTGATTTTTAAAAGTGCTGAAAATAAATCTTAATAGCTATGTATGCCACTGAATTTAGCAAATTTCTCCAATAGAATAAATTGATAAATCTAATCCACTTCACTGCCAGATGCTACTGAAATTATTTCAGGATCTATAAGCAAGAGCTGTGTATGCATAATCACATGTTGTCACAAATTTGGCAGCTACTCTCATCTTTGCTTCATTGCATTGCATGGTTCCCATTTGTCACTTAGTGTCACAAACCCTCAAGCATGAGCCATTAGAGCGCTTCAGCAAACATGCTGCTACAATAGTTTAAATGAAGATCAGAAACTCACTTTCTAAATGTAATCCTTAGAGACAGACAAGTAAGATTACTCATAAATGCCTAACAGAGTTGATTAACGGGTATGTTTCCAAGACTCATCTTCTCAAATTAGACCTCAAAAGGGTAAAAATGATCACACCTTTATCAATGAAGCTAATCCACCTATTAAAGCTCCCTCTTGAAATGAATATAAATCCATTTAAGGATGATTATTGTACCTTTCTTTCATTCTACTTTCTATTTAACTTGTCATTAAAGTCTTTTCTGTCTCTGATTAGTTTTGAACCCATTAATTACAGGGCACTACACTGAAAGAAATTGTCTCTGCAAATGAGTAGCTAGATGGATTTTTTTTTTTAAGGCACAATGTAAAATGAAAAACATAAAAGAAATATTTGGTTTGCTTGTTTTAATTTCTCTGGGGACTCTGTTAAAACAAAAGGCAGAATTGTCAACACTTTTCATTTCAAGATCGATGTACCATGTTTTAGAATGCAGTTTATAAGATTGTCTACAAGGACTTTTTTAAACCAATACATGCCATGATTTATTGGAGAAGAAGAATCCCTCATTCGTGATTTTAAAACTGACAGATTTGCATGTACAGTAAAACATATTTCAGACAGAACTCACTCATGTTTGCCTACAAATGCATTCATAAATAACAGAATTTGCTATCTTTTGTTAGTATCTTGCTATGCAGGGATGGCTGCAGAGCACTATTGCACGATGCTATAGTGTTTCAGTAGATGGAGAATTGTTTCTTGTTTTTTTTTTTGTTTTTTTTTTCTTCTACCAATCATGATATTACTCCTAAAAACTGTAATAAGGCTATGCTGTTTATTATGAATGCCATGTACCCTCCTTTCTTCTGTATCATTTTGCTTATTTCACTTTCTTTCTCACTGTTAAACTGAATTCATAAATAGTCATTGTAAGTCTGTTCTTCTCAACTATTTTTTCCCATTTGAAAGTACTTGTCAAAAATAGGAATTGCTTTCTTCTCATAATTAGGAGGAAGCTAGACTTACATACCATTCACTTCATTACTTACATCAAAACTACTATAACTATTATGACACTTGGTCTTTCAGCCACTCTGAATTTACCAATTCACTGTTTTTTCTCTTAAAGCTGTGTATTTCTGGTAACTTTTCAATAACCTATACAGTGACACTGGTCTTTGTTCTGAAATCACTTGTAATACTCATAATTTTCAGCAGACGTACTCCTAATTTACTGTGGTATACATAAATGTTATTGTGTCCCTTATTTTTTCTTTATTCTTTTGCATAATATCTATATTAAATCATTGCTTGTGCGTTAGGTACAATACTATATATTACATAAATAAATAAAAAAATAAAATAACGATGAGTCAAAAGAATATGACTATATTCCCAATCTCATTAGTGTTTATAACAAGCAGACAAATAAACCGATGCATAACTCTATTAATCATAAACATAACTGTTCTGATTGTATAAGACCTTTTAAAATCAGTGATGCTCATCATTTCTCCTTCTCGTACTTTTTGCTGTTCTCTCCACTGAGTGGAGTTTTATACCTGAGCTCTACTCTTTTTTGCAGAAATCGTATGCAATACAGTTTCACAATGGTAAAATTTTGCAAGGGAAACTGCACTTCAGGAAAAGAAGAATATATTTTAATTGAATTCTTACATACTGTGATTAGAAAAATTTATATGCATGTTAATATGTACATCTGTCTATATATTATATACATATCAAACTGTGTTATAGATAAATAGAAAATAAGTAAAATATGTAAGCTGTATGGAGAGTTTACCTTAGAGGAATAGATGTGTATTCAAGCTCTTGTTCAAAAATTAGAGTTAGGGTATTATCATACTAGTGGCATAGTAAATAACATCTCATTCATACAAAAAGATCCGTAATGCTTTGAAGAGAGCTAGAACACTGTAGTTCATTTCTCTTAAAGGAAAATGCTACACTCTGAGAGGTTCAATAATGCAATTACAGATTTGTATATACAAGGAATAACATGGAATTTAATAAACAAAGAATTAGTGGATCAAAAATCAATAACCTCACTTTCGGGGTCAATGGAGGTCACTTGCTCATCACAAACTGAGGAGCTCTTCAAGTTTGTCTAAGGGTACAGATGGAGTATGTGTTATGGAATAAAGTAAGGAAGAAGTAAAACGATAATCTGTAATACAATAAACAACAAATAAAAATGTATTTTCTGCATTATACCATCACAAACAAATGAGTGCATTTAGATGAAAGCCTTTAGAATGTCTTCTGTTCATTCATCTTGGAAATTAAGATCCCAAACCTGCAGGGGCGGTCCTGGCTAGAAGGGAATAACAGCTAAAAATCTACCAAGAATGTGAACTGCCATGTAAAAATAACCCAGTTTGCCCAGTCACTATGAGGATCTGTGTTTTCTTCTTATGCTATTTAAAGTGACAGATGTTCCCCTTCTATACTCATCACATATAGAGTGTGATATCATGGAGGGTGTATCTTAAGGGATGTTTTTGCACATGATTTCACTTTCCTTGCAAATCAATTTGGGGTTGCTCTCGTGTACTTCTCCTACAAAAAAGAGAGTCTCTGCCACTTCCCATCAACTCAAGAGCATTGCCAATAAGTCAAAGAAATTGATCTTTCCTATTCACTCAGCAGTGGCAGGAAGCATCTTGAGAGCTGTGTCCAATTCTGGGTTTCCAAGTCCACAAGAGACATAGACAACTAGATTGAGTTCAGCAAAGGGACTATGAAGGGACTGAAGCAGGAAACCAAATTGAAGACTCAGAAGTGATATCCTTCCTAGACTCCTCCCAGGCCTTTCCTGACAGAACCTCAGACACAGTGTTCAAGCATGAAACCTATCAAGATGAGTCAACACCAGACTTGGATTTCTGGGCTATGGGAGGTTACTGCCTAGGGATATGGGGCACATTATAGGACGCAGCAGAAGAGCATTTTTGGGAATTGCACAGGACACTGAAAGTTTTAGACTGTAATGAGTTCTTAAGCATTGAAATGGGCTGCCCAGGGAAGTTATTTGAGGTACCATCCCTGCAGGCATTCAAAAGACAGGTTGACATAGTGCTTAGTGACGTGGTTTAGTGATGCTTTTATTTTTATCAGCATCCAGTTGGACTGGATGGTCTTAAAGGTCCCTTCCAACCTAAACAATTCTATGACTCTGTGATTCTATAATTAATGAACTGTTTGGCAAGGGATAGTATACAGTGCTGAAAGCCAAGAAAAAGAGTTGGGAATGATACAGAGGAAACTGGAGAAGCAGTTCAGTTTATGGTGCAGCTTTTGCTTCTTTAGGGACTCAGGAGGAGTTTGGATCTGGTGGCTTCCACAGAAGGAAGGTACCTCCTAGCTGCTTCTGCTCTTTCTTGTGGAGTTCCTGCAAGCCCTTTTGAGCAAATGGCTTCAGGGAGAAAGTGTGGTGCTCGTATGAGTGCCCGTGGATTTTTAGGTAGCTGGCAGCCATGAACATGAATGACACTGGTCTGGGGATGCCAAGTCTGCTGTTGCAGCATTAAACAATTGTGCAGGAAAAAGGGAGGTGAAACTGATGAAATCTCATCCACGTTGTCTTTTGGGAATAGTCCTAGTGTGAATGATGTCTTGATGTATTGTAACTGAAAAAAAAAAAAAAAAAAAAGAACAAGAACAAATAATCATGAAGGCAAAACGGCTTTTGTGGTACAGCATTTAAGTATCTACATTTTTCTTAGAACAGGGTCGTTTTTCTCCTGACAGCCATGAAAAAAAACAACTGTGAAGTTCTCTGTCTACACATGGTGTGACTTTATGTGGTATCATTACCACAGCCTCCGAATACCTCATGGATTTTTAACATCTTTACATTAAAATGTATTTATCTTCAATGCTATAAATAATTCTGTTCTTCCTACATTATCCCCCTTCTGAATTTTCTTATACAATCCCACTCCCAGTATTCACCCATACAGTTCATTTGTCAGTTTTCCCTGTAGTCATTATTTTACTGTTTTCTCATCCATAGCTCATTTGTGTGGTACAAATTCCAGGTCTTATCTGTGAGACTCATACCTATTCCTCATTAAACATCGCTCATAGACCTATTCTTGCAGTGTGCTGCCTACAAAGGAACTAATATTATTCAAAGCACTAATATCAAAAGTTTAATATTAGATCTCGATGTATATGTTCCCTATTCTCTAATCTTTGCCTGTTTGTCTACTTACTCTTCACCTCAAAATTCTTGAGAACAAAATGGCTGTTACTGAATGATAAGTTCCAAAGAGACATGAACCAGTACTAAATAATGGATAGCTGTACTAGAGAAAATCAGATTCAGATCTATATTGAGTCAGCAGAAGCTGGTAATGCCTGAATTTGTCTCATCTCCCACTGCAAGAAAGCTCATTGGATTTTTGTCTTTACTATACAACACTGTTTATGTGAAATTGAACATTATGTTAGTTTTTACCTCTGAAATATTCATCTTTAGCAGGGACATTGAAACACAGGAATCCTACCCAAAGTATTTGACCTAATCTTTAAACAAAACCAGTGACCTTTCTGTTGAATTACTTCCTTTGAGCTCACTATTCAACTCAATAGTAGTGGCTCACTCCAGGCAATCATTAATGATGTCAAATACATATGCTGTATCTGCAGTTACTAAAATATTGTGAGTTTTGAATGATATGAAGCTTATCACCTGCAATGCAGAGCTATTTACACTTCTCATGACATTTTGAACTTTAGCTGAAGGGAGTATCTTTCGATCTCAAACTAATTTTAAATTTTACAGTAATATAAAAAAGATTATATTAGCACTATCACAGCATATTTGTTTAGTGACATTTTGGGCATTATTATTGTATGCAGCACCGAATGAGTTTTCAGCCAAATCTTGAGATAACATTCCTGCCTTAGCCATATAATGTATATAATATACCATATACTGTACTTCCCTCTGCCTCCCTCAGATAACTACATGAAGATCTCCATTTTTTTCAGACAACAAAACTGTAATTGACTGGGTGATATCAGCAAGACTACAAACATCTCAGGGTAGACCATGGCTTCTAAGGCATTGATTGCTATGCTTACTTCAACTTCATCTCCTTATAATCAATACTACAATGACAGAGCCTGAGTGTGCCACCTGACATTATTGTGAAATGGTAAATGAAAATCTGTAGCCCAGCTGAAGTTACTGTCTTTGTTTCACCAACACAGGAATAATTTATCTTCCAATGCTTGGGAAAAATACACTTTTAGAATAATCTACTGACTAAATTTGTGAAACAATTTACTTTATACCCAGCTATGGTATGTGAGTTTCAAGTTCTGTGTTTTTGAGTTAGCTGCATGCAGAGATGAGGAGGAGCAAGGCTTGGACACTTGACCCAGGTTGGACAAAAAACTTAATTCATACCATGAATGTCACATTCAATATAAATTATGAAGTTTGCTGCATAGTGCTCCCTCTCCCTTGATGGTGGCGGTCCAGAGAACTTCTCGCCCCAGTGCCAGACCACTGAGACCTTTCCTTCCTCCCAAAGCTATAGCACTCACAGTGTCTGATATTTGCTCTCCACTGCTGGGAGTGCATGGCTTCCTACAGATAGAATGGGCTGAGTATAATCCTTGTATATTTTATATTGGTATTGTGACGCCTCTTTAGTTTTATTAATTCTAATTATTCAGTCTAATCCTATTAAATCTATTTATATTTCAGCCCTCATGTTTCCTTGTCTTTCATCAATTCCCTTTCCCATGTGGGGAGAGTTCATTGGGTGATAGAATAATTGTCTAAACAATGATACATTTTTGTGGGTTTCTCAAACCATAACAGTTATATAAGGCTGAAAAGAAATAAAAAGACCATATACCTTAAATCACATACTCATTAGCTATGTTTTCTGAGCTCCATATTCTACTTTCCTAGAAATTTGAGCAACTGAGCCAATTAACTTTTAGGTCAATGTTTACTTCAGTCCAATACCTCTCTGGAACAAAATTAAAGAAGTTGTGATATATTTTTATCAATCTACCTTTTGTCTGGCAACAAAGGTATTAATATAATGAATTCATGACCAAAAAGCACCCAATGGCCTTTGAAACTTTGCAGCATTAATTGGAAGAGATCGCCTACAGGTTGGTTTCATGGGTTACTACCACAAAAGGGTAGATTTTCCCTCTACTTTTTCCCCCCAGTTCTTTGTTCTGCACTGAGGAACTGCTAGTGATTATTTCAGCTGTTTGGAGTGAAGGCTAACGGATTGTTCCCCATGGTACTGAATGATTTTGAATTTTAGTACTCTCTGCAATTTTCTCCCTCCCAACTGACATTAGAAAATGAGGAAATGATTTACTTTATTCTATAAAGAAAAATCCATGGAAAATACATAGTTCATTTTGTAGTAAATGTGGGTAAAAGAGCTGATAAACCTGTGGATACAGAAGGTAAATGTCATTGAATTGAGCAGTAGCTTAAAATACTGAAGTTTTGAGGCTTTACTATAGTTGGTATTATCAAAGGATGCACAAAAGTTGTATTATTGTATTTTGTTCCTCTTTCTGTTTCTCATCCTAATAAGGACATAGCAGTTATAACCCTTCTAAGAAAACTAGTCAGCGGATCACCAATTTGCAAAAACAGTGAAGACAACAACAGATGTTTCTATTTGTTTAGGAAAATTATTTCAACTTCTATGTGCTATATTTTACTACATTTTCTGAATTAATATCTTATAAAGATAGGCTGAATTTTTGTGAACTTCAGTAGTATGTTTTCACTGAATTGCACATAATTATAGAATCACAGAATCATAGAATGGTTAGAGTTGGAAGAGACCTTAAAGATCATCAAGTTCCAACCCCCCTGCCTTGGGCAGGGACACCTCCCACTAGACCTGGTTGCTCAAAGCCCCATCTAGCCTGACCTTGAACACTTCCAGGGATGGGGCTTCCATAACTTCTCTGGGCAACCTGTTCCAGTGTCTCACCACCCTCACAGTAAAGGGTTTCTTCCTAATATCTAATTTAAATCTCCCCTCTTCCAATTTAAAACTGTTACCCCTTGTCCTATCCCTACACTCTCTGATAAAGAATCCCTCCTCATTTTTCCTGTAGGGTCCCAGAGCCTTCTCTTGTCCAGGATGAACAATCCCAGCTCTCTCAGACTGTCCTCATAGGAGAAGTATTCCATGCCTCTGATCATTTTAGTGGCCCTCTGCTGGACTCACACCAGTTCCATGTTCTTTGTATGTTGGGAACCCCAGAGCTGGGGCTCAGAACCATCACAACCTGTGGACCTTTCCAGTCTTATCTCAGATCTGTAAACCAGTATCAACTCTTAATCATCTTCCCTAGCTGGAAAACCTTTTAATCTTTGTCACTGTGTCACTGCTAAAGACCTTCCTTTGCACCTTCTCTAATTTTGTAGATCTCTCCATTTTTTTACCTACCATTACTTGATTAGCTGCTAATGACCTCAGCCCTAGAGTACACTCAGCACTCTTAAAGTCAAACTTGTCATAGCATGAAAGGTCATGCTGTCTGGTAGAATCTAGATCATTAAGACTTCATGACTAAACTCTGCTTCTAACCGTGAAGTTCCTGTAGCTCTGTAATCCTAATTTTGTAGTTCCTAATCCTGAAGCCAGCCCTCTTCAAACACCCTGTGTTCTGGGTACCAAGGCAGCGGAAGTGTCTTTTTGTAACCCAAAGTGAGGAACGAGAATATTAAATGTAGGATATGCCATGATCTGGAATGTCCCTTCCAATCTAGGTAATTCTATGATTTTAAGATTCTATATCCTTTAGGTTAGCTGTAGATGATTTGTTGTTCAGCAGTGTGACAGCTCTGATTCCCACTAGAATGTCAAAGTCATCCACTACATAGGGACCAAATGATTCCTAGTTCTATGTTCTACCCGTTTAGTTTCATGAATCTTTTAGTGGAGCTCATCTATAGTGGTATAACAGCAATGATTTACAAAGCATACATTTTAACTGTGAAGTAACTGCCTCTTTCTGTGCACAACTATTAACCACGAATAGAAGAAAATATCATTACATTTCTATTTTACAGGTTATTTGTTGAATTTGATTTAGAATCCACTCATCCCATATAACTTCATATGAGAAGTACTTATGAGAAATTGTATTCAGAATAAAAATGTAATGATTTAACATTGTTGTTGAGAATCCTTCCTTCTCTACTAATACAATTAATTTCTATGCTTATTAGGATCAAAGTCATTTTTTTTTCTCTCCATTTTATATCGGTTAAAAGTGTGTTGTAAAATCTTAGTGGCCTTTATGGTTTCTAATAGCATGAATATAACAGCAAATAGTTTATGGTCTAATTGATGTGTCATAGAAGCGTCACTATTTTTACTTCAGTCATAAGTTATTAGGTTCAAAGATGTGGCTCTGCAAGTACTTCAGTATAATATTTCTGAATGTTTTCTGTGGAGTAACTGATGGCCTCTATGTGACAATACTGATACGCTTTGATTTGATCCTTCTCCCACATTCATATCATACATAATTAATTGTCAGCACTATAGAAGTCACTCTTAGTCCTTTCATCAACATTCTATTTTGTGAATAGTGACTCCAAGACTTTCTCACCAGAGTAGCATTGCATCTTTATACATGGCTGATGAAGAGTGTCCCTGAAGAATAATTTCTTCCTCTCAACCCTTTGTTTTAAGGGATTTAATTATTTCCCTTGAATGTTCCATATTATAGATTTTTTTCATTCACTATTAAACCCAAGGAAACTTAAAGAAGAAATCGATCACTGAGATGTGATCTTCATATTTTCTTAAGAAATTGAGAAGAGCAGAGTTAAAAAGTAAGCTGAAATTGTTTGAAGTAAAAAACTCTTGAGAAAATGCTATTTGTTCCTTCAGAAATTCTGTCCAGATGAAAAATGCAACAATTAAGAAAATACATGTGGAATAATGAAAATGTATATTCATCCTAAAATGCTGGGGACTGTTTTACATGGAGCATATCACTGTGATTTGTTAGTTAAACTCCTCCTATTGATCATGTAGAGAGATAAATAGCCTCAGAAGCTGAACTTACCCACCTCTCTTAAATATTTATAATACGTTAAGAGACAATCACTATATGCCATTTGCCACCTCTGTTTGCCGACTTAGGGGCCTTAAATTCTTTACTATTCACCTTGACTCTTACACAGTTTGACAGTTCAGGTGAATCATTCTTGGCAAATACAAATTTGAAACTATTAAAATCTCTACAATTAAAGAAATACTGTAAGCATTGTATTGCATTCTATAAAAAATTCCAGGGCTGAAACAATTAAAACAGGAAGAGTGGGGTAGCATTTATATTAGATAAATATGTCAGCATCCACTGGTGAAGAAAAAAAAACAAAAGCATATTTCAGGAAAACATTTGGTGGTTTTGAATTTAAATTCAAGATTTTAAAATATTTATTTTTGTTATCTTTAAACTCTATTTGATCTCCAACTGTCTAAAAATCTAAAGCTTTCTATGCTTTTAAATGCACTGAGTGGATTTTCAGTCTCCAAAAGAATTAATATTTGATCCCAGTTACCAGGAAGATAATAAGTTCTAATAAATAAATACTTTTGATAAGGCACTCTGTTATTCACTCTGAATCATGGCTGAGTCACTGAGTAAAACAGGTAAAATAGAGGTATTGGTATGAAATTATTTGAGAAAGCTATTTTACTACATAAATACAAGGGATAATATGTGCCAAAATTAGCATTTTAAAGTTTCTAAAATTGAGTGAAACCTAGCTAGAATACCCATAATTGTCAATCCCTTTGTTAACTCAAATCAGATTTTACTTAATTCTTTTTCCATAAATTCAATCCTATAATTAAGAATATCTCCAATTGAAGCAGATTAAAGCATTTAACACCTTTTCCATATACCAATTAGACTCTGTATGTTTTACACACCATTTGAAGAGTCTCTTCAACGTTATTGACTTTCTTCTAATGATATAGGAGCATATTACACATCTCTCTGTTTAACTAAGGTATCACAATCAAAAGCCCTAACTGCCTGAAAAACATTATATTAAAGTCACATCTAATTAATCTAAATTCTTTTCACTTATCTGGCTACATTAAAAAACAGAACAGTTAACAGAATTAAAATACAGTAGCTGAATCTGAATTCCAGACAAAGCTAACCATTTCTGGGACTATGGAGTCTGTCTAGGCTGCTTATACATCTCTAGCTCTTTTATAAATTAAAAGAAAAATAAATTAAAAAAAAAATCCAATATTGCTTCTTCTCTCAGATTAGGTCTTCAGAACCATATAAACCTATCAAACACATTCAATTAAACTATTTTAATAAGGTGAGAAAAGTTACATCAGAAAAATTAACACAGCATTAATTAGGTCAGGGATGGCAGTTGGGGGAGCAGCTCCACATAAATAGCACATCAGTTAAGCAGGTTGCCAGTTAAGTCATGTCTGAATATGAATCTTCCTCTTATAACTGATGTTTAGTCTGACAACACCAGTGAGTTTTACCACAAACTCACTACCAGAGACTTAAAAAACTGCTTAACAACTTCTAAGTGTGATACTTATGCAACTTTATACACCTTTTTGTGATTTCTAGTACAGAGGACCTTAAAATCTTTTGGTGGCTACAATAATGTATTTTCTGCCTGACTCAGGAAAGAGTCTGAAATAACCATGAAGTGGGACCCATGGATGTGCCATATGTGCTGTATTTGGGCCAGAAACCTGGATGAGCATATCTTAGAGAAGAAACAGAGGAAAAGCTCTATACCCTGAGAGGATTTCCCAGCAACTCAACTACCACATGCATTACGAGTTACTTGCTCCATTTGTTCCAGTGATTACAGGTGAGTTATACTGAAGGAGCTAGATATGTTTGCAGTGTAAGTTTAATTTAAAAAAAATATTTTATTTCTTCTTTAATATATTGTTTGTATAATTTTAGAATAGAATTTTATTTAAAATCTTGATGATTAACCTACATTTTTATTACTTGAAAATGGCTTAAAGGTACCAGGCCTAACACCAGTGTAAGAGATCAGTCTGGCTCTGTATTTCAGTGATCCAGAATGCAGTAACAAAATCTATGTCAGACCTGAGCTCCCCAAGTCTGTCATCACAACACATTTTTATAGGTCACCATTTAGAAGTTTTTTCCTGTAGGCTGTGCCAGTAGCGAAAATATTTTTCTACCACTCCTTGGCCCTTGATTTTTTTAGAAAGATTACAGCTTTTGAGTATTTTGGCCTGATTTAATAAATCTTAATCTCTAAGGCCCCTTCCAAACTAAACCCTTCTATGGTTCTGTGTGATTCAGGACTTCATTTTGAACAGAAATCCTTCCAGTGCAGAAATGTTTGTTCCCAAGAATTAAAGATGTATGCTTTTGATACATTTTTTGACCTAATAATAAGATTGGTTTTAGACATCATGTGGCATTTAATTCAAATACCTCTTCTAAACTGGTCAACACATTCTTCAAAGACATTTTCCCCTTCATTTGGATAAATGATACTTGAATCATATTATTTTACAAGTTTCCATCTTTCCTTATTTATATTGCATCCAGTCTAATAGAATCACAGAATCACAGAATGATATGGGGTTGGAAGGGACCTCTGGAAATCATCTAGTCTAACCCTGTGATAGTATCTATTTTATTTCATATTATGAATAAAAATCCTTCCTCTTGATCTAAGGATTCTTTTAGGCTCCTCATTTTCTTGATTTTTCATTTGGTTGTCATCACATTTAGCTCTGAAGAGCCACTGGAAAAGGAGCTTTGTTCAGACTTTGTGTCTAATCTTGGTTCCACCAAATTTGTGGCCAGTGAAGATGGACTAGCAAAGACAAAGTCCATCATGTCCAGATGAAAATGCACTGATGGCTGTAGCCTCCATAATGAGTTATGACATTCATAACGTGCAGATATTTGACAAAATGTAACTGCTCTCTTACTCGTGGAGCTTTGCACACTTGGTGGAATGTGCTGCTATAAATTTCTGGGAGATAGCGTAAAGGCAGAAGTTCTTCCCATACATTTATGGAAGATCAAAATGGTCCTTGGAGATAGTAGAATAATATGATCCAATGAAAGTGGAAGAAGTACTTTCAGAGAATATGTTTTTTTCACTTGAGGAAGTTAATTTGGAATTGCCAAACCTGTCACTGATATCAGCACATGGTCAAAAATCTGAAGAATTCAGTGAGGACTGGGGATCTTCCTAGCTTCAGTATAAACAAAGACATTCTTCACAGTAGTGTGCAGCATATCCATATTTATGATTTTTTAATTTGTAATTAGTTTCCAAAATAATCTTACATGTATTGTCAAATGCATCTCTGATTTACAGTGTACACCAACTAAGCAGTCAGCTGCATAATGCAGTTTGTCTACAATGTTCATGCATAAATAATCAATGTCAGTAATTTTGAATTAATTTTGAAGAACAGACTCTGAAAATCAGTTACTATGCAGATGAATGGTATTTTAGTCATTCCATTTCACAAGTATGCATACCAATTCAAAATAATATCAGTCAGGTAATGACATATCTAATATTAACCTTCAGTACACAGGGCATGCAAAAAGAGGTGTTGCTATGGTATACAGCGGTCATGTGGGGGTCTCTAATGCCAATAAACTTTACATCATTTCTCTACAGATACAGATGTGATGCAGTCTACTTAGGATAACAAAGTTATACTGACACACAACTAGATGACATAAATCTGAGTTGAGTAGGTGGGTAATAGGAGAAGAGCCTAGTTTAATTTTTATATCTAAAAAGTTGTTTTGAGCTTCAAAGGAATATTCCATGCTTTTAAAAACCTGAAAAAATCAACCTTTATTATTGATCTTGATTACACTGTTACCTGAATATAAACAGAAAGTGTACTGGCCCATCATAATTTTTAAGTTTTTTATAAATTACTGTAATTTTGATCTTAATCTAAACCAAGGAATTGATCACATATGTAATGATTTTTCTATTGTTTTCAGGCTTTGTATTTCACACTTGATCATGAAGTTTTTGAGAAATGTGTTAAAAGGGCATGAAAAAAATAAAATGAGGGGAAGTTGGGAGGTTTTTATATAGTGGGGGCTCTTGCTGTCAATAATTTTTGAAAATGCTACCTGCATTTTACAGCAACCTGTACATTTTTATTTGCAAAAATCAATTTTGAAAATGTTTGTTATTATAAGAGACATTAAAGTTTGGCAAATGCTAAGCCACTTACAATTTAACAAGATGATTGCCCTGGAAGCTGTAATCAAGCATCTGTAGGTTTTTCAATGTATTTCTAACAACAAATACCTTGTGCCCTAAAATTAGAGAGGCTGCTGTGATTTCTAAATTTTAACATTTTACTGGGGAGCTGGAGAACTGTTGTAAGATAATGGAGACAACTTTTATTTAGTGAATAAACAACCTGAATTCACTAAGATTAACATTTTCAAACAATGTATAGGTTTAGACATATAACTAATTGAAGTTTCATAGCTAAATCCCTTTTAAAGTTTAAAGAAGCTTTTACCTATCACCTCAAGACTAGTCCCACTTTTCTTATAGCGGCAACAAAAGGACAAAAGCTTACGGATATGAAAAAAATATAAAGAACAGAGCAAGCAGTCAGTGGGGAAAAATAAAAGATTTTGGTCAAGGCAAAATAATTTTCCATTAAAAAAATATCTGTGAGCGGAAAATGTTTTTATTCATTCATTATGAAAATGAACATTCACTACGGTGACAACAGCATTAAATGCACTATTTATTACATGTACATATAAGTGCTCCCAACACTTATCACATAGGTCATGAAATCCCTAGAAGGGGATCAGGTTCTCTGAAGCATGACTAACTTATAGATGATTTTCAGCAACTTGGGCTGTAACCACCTGATCCCTGGATTTTCAGATGACTCAAAATCTGATCATCTCACTGGGTGTGAAATTGCAGGTCTTTACAATCAGGGAGTTTATACTTTTGAAGTGGAGGGTGCAGAAAAGACAAAGAAAATATTAGCAGAATCCACCAATTTTGAATCCATACATTTCTTATATATATTTTCCCATTTTCCAACATTATACGTCAGCTGACTACATGTAATTGCCAACAGAGTGAATGGGACAAAATGTTTCAGCATCAATATGACTGCAAAGTCAATTTTATTGATTTTAAGTATACAAACTGTTCAAATAGACCTTAAATAATGCATTTTTGCACCTAATTAGTGGGGAATTAATGTACTAATTAATCTCTTTCAAACAGTGTCTTATGTTCAATGTACCAAAACCAGGCAAATACATGTTAGTCATCTAATTCTGGGCTGCTTCTCTAAGTAGCCTTCATAGACATGAGAAACAGGCTTTGTGATGTCTTTATAAAAAAGGGAGCTAGCTATTCCTCTCTAACTCAATCATCTAAAACCAGGCAGCATGAAGAAATGTCATTTTTCTTGAAACTCATTGGTTTTCTTGAAGTATTTAAGGCTGGCTACCAGCAGACAATATACTAGGCATAGAATGAAGATCTAACAGCAACGTAGTTTGGAATAGGAGAGGAAAGCAGTTTCCCTAGGTCACAGAATGCAGTTTCCAGCCTGGATCATTGCCTAACCTCTAGCATAAATTTACCAACATCTACTTTAACATATGCAGGTTGGTTCCTTCTCTCCTGGCACTTGGTAGCTATTCCAGAATTAATTTCCGTGAGATTTAGAAACAATCTTCGAATTTATAGTCTCTGCCGGGCTACGTCTACATAAACAATGTGCAACGAGAGTACAAACCTTTGTCAGAGAAAAATACCAATTTATAATTCCACCTAGTTATAAAGAAGGGCTGTGGTTGACAGTGGAGGTGTTACATTTGCTATAATGCCTGCGGACACGTTACAGCTCATCTATAACTCCTTATATAATTGCAGACTACCAGAATAATTTCTGGCAAACACTGTCTGTGTGGCATTATGATTTTAATGCACATGAGAGTTTATCTTCACTTTCCTGTAAATATCCTCCTTTTTTTTCTCTTGAGTAAAATGTATGTGAAAATGCTATAAATTTCTCTTTTGATATTTACAGTTATTTCGCTTCTTAATTATCTTCCCCTTGGAAACCGCTGTATTGTTATGAGAATATTAAGAAATCTCAATTGTCCTTTTACAAAAGCAAAACAAAAAAAAAAAACAAAATAAGAACTTCAAGCATGTTGGAATTTGCTATATTTACCATTTTGTGTAAACAATTAAAATTAGTACTAAATTGATCACCCTATCTTATCTTAAATTGTCATTCCTGAAACAAAAACAAATCAAAGCCTTCATTATATTATGAATCATAATTAGTCTTAGAATTAATTTTTTTTGTTTGTTTTATAACCTTAGTCAAAAATCTGTATGTGCTGGTAATCCTTTTCTTTCTATGCCGGATCAAGACTAGATAATTATTTGGGCTGCTCAGGCAGCCTTCTTCTTTTCCTTTTTATTGACATTATTAAAGTTTATAACTACTATCACCTCCAAATGATAATTCACGTAACTGGTTTTATTGTATCACTGAGTTGGCAATCAGAGCTATCAAATCCTGTTCTGAAAGGCATCTACTTTGGTAAGGTTTGGATTTTTCTACACAGTGTTTCTCTTCATTTTACCATGAAAAATTTATTTAAACAAAGCAAAATCTTGGAGAACTTCTCTTTGTCATTTATTCCATTATGTTCTGTTACAAGCAATGCAAATTCACAAAAGCTCAAACTGATATAATTTTAGACGGAAGCTCAGGAGCTTCCTACCAATCTATAATGTCTTCTCTGGGATCTCAGTTGAGTTTCTTCTGAAAAGTGTTTGTGGTACCTGTGTTATAAATGGAATGACTGCTGTAACTTCATTAATATTTACCCTTAGCAATGGTATTTTTATTTTCAAAATACATTATAAATATGTGCCCAAAATAAAAATATCTAGTATTCCTCCTAGGCAGGCCCTTTTATTTATTCCAATGTTGTCCTTCCACATAGAATAAAGGGGCTTTAGGAGAGCTGGGCAAAGCTATGGCAAGTTTGGCAGTTAGGAACTTTTGGTTCCTCAACCAGTGTTCAAACCAGAAACTGCAGGTTTAATTTAAGCTCCTAAGCAAATCCTAGAAATGCATTGTGCAGACTCATCATCTTGGACTAGACTTGAACCAAGCCTTCTGAGCAATGTGCTGCCCAAGAGACTCATATCATTACCTGAGAAGATTTAAAAGTTAAAATTAAGACCAAGAAAGAAAAAGCAAAGCAAAGTATAATGTAGTGCAAAGGTTATTTAATCAGTATTACTGTTCATGGTCCAGGAAATAATGGGCATCGCTGGACAAGAAACCATATTTTCTTTGTGTTATCAAAGCACTTAACACTACTTCATAAAACAGAAATGATCTGTGAAAGACTAATGGCTGGGAATCCTGACATTTCTGAAAAGGTTGTGTTGAAATGATAAAAAATATTTTTCTCTTCCATGGAAATATTTTTCTTCAAATGTAAATTTACATCAATTCATAGATGATTTTGGGGCAGAATGTTGAACTGCAATGTTTAAAAAATTAACAACTGAGAAATGTTATTAAAAAATATTGCAGCAACTACCATATACTCCACTTCTCTCTAAAGACCAGATAAGAGCAGATTTCATTTTTCCTGAGAAGATCCTCATGGGAAACTGAAATATTTCAAGGTTTTTGACCAAGGATTTCAACCTCCCCAGTCAATATCTTCAATTCCACTTTTCACAGAATTAAAAGAAAGACCCATCTTTGCATTATTTTTTTTTTATATTGTATGTTCTATTCACAGGAAAACAAAAGATGTTTAATTTTGTAACCTTCAAAACTGAAGCATCTGCATGGTAAATACAGAAAATGCTATTGCCAGTCTTCTGTTAGTTAATCACATGAGGATTCTTTTTTAGGTATAATTTGGTGAGGTATATGCCTGACACCTTCATCAAAAGAGCTGCATGCATGAGAGGTAGTGTCCTGCTTTCCCTTGCTGTGTTCTGCAATGCACAATGTCAGTCAGTTTTGCTCATTGCCTTTGACAGCATCAGTTCGTAATCACTGGCACAGCAGATCATTTTTTAGCTGCAGTATCCCATGTTGCAGAGCTAATGCCATACAGCTGACGGTTTGCTTTTAGCATGTCTGGTTAACAATTCATTGGCCGACCTCTCAGCTGTTCACACATTTTAAAATAAGAAAATAGCTCTGAGCAATAGTTTTTCTGAGATAAGCATCAGATGCTTGGACCAGTGTAGATCAGCCCTGGAGGAACACTGCCTCAGTACTGCTTGGATTCATATTGTGCTATACATTTTAACACCATTAAAGGCAGAAAGATAACTCACGTTGAACTGGCTGGAAGGCTTGATGTGAAAAGTGTTAATTTGTCCAATTATTACAACTGTAGAGAAGAATGGAGACAACCACACAGGGCACATTAACATTTGTTTGAAGTCAGATGCCCTATGAATTCCAGACGTGCTGGTTTAATCTCTCAAAAGCTACACCAGCTTTTTCTATCCTCTGTGTGACTTCATCATCAAGAGATGTATTGAGAGAGGATGCTGCCAGACTGGCAGAATTTGTCTACAGGTGTCTGTATTGTATTGCCAGTACACACGACTGGGGGAGACAGAGACAGGACCACTGCTTCCCTCACATGAGGTACAGGTTGAGATGCTCCAGCGGTGCAGACTAAGCAGCCAGTAACAAGGTCTGTAGTGTGTTCCAGTGGCAGCCCTGGGCTCGCAAGGCCCACTCGTTCCATGGCCCTTAGGTCAGATCAGAGTCTCTGCAGGTTGAACATGCCACTATCCACAATAAAGGATGTAGGGCTGCGTAGCATAGTGTCTCAGTGTAAAAAGGAGTTTTGCTCACCACAGTTTTACATTAGTGGAACAAAGGAGCCTTACAGAGGACCACATGTGACAGCAAAAGATCTTAGCACTGCTGCTTACTTAAAGATTGTTGCTACCATGTCATTTTAAAATAAGTGAACAGTCCACAAGTTAATCTGGATAGCTAAGTGAAGTGAAGCTCTCTACAAAAAAAAAACCCTGACAGCTAGTGACAGTATTGGCATAGGGCCAAAGGCTTTCACTGACTGACAAAGATGACCCACAAGTCTTGCTTTCGTTCTGCTCACATCCTTGAATCTTTCTGGCTTTAAAAGTCAGACGAACTATGCCTTAACACAGAATTTCTGAGGATCAGCCTCAAGCTTGTATAGATTTACTGCAGCAAAGATTTCCCTAACAACTGGCAAAAAAATATATATCATATATATCATCATATACCATGATGGGACAGATTTCAGTTTGAGAAGGTGGGTGACATCTGCATCCTTCAGCTACTGTGGACTCTCATATAACATGTAACAGCGAAGAGCAGCAATCATTTGTGATTAAACCCTGACCTCCAGATTTGTTTTTTTTTGGCAGTAATGTCACCAGTACTTAGCCTTGCACTGTGACATCTGTTTCATGGTTTCAAAACCCTCCAGCACAGTATATGGTACTGCAGTTTGCTGCCCACTGGATTTCACTTGTTATTCCATAAGAGAAGGAAGATGGAAAATTGCATAAACAGTCGAATGTTTCTGCTGGAATTCCTCTCACTCCCTAATGGTATTTGACCACCTTCACTACGGAGTGGCACACCACCAGTGGGGTTTTAGGAACATATACTGATTTTAAGCATTCAAGGAACTATTTGAAATATTTATTTGATCAACAGTCTCATTGAATCATAGAATCATCCAGGACGGAAGGGACCTTCAAAGGTCATCTAGTCAAACCCCCCCACAGTCGCAGGGACACCCCCAACTAGACCAAGTTGCCCAGGGCCTTGTCAAGCTTCTCCTTGAATAGCTCCAGGGAAGGGGCCTCAACTATCTCCCTGGGAAACCTGTTCCAGTGTTCCACCACCCTTAGAGTAAAGAAATTTTTTCTAATATTCAACTTAAATCTACTCTTCTCCAACTTAAGTCCATTGCCCCTTGTCCTATCACAGCAGGCCTTTGTGAACAGACCCTCCCCAGCCTTCCTGTAGGCCCCCTTCAGGTACTGAAAGGCTTCTGTAAAGTCTCCAAAGAGACTTCTCTTTTCCAGGCTGAACAGCCCCAGCTCCCTCAGCCTGTCCTCATAGGAGAGGTGCTTCATCCCTCTAATCATGTTCAAGGCTCTCCACTGGACTGGTTCCAATAGTTCTATGTCCTTTCTCTGTTGAGGACTCCAGAGCTGGACACAGTACTCCAGGTGGGGTCTCATGAGTGCAGAGCAGAGGAGGAGAATCACCTCCCGTGACCTGCTGGTCACACTTCTTTTGATGCAGTCCAGGATATGGTTGGCTTTCTGGGCTGCCGGCGCACACTGCCAGCTCATGTTGAGCTTCTCATCCATAAGCACTCCCAAGTCCTTCTCCTCAGGGCTGCTCTCCAG
>VZRU01011987.1:93465-130083 GCA_013398155.1 Pedionomus torquatus | reverse complement strand
GGGCTGCTCTCCAGCCATTCTCTGCCCAGTCTGTATTTGTGCCTGGGATTGCCATGTCCCAGGTGCAGGATCTTGCACTTGGTGTGGTTGAACTTCATGCCATTTGCACTAGCCCACCTCTCAAGCCTGTCCAAGTCCCTCTGGATGTCATCCCTTCCCTACAGCATGTCGACCACACCACCGAGCTTGGTGTCATCGGCAAACATGCTGAGGATGCATTCTTTCCCGGTGTCCATGTATTGGTCCCAGTACTGACCCTTGTGGGACAGCACTCATCACCAGCCATTACTTGTACATTGAGCTGTTGAGCACAACCCTTTGAGTGTGGCCAGCCAGCCAGCTCCTTATCCACTGAATGATCCATCCATCAAACCTATGACTGTCCAATTTGGAGGCTAAGATGTCATGTGGGACAGTGACAAATGCTTTGCATAAGTCTAGATAGTTGACGTCCGTTGCTCTGCCTTTATCCACCAAGTTTGTGGCACTATCTTAGGCGGCCATCAAATTTTCAGGCAGGATTTGCCATGTTGGCTGTCTCCATTCACCTCCTTATTTTCCATGTGCCTTAACAGAGATTCCAGGAGGATCTTTCCAGGCACAGAGGTGAGACTGACTGGCTTATAGTTTCCTGGGTCCTCTTTTTTCCCCTTTTTGAATACCGGGGTTATTTTACCTTTTCCCAGTTGGCAGAAATTTCACCAGCTTGGTCCGTCAGCTCCCTTGAGACCCATGGATGGATTTCATCAGGTCACATGGACTTATCTACCTTCAGGTTCCTCAGGTGGTCTTGAACCTGATCTTCTCCTACTGTGGGCAGTTCACCATTCTCAGAGTCCCTGGTTTTGCCTTCCATGACTTGGTCAGTGCAGCTAGAGCTCTTGCTGGTGAAGACTGAGGCAAAGAAGTCATTCGGTACCTCAGCCTTGTCCATATCCTGGGTAGCCAGGTCTTCTGTTTCCTTACGTGGAGGTCCCACAGCCTCCCTAGTCTTGCCTTTTGCCCTGATATATCTATAGAAGTTTTTTTCCTATTATCTTTGATGTCCTTGGCCAGATGCAATTCTCTTTGGGCTTTTGCCTGCCTGATATGGTTCCTGGCCACACAGACAGTTTCTCTATATTCTGCCTAGTCCATCTGTCCTTTCTTCCACCCTCTAAAGGCCTCCTTTTTGATCTTTAGCATTAATGCTAAGTGAGTTCTATACAAGTCCTATGCCAATGCGGCCTAACATTAAGTGATTATGCGACTGATCTTATTTAAACTGAACCACTAATATTCCATATTCCTTTAGGTAGAAAACTGAACACTATCTACTGCCATTTTTCAGCTCATAGTATTACCAGTAGTGTTGCTGAAGTTTTTTTAATTAGCATAGATGTGGGACCTTTCATGAAGTCCCACAATATATTCATGAATTTATCACTTTGTGGAATTAATTTAATCAGATTTGTGAAGTAAAACTGTGACATAGTCATTGGACTGCTACTAATAGAGGTGCCCGGTGAAGCTATAAAAGAACTGATTTGCATATCAACTGGCATTTAAGCACCTGCATTGTAAATCCAGCTATAACCCTCCCCTTCTGATTACTTATGCTTGGGCTTCTTTTATCATGAGCAAAGAAACTGTGCAAAAGTAAATACATAACACAGCAATTATACTTTGGGCAAGACATACAATAGATAGTTATGGCTAATGAGCTACTAGACTAAGCATTAATATACTCACCTCTCCTGATTAGATGCTAGATGCAGATTTGCTGGCCTGAGAGCTGTCAATCAGATAGCGAAGGATCACCCTCTGCTGCTTTTCAGATGAGACTGCGCCTTGATATTGCAGAAATGCAGTCAGTGTGGATTCTCTGCTTCTTTGTTGCTATTTTTTAACTTAAAGTTTTAGATCTTTTTGTGTCTGAACATTTTTTATCATAGCCTTGAGCTGCTAATTATTACTGCCTCAACAGTTACACTTGTATCACTTCTTCGTTTTCCTTTGTTCAATGACTTTTGTTCAAATGGTTTCTCATATCTTTACAACAGTTTTCTTAGCAAGATTCAGCCAAAGTCACAAAATGTTGCTGCTCCAAATTTGGTGCTAACTTACAACAGAATTCCTGGAATGAGGGGCACAGATCCCCTTCATGGTGCAATGTCTTTTGTTCAGAAGTGGTTGGTGTTAGCCTCTGTCACATGGCCTGAACATGCACTAATGCCTTTGCTTACTGTGTTATTGACACCAGCAGGGTGTGTTTTGCTAACACTTGTTCTGTCAACAAGTTCAAAATAAGTTTATGGACCAAGAAATGCTGTGCCCCTTCCAGTTTTCTTAGCAGTATCAAGAATGCTGTATACATTCTTTGTGCAATTTAGTATGAGTCTAAATTTACTTGGCTAAAGTAGGTACCAAAATATGCCCTAGTTGTTAAATGTCCTGTGAAGATCTAGTTAAACAGTGATGACCTAGATGACACAGCCAAGAGCTCAGAGAGTTATTCAGCCAAGCAGAAATGGAGAGGAATACACAGGGAAGTGAAGGAGAGAATGAGCATAATTGTTTAAAATATCTGTGACTTAAAGGTGAGAAATTCAGTATAGCGTCCTTAAGAGTGGCAGAGACTGCTAGAGATTAGAATTATATTTTCATATCACACATGCCATATTACTCTGTGACAGCTATACCAACTGATCGCAGGGGATGCTTAGAGAGCAAAGAAAAAGAGATAGGGGAATGACAATTAAGGAAAAACAAGATTGCACACCAAACCAGTTTTATTTATAAAAAGAAAATTACTGTTGCTTGTTTTTCTTTACTTTGTGTGAAATCATATTGCCAGATACGTTACCTTAGTTCAGATCTTTGGGAATACTTCACTGAAAGCGTTGTCAAGGATTGGAACAGGCTGCCCAGGGAAGTGGTTGAGTCACCATCCTGGAGGTAGTTAAAAGACATGCAGATGAAGCACTTCAGCACATGGGTTAGTGGTGGACTTGGTAGTGTCAGGTTTGCAGTTGGACACAATGACCTTAAACACCTTTTCCAACCTAAATAATTCTAAAAGCTTTTGGCTTTTCACAAAGAGAAATTTATTATTAATTTTACTTTACTTTTAAGTATCAAGTCTGTTTAAGAAAGTGTTATCCAAGAGAAAAAAAACTTAATGCAAGAGAAAAATGTTTTCAGGGAAGTGCAGGGAGAAAAATGGAACTGATCAAACATGATCTGAAAAACCACATTAATGACAGTGGCAGTGATCTTTTGCTCTATTTTCTTTATAGGCCATTGTGGGGATATTTCATACAAAGAAGTTCCTTTCAAGTGCTTTCTTTGTACACTTGTTATGAACAATTAGTGAAGCCCCATAGTTGTGTGATCTGACTTATGAGGTTGTATTTTGTTTTTTCTTTCGTGAATTCAACGGCTGCTGAATGTTCCTTTCCCTGTGATCTTCATCTCGGGTGTCTACTCATCCATTTCCATTGGGTCTAATTTACTGCTGTCTCAGTCTAATTCTGCTCTGACATAGCTCCATAGATTTTTTTGTTAAGGGAGATCTGGAAAGAAATAAGGACTTGTCACCTGAACCATACCGTAACCGAACTAGTGAAGAAGAAAAAGAGGAGAACTGGAACACGTGTCATGGTTTAGGCTGGCTTGGCCAATAAGAATGACAGATGATCTTCCCCCCCCAGCCCCCAGTAAGAGAGAGGAGAAGAAAGAGATAAAGAGGGTTTTATAAACCAATCAAAAAAAGAAAATGTATGCACTTTTTTATTTTTAGCAAGTAATATTGCTAATAAAGAAAAGGTGTTGAACCCAGATTTTAGGATTAAAGTTTTTGTTTTGTACAGAAATATTTCTTATAGGTTAGATTTTTTTTTCCTCTGAGCACAATAGCCTGAGTGAAAGTAAAGCTTGAATTCTGGTTTCTGATTCAGCAAAAGCTTTAACAAGTAACCCTTACTGTAAACAAATACCTTTACATGTCATAACTGTTTACCAGCTTTGAAAGAGATGTCATCAGTCTCAGCTGGTTTGATTTTAATTAAAGTAAGTTATGTGCTTATTGCAGAACATCTTCCCTTTCTCAAAGAAACCAGGAGAGGCAGCTGCAATAACTGCTGTTGTATTCCAGATGGTTTGTACAGAAAAGAAGAACAACATATTTCATACTGAAAGTCTATTAAAAACCAAACCTCATTTACACTGATTAAAGGGACTGTTTAATTGCTTAGCAGTTCACTCAGAGAGAAACATATTGGATATGTGGGTACCACAGAGTCCTGCATAGTGTTACGATAGCTTCCTTTTTACTTATGGTAGTAGTATGAATGGACACTTGGTTGTATATACTTTCCCAAAATAAGTGAAGAGACAGAGGAACCAAAGTCAGTAGAGATTCACTGAATGGTATGGAAGCAAAGCTATGCAATCCCTTTTAGTTTCCCTGTGGACATTGCCCATTTTTTTCCTTACTTTTAGAAAGACTAGTTTCTATCATCTTTGTTTACCTTTTGTAGCATGGAATTCAGCCATCATATTAGATTAATTTCTTTGGAAACTGAATCGCTTAAAAACCCTGTTTGGTAAAATTTGTCGTAGATAGAAAGAATCATAGAATCCTCCAGGCCGGAAGGGACCTCCAAAAGGTCATCTAGTCCGACCTCCCCGCAGTCGCAGGGACACCCCCAACTAGATTATCTCTATTTTAATCTTAGATAATCAAACTGCCTTAGTTAAATTAATATCTTTTTTCTTAATTTGATAGATCATAAACTTTGAATAAGCTTATTGTAATGATATACTAACATTCCATCTCATTGATATAAAGTGTAATGAAGTTAAGGGAAATGCAGACCAGTATATGATTAAGCTCAGCAAGTCTGTTAGAACTCTGACTGTTTAAATACCTCTTGCAAGCAAACATGTACATGTGTGGATCTCAACAGTTTTAAAAGGGGTCACCCTCTAATTTTTCATAGCAACTGCATGGATAAGTAACATAAAATCAACAATTGTCCTGCAAAAATTGATAGTTAGAATTAATTTGTATCAACTCCAACTGAGAGCAGATCTCCACGAATTTTATTTTTGGGATTTGTATTTGTACCAAAACATATAAGTAACTTATTTATAAAGACAAGACTGGGGATATTATAAGCAGACTGTATTACCACTATTTTTAATCTGAACAAACCAGGTTTCTTGATAACTTTAAAAACATCTTTCAAATCAATAGTATCTGGGCAATTACTAAGGATTATGTCAGGGTTATTTCTGCACTCAGAGAGTGAAAACAGACAAAGCTCTGGGTGTAAGCAGAGCTGACATTTTCTAAAGCAGTGCTTCTGCAGACAGGAGTGGGTAGATTCAGAGGACACACCATAACAGGACTCATGGTTGTAAACTCCACACACTCACAGCAAAAAGCAGTAGATGTCTGTACTTACTTAGCTTTACCTTCTTCCTTCCACCTTTTCCAGAGCAACTTGACTCTCACCCTTTTTTGACAATAATCTGTACAAGGGAGGACCTCACTCAGTCTCAGCTGCCTCAAATTTTTACTGACCCTCAACCTCTCTCTCCTACATTATGCCCCTTGAACTGATAGTGATTCATTCCCGTTGACATGCATTCAACACCCCCTGACTCCTCCTCTCTGACTCCACATCTGCTATGCTACAGCTGCATAATTGAATGCCTCTGAATTATTTTGTTGGTTTTTTTTTTTTCCGTCTTCTCTCAGCAGAAAATTTCCATGCAGACTTGCTCCTGGGAAACCTTAAACCTACTCCACTTGATATTCTGTAACACAGGAAACAAGCCCTTCAAAATTGCACTCTAACTAGTAAGGTCTTTATTTTTCCATCTCTTGCATGGAAATTGATAGAATTTGTTCTGGAAGAAAAGAGCTAAAAATTCAATCTACTCATGACAAACATCTAAGAAGTTCTGGTCTTAAATTTTGGAGGCCATGAATGTGGAAGGAAGAGGCAGAGATCTTTTCCTTCTGGGAATTACTTTGTACTGTGAACTTTTGAGGAGAAAGAAATAACTCATATAACCACAAGACTAAAATACCAACAGCACTTAAGGATATATTGTCCAGATTAATTTTCTTCCTTTTATACAAACAAAATAAAATAATACAAAATGCCTTTCCATCAGTATCACATCTTTCTTTCTTCTATTCTTTCTGTGATGAGTATCACATTAGTAAAATTGTGACACAAAATCCCCTGTCTTAGATGGGCTGTCAAGCTATTTAAAATGGGTGTGTAAGAGGAAAAGATCCAGCCCACCTGTGCACACACACATGCACATGCGTACATTGTGCGATGGGTAGAATTACAGGCAGCCTCTGTCTGCCCCTGCAGCAGGAGTGCTCTGGCCATTCAGGGACAGCCCACAAGGTCTCAAGAGGGAACATACCTGGTTTTTCCTCTAGCAAGTCCTTTGAGGACTGTCCAGAACGTTGATTTGTTTTGTGCACAGTTGCAGTAATTGCAAATGTAATATTAGATGCAAATGGTCTCCTACTCAGTGGGTTTTCTGAATCTGTTGCCTTAGGGCTTTCTAGAAATCTGGAGATCGGAAAAAGATTGAATTTAAAGGGAAGATAATTTCACATCTACTGTAAATTACTTGAACTTTTTGAAGAAGCACCTGATAATTTTTAGCCAACCTTAAACATAAACAGACTGTGGGTTTGTTATGGAGTGGTTGTTTCCACTGGCTGATTAAAATAACTGAATCACGATTTAGATTAACCATCTTCTGTCACCCCATTTCTTATGCACAAATCTAGATCTATGAGTGATGTCTAAAACATTTTGAGAAGAATTTTTATTCTATATTTTGATTTTTGTGCTTAAGAAACACATAGACAATCATTTGCAAGTTGGCCTCTTGTCTTGTAGTATCTAAACTGGAAGAGATTGTCAGGTATGCTACTTTCAATTCAGATTTATAAAATAGAGTTTTGAAGGACATTTCTTATTTTGTCATGATATCTCCTCTCCCTAGTGTGAAAGAATTGAACACCAGCAATGAAGTTTATGCAAATGCTTAGAATTTTGCAAAACCAAAATTTTGATGCATTGATACCAGAAAATACTCATTAACTACGGAGAAGAAAAAATAGCCCTAGAATCTCAAACAAATAAAATATTTACATCTATGAGCATACTATACTGAGCTTCTCCTTTGTGATTAAAATAAAAAACTGAAATACTGAAACCTATAAAACATAGTGCATTGCATTAATTAAGAACTTAAACATTGAAAGAATATTTTAGCAATTGAGTGGGCCAAGTTTGGCAGATTGTTTTGATGAACAATGTATCATTGTTTCTTTGAAGGCACACTCCATTTAAGTGGAAACTTCTGTATGGAATATATTTTATCTACATTGCTACTTGTTCTTTTGTAATCAGCCGACTCATACTTTAGATTAGAAATACAAAACAAGTCACAAAGCCTTTATCTCTTATTTAAGAATTTAAATAAGGATCTATCAGAGATGATTAAACTGCACTGTGCAAAGAAAACTAAATATCTTACAAGTCTTTAAAATTTTCTGAGGTTAAAGTACAATTAAAAGCAATATAGCAGAAGAAAAAAAAGTGCTTTTAACATGATATTTTATTTCTTAATTAATACAGGCACAAATACTTTTCCTTAACTAACCTATCTGAATTGTTTTTTTTTTTTTTTCCTAAACAGAAAGAAATTTAATATTACTATTCTGAGAAAATACCATTTAAAAGTAAAGTATTAGTAACAACAAAACACTGTCTTAGGATCTTATCATCTCTGTTCATAAAATTAGTTAGGCCAAGGCTTGGTCTATGGCCATTATTCACTCATGTCTAGGCTTTCTCAATACAGTAAACTAAATCACATGCAACTGTTCACTTATCAATATACCACGCACTAACATAATGAAATTATCATTATCTTGCATATTTTGTTTGTACATTGTTCATTATTCATATTTGCTGTGGACATTGAGAAATTTGCATATTCTTTTCAAGGATAGCTTGCAATGATCTAGGGTCCAATAATGTTAGCATCTTTTACTGTTCCAATTCGCATTGTTGAAGACCAGTGAAAAAATTACTGACCACAGTTTTAATGGAAGTCTGTGAATATTTCAATGTGAAAATTCATGCATCCACATTTTGTGGAAAAATTAAGATTTTCTTAATAAGCTAAAAATTCCATGTAATCAAAAGGCATTTACACAGCTGTAATTCTCTTGCATTTGCTCAAAATTAATGTAATATGTTCTTTTGTTGAGGAAGCTTCCTGTAGTCACTTTGAAGATTGTGAAGTCTTTTGAAGCATTGACTGACTTAATTTCTATCTTATGCATATTTTCTATTTTCTGTTCATCTGCATTTCTATTTCATCCTTTGTATCTTGTTATATTGAGCAAGCAAGCCCAGCTCCACTTTTGACACCGCTAGTCTCAGTTCTATGCCAGTATTTTGTCCCTCAGCCCAATTGCATAGTTTCCTTAGTAGCCTCTTGTGGCAGACTTTGTCTAAGTTTTTTGATAATCATAATAAATCATCCAGAGTATTTACATAAATTTGATGAGAATGTCAATCATTCATATTTATCTATTCTATTTTTAAATGTTTGCTTTCTAATCAACACACAGAAAAGCAACTCAACAACCGCATTGCAGCTTCAAATTATTAAAAAGCAGGTTGTTAAAATGAAAAAAATGTGATAAACATAGTAAAAGCATACAAAAGTACCATACCTATCATGTTTTGAAAATTAGAATTATTATGCAAAAATTACCAAACAGTAAAGCCCACATAAATCAATCTTTTTAGCTAAGTAAAATGTGTAATATTATTAAATGCCTATAACCTTCATGAATTCCACTGATTTTAAAGAAAAATGGCCAAAGTGAAATATCTAGAATTGTTCCATTGTTCAGTAGAAGCGTAGTTTAACAAAATGTGCAATTACAACTGTATTCTTTTGACTTCCTGGTTAAGTCAGATCTTTATATTTTTTAAAGCAGAAAATCTTATTTTTGTGAGTGTCCTTTATCAACATATTTGCTGCTTAAGCATTGAAAATAGATTTAATATAAAAAATTATATTGTATTATTTAATATCACAATATACAATAGTTGAAAAGGAAAAATTAAATACACAGAGCTCTTCTAGTTCAGTTAGTCATTTTATTATGTTTTTAACATATTTCAAGTAAGACCTGAACATATCAGCAAGGGTCCGGTTTGCACAATAAAACCTATATAAGTTGATTTCTGTGATCCCACTGCTTTTTGTAGACCTTTGTATGATATTTGGCATCATGGCCCATCTTCTCTTTTCTCTTTTCTGTCACTAAAATTTCACTCCTTTGTTGAGAAGAAATTGGTCATCGATGAATTGTTAAAGTTTTGAGCCAAAAACTAAAACAAATGACTCACTGAATATCAGTTAAACAAGTTCCCAGGCAGTACCATGTGTAAACTGGATCTGTTGGGGCACCAGCAAGTTGCAGAGCATCAGTCTAGGTCCCTGTTCTTTCAAGCTTTGGAACAGCATCATCACAGAGGAGGAGGAGGAGAGAAACACACCAAAAAAAGTGACAATGTCACCAGGAAAGTAATAGATAGATATAGATAGATATAGATATACATATAGATATACATATAAATATAGATATAGATGATATAGATAGAGATAGATATAGATATAGATATGAATAAGTGGCATTGTCATAAGGGGAAGGAAGGTAGAGGATCAATGATATTATGGAGTATACATATTGGCTGCCTTTTGGGAGCATTTTAGGACTGAAGGCGATAAGGAATGGGTTTAAAGAATATTTCTAGCAGTTAAAATTCTTTTTGCATAGGGGCATTCATGCAAACAACAGTTTTAGTCATAGCTTTTGAACATGAACTTAAGTAGAGTGAAAGCAAATACCTGCAACACAACTTTTCTGTGCATGCCGGATATAATTCATGAAATTATAAACTGCCAAAAGCAAAAGAGGAAAGAGGAAAGTTTGTCCTTCTCAATAATTAATATGACCATTATCTGAAGAGGAGGGGTTCCCAGATTCATCCATTTACATATACACAGAATATTTCACTGCTCGTTACAGATTCTAGTGGTACTGAACTATTAGGAAATGACTAGAATAAATCATATATTTCCTTTATAGCAAAAGATGCCAGCAAGCAAAATTTCTAAACTGCTGTAGTACCAGCTGAAGTTAGATGATTTTGCAGAGCTTATTTTTTAAAATAATCTTTTTACTTGCACGGACTTCAGTGCATTATTTTTTTTTTAATAAAACTGTTAAAACTATAATGGAGGAGTGAATATATTTCTGTTCTGCAGAAGTTTATAAATATATACTTTGTATATCAGTAGGGTCAGTTAATATATCTACATTATTAAATTCTAAATGTGTCTTAGAAAAATTTTTCTACTGCTGCCTGAATCTCATTATATCATCTCCCCTGTTACCACAGGACTATTTGTTCTAGTCCCTGATGTTTACTTTTTTTTGTGTGTTATTTTTTTAAAAGCAGTGCTTCCAGCAGTTTTCCAGTTTTTCCTGTTTCTTTCACTGGGTTTGTGCTTGTCTTTGCTGAAGGACTTCAGAGCTTCTCAACCACATGTTGTAATAAGAAAGGTAACATGCAACAGGCTTTCATCATAAGGTGTGTGTGTTCTAATTCTGATCCTGAAAGAGTCATCAGGCATTTAATAGTTTTCAGAGAAATTGGGGGGAAGAAAGGGAGGTCTGATATGACACTACCCCTGTGTTCAGCTAGTCAAATTAATAAATGCCCTCTCTCCATCTGGAGCCAGCTTTCAGCCTGTGAAAGCTTCCTAGCAAACTTCTACAGCAGAGCAGATACTAGGTGCAGTATTAGATCAGTTGATTCGCCTTTTCTGCCTAAAGACACCATCCAAAAAATCACAGCTTATCAAAATAGGTCAGTACTGTGGAGGTGGTATTGATCCCTTTTAGGCCATCACAATTACATGACTGGAGGGACAGAATAAAACCCTGTTTTTGTATTTTTCAAACACGGGCAAGTTTCCACAGTCACAGCCCATTTCTTTTTGATTCACTGAATGGATGACTGAAAGTTGATCAATATAAAATATTCCAGAAATCCCAGATAAACTTTTTTTTTCTTCACATGAAAGTGCTTCAAAAAGTCAGCAAAGCTAAAACAAACCAAAGCTCTGTGGCATGGAAAATTTTTATCAGGAAATTGCTTATACGTATGGTAAGTAATTTGCATATAAAGCATACTAGAAAAAAAAAAAAAAAAAAAGGTTTATAAAATCTGCTTATCTTTCTATCACTTTCTTAGTGGATTATATGAAACCTCATAATGTGGGTTATATGAAGAGATTTCTGAGAGTTTAAGATATATTTTAAAAATATGAAATTAAGTAGACCACAATTCTTCTAACTTTTTTTCCTAGTTTTTCAATAATTCATGCTTGGATTCCTCAGTCTTTGGTACTGAGAGTTCCCATTTCACTTGGAAGCATATTAACACATTACCACCCAGAGTGTCATGACATTGCTTCACGCTACAGAAAAGGGAACCTCCTGCACCAGCAACATGAAACCACAGTTCAGTTTCTGCTTTTCTCTGTTGTGTACTCTGGGATGCATATATCTCTGCCTTCGGTAATGTTCAACATTCCAGCATTAACAAACAATAAAATCTGAGCTGCAGATGCTCAGATAAGATACTGCTTTGGGGGACAACCAAGCAAAAATAATCCTGTTTAGTAAGAAATACAGATTTCATATTTCGTACCCAGTACTGAAACCATTGATGTCAAACAACAAAGGCAGCTTAGACTGTTCTTCAGTTCTCAGGTTTGAGAAAAGAGAGATAAAGTCCCAAATAGAGACACTGAAAAAACCTAAACTTCATAGTAGATAAAAAGCACAATCTAATGGAGAAAACGTGCAATCACAAAAGAGAAAATAGAGGTATTTTCCTCAGTGTATGTGTTTTTGAAATGTCAGACTATAATTCTCCTCTTATTCAAGTGTAAAATAATTTAACAATCAATAGCCACTGAGATTTTCAATTATGTCCATATAGAAGAGGGTTTGAATAGAAATAAAAATCTTTTATATATTCTGGCTAGCATACTCTCCATAGGTTATAAGACAATAAAATAGACCCCAGCAAACAGGCTGGATAATAAAGTGCACAATGTATTATTATTTTCATGCACAGAAGAGAAATGAGGTAGGGAAATAGAAAGGTATCATTCTGTTAAGAAACTTTGTGCCTGCATTTCCCATCTATAAATGTCTACTTTACCTAGAAGTGCACTTTTATTCATGAATATTATATCTCTGGTTCATGCTATTGCTTCTAGAGCCCTCCAGCTCACAAGGTCAGCTCAGTGGCTGCCTGTACTCTGCAGCATACTGTGGAGTGTGTTTCCCATCTGTGAAGACAGAGCCAATATTGTTTGCCACCTCAGTTCATCACTTCTCCTTTGCAGCGATATCACATATCCAGCATCAGGAGGACAGTGATACAGGATACTTCTTAGATGAAGTTTAAATCACTGGCCAGAAGGAATTCTTAGGCAACTGAGATTTATTTGGACTTCAGGTCATATGCAATGGCAATACAAACAACAGGCACTGGATATTCCCAGGATGTGCTCAGGAACAGCATCAAGCGCTCACATCAATTCAATGTTCTCCAGCAATTCCAAATAAGCCATTCTTTATGCCATGATTGAAGCATTCCTGAAATTACTTTTCATGTCCATCAGGTCTGAAATAATTTCCATGCTATGAGTTACTTTACACATTTTCAGTTGCTATTAACACAGAATCGTAATCTAATCTTCAGCTTCAATCACTATTTCATATGTATGACAGATCTTTCCTACATTAATGTATTGCTTACCTTTGCCTCAGCTAATCTACATTATTTTAACAATGCTCTTGAAAATATATGCAAAATAGAAGTTACAAAGTAGCTAGGGTGAACTTTCATGATTTTCAACTCCTTCAGAAGTATCAATCATTGTAGTTACAAACTATACCCAAAAAACCCTTCAGAATACAAATAGGAGCTGCATTGCTTCATACTCTCCTAACAGTACATCAAATAAACACAGGGACATCCACTGGAGAGGGAAAAAAACACAGTACAAAATTATTTTGCACTTGACAGGTGCAGGTTCTGTGTCATAAACTGAAAGACCCTAGGAATTATAATGAAGCTACAATATATCTAGGAAAAGAGGTGGGTGCTCACCTACCTGCCAACTTCTTTGCAGTTAAGTTGCCCTTTTAGCTTGCAGTTTACAGCTCATTTACAATTAAACACAAAGCCCCTCTTTATATTTAGTACTAACATGAAAAGAGTAAAGATAATTCACACTATAAAAAAAAGAAAAAGGAGGGAAAAAAACCCAAACCACAACTGCTTTGTCTAATAAAATCAAATCTGGCTTGGGTTTTTTCCTAATGAAAAGTGAATTTAAAACCAGTGGTTCCTGGCTATGCTGTGTGTCCATACAATGGAGAGTTCATGACACTTCTACCTGTTATTTATATATTATGAAGCAATTTCATAATGCATCCTCTGATAGTGTATTTTCACAGCTGTAAAAAACCCCCAAAACTATAATTTCTTATTAAAGTTACATACTGAAAGATTAGAAAACATATTACAGAAAATAAAGATTCCAGTCACTGTAAAATACTATTTTTCCAGCTGAATTAAAACAGAAAGAGTATCTCCATTTGAGATTAGATATTTGAATAGATCAGTGCAGAAAAATTAGTAGCTAATTGTGAACAGGCAGGTAAGTAACAAAGTAAAATACTACTTTCCCATAAGTAGTATGAAAAAGAAAGGGAGAATTGTCATGGAGGAGGGGAGCAAGAGGGAATTACCATACTCCTTATCGATGTCAGTGGAACTGGGAGGAACTATTTACTTCTGTCAGGGTGCACCCACGAGTGTCTGGTATTGGAAGAATTTACTATTCATTGTTCTTTGTCTAAACTTACAATTCATCAAGAAAGTCCTGAAAAAAATCTACAGGCAATTTTACTTTGTTTTTTTTTTTTTTTGAAGAAAGAGGAATAAGGCAGGAGGCAAGATAAGTTTATTTTAGCACTAAGTTTTCAGTTAATAATTAGCAACACTGTTTTGAAGTATTGCATGCCATGTTTTATTCAATAGTTCATAATTATTTTTTTTTAGAGACACAGTAATCTATAATATAAGCAACAGCATGGATAAATACAATGCCATGTCTTGGCTATGGATACATTTATTACAAACAAGGCTGTATTGTGTATCCCCTTTTCCCAAAACTATTTTGACACTGAACATAAAATGTTGAAATAAGTGGCACATGATGCCCAAAGCATTGAAGTGTCAACTCTTCATGCTCCATACATAACTTTATTACAGTGATTTTTATTTCACAGGATTTATTTTGAACATAGGAAAAAAAAAGAGAGAGTGAGTCAACAAAGCTAAAAAAAAATTGTCAGGAGAAATAAGCAAGTACTCCGAAGATTTTTAACACTTGGGAATAGGTATTTTTAAGGTGGCAGGAGGGAACTCAGCTTTAAAAATGGTACAGGTACCTGAAAGCCTAAGAGACGTTTCTCTTTCTCAGTATCCTGGATTATAATCTCTCTTGTCATAATCTTTCTCATTGGTCTTTTTTTTTTTATATTATTTTGCTGTTAGCAATGCACATGGAAAACCAAGACTGACTCCATTCTTCCTGTCACTATTTCAAGGACTTTTCCTAGGAGGAGTCAGGCTAAAACAATGTGTTTACCTTACTTTCTACATGTAAAGCACCAGAAAACTGAAATAAAACAAACCACCATGATAAGGTTTGTAGGGCAAGATGATTTTACCTAAGGATGGAGTTGGAAAAGTACACAAAATTTGTGTTTTGAAAGTCTAGATAAAAGCAGCCCGGATCTACGGTAGTTCTAAAATGAGATGCTGATAATGGAATGCAATTGTGAATACCATAGCCTAACCTCAACACAGTTTTAGAAATGTTTTACTTTATAAGAAGTATTTTAATTTTTATACAAATATTCTTATTTTAAATTCTACTGTTTGTCCTTTAAACATTCACAGAGACAAATAGCTTTGGGGTCTTTTTTTCCATCACGTTTAAATCAACAGTCCACCTTGTAGCTAAAGCAATGGCATTTTGAACAGTATGAAAAATATTTTTCATGTCATGTCCATTTCATCTTGCCCATAAATGAAAAAGAAACTTAAATCAAATATTTAGAGAAGTCTCAAATCCCACCCAGCATGGTCATTTATATTCAACATTCTAACTGGATGCCTTAAATGCTGTTAGGTCAAGAGAGGTTGCAGTCTAATCAAATAAAGATAATATTAAATGAGTCATAAATTGTTCCTATAATTGAAAAGGTAGAGGAACAAGAATAAAAGCTCTTGTTCTAATTTCTGATTCAATGTTCCTCATGATCTTTCTAAATGAATGTGATGCCAATGAAGGACTTAACTTGTAGCTCAGCTATAGTTAGCAATTTTCTGCTGTTAGGATCGTAAGTGAACCAATGACAATTACTTCAGATGGTACCATACTATATCCTTACTTACCATGACAACACAGTAATCTGTTGAGAGCTTTTCTAGCCAGGATACTGGAACTGGTCTGAGCTTCTTATCCTTCTGCTTAGAAGGCAATCCTCCTTCCCTGTATGTGCAGAAAAGTTAATCCTTTTGAATACAATCAATTATTTATTTGTTTCACCTCCAGATTTACCTATTTTTCCAAGCACAGAAACAGACATGTCCATATTCTGCTTTGACTTTCACCTTAGGTAGCCTAACGGCATAAATCCAAGACTTTGAGCAGTATTACCTATTTGGATGTCTACAACATTTGTTTAAAACAGTAGAAAAACAAGCTGGTGAAGTCTTCAATCAGCACAAAGTATAATAAAAGAATATCCTAGAGTACCTGATCATAAAGGGCTGATTTTATTTTGCTTTTGTTCCAAACAGGAGCAGAGTTATCAAACAGTCTTCTATTGTGTACTTGAACAGAAGTAATTCCAGGCAAGAACACTCTTTTTATTAACATTTTTATTATGTCAGACTTGATCAAATGCAGCCAGTTCAATAGACAAGAAAAAACACAAGTGTCCCAGATCCTTCTACGTTTCAGTATCTCACAAGAATGCTGCAGTTTATGCCAGTGTAGAGAAAAATTGAGACTATAATGTATGCTACTATTTGAAAGAAGTGAGGACTATCTACAGTGAAGCCAAGTACCAACATAAGTTTCCATAAGAACACTTATGCTTGTAACAACACAATTTCCACAGAAAAAAAAAAACCACAGGTGTAGCACCAGTCTATTTCTTGTCTTTGCAAATGTTGTGTAATATTTGGCTTTTTCCTGACTCTCTTGCCTACTTTATTTTAGCTCCCCTGCTTTGAACGTGGTAGACAAAGATCATGAGGACACTTATTTTTTAAAAGTTTAAGCCTCTCATTTAACCATGTCAAGGAGAGATGCCTGTAAATATGCAGTCAGAATTAGAGTGCTACAACAATATTTCATCTATACATGCTCTGTGTAGCTATAGTATATCTTCTAAAATTCAAGCACTTAGATTTTCTTGGCATTTGCCATATCTCATAAGGAATGAGGTACAAGTTATCTTGAATAACAGTCTCTGTGACAGAAATCCCTGTACACTGAGTGAAAACACCAAATTCAATTCTTTCTGCGTACCAGGTTTTGATCTATGATTCTAATCATCCCCTGCTTGATCTTCATTGCTCAGAGTAATGGCAGATTACGGAATGCACAGGTTGTTCCTTTGCCAGGTAATGCTGACAATCAAAAATACACGCTGCATAAAAATTTAGAATTTCATCCTCATTCTGCACAAGAGAAAAATGTAATCTGTAAACACATGCAAAAAGTTGGCAGGCAACTATGACAAAAGCTGAATAGCTCAAGGTGTCATGTTGATCTCCTTGAACCTGCGTCATGCCTATGTGCTGTAGGTCTCCTGTTACTTGCTTTTTGTATTCCTTTGGTAGGAGATCCACTTAAAAAGTTGCTGAGACACCCACACACCCCCCCTCCTGTTTTGTGTGAATATTGGATTGGGTTTTTTGCCTTATAAATACTGACAAGGAAAGTGGTGTTAATTAAACTGAACACTGACTCCAGCAACTAGTTCTGACTCTAATACTGCATGGCCTGTCCTGGATGTTGAATGTAAGGCTGTAACGTAAAGATTACATGTGAATGTAAAGTTTACATGTAAATGTAAAAGCTATGCAACTGCCAGTGACTAGCAGGCCTCAGTGCTGGAACCACATCTCCGCTCTTACAAGTGCTACCAAAATTTTGCTCAGAGGCATAAGGCACTAAACACATTTGGGTTTCTGTTAATGTGAAGATTCAAGGTGGAGGCAACTTCCACAGCTGGGCTCCATCACTAAACTCTTACAGTAACAAAAAGCTGTCCCAGGCTGCTGCAGCAGCAACCTTATCCTCTCTTCCATGCAGATAACTGCAAGCTGTGGGGCAGAAGCAAACTGAATTCTTGTCATGTTTGGTTGTTACTTGGTGGGTTTAGTTACCCTGAGTTGCCTCCAGGGTCAGAGAGGGATAAACACCGTCTTTTCATCAGCACAGCATCCGTGACCTATTTGCTCACCCCACAGCAGAGTACAGCAGTACACTAAGCTCCCTCAACTTTATAAAGGATATCAGGGAGAAAGCCTTATTTCAGCTGCAGCGGTGCCTGGCAGGGATGGATAACTCCTAAGCAAGCGTCAAAACACTGCCAGCAGAGGCACATCCAGCATGAACTCCAGCTCCCACCGAAATCATTGATTTGAAGTAATGGCTGCCATCCTGTACTGAGAGTTGTACAAATGGGCAGCGTGCCCTTTTGCTGAACCCGATTGATCTGCATGAAGCTTAGGACAGGCACAGCTGTGCATTTGAATAGACCACAAGGCAGAGCTGGGGGTTCATATGCGAAAACTAATTTGTTAATAAAAAAAAAAAAAAAATGGAGCAGAGGATGTAAAATCCTACATTTCAAGCTCTAAACCAATCTGTAAGTAATAAGGATTAAAGGATTAGAATGAAGACTACTTTGCACCTGCAGGGTGGTGTTTCTGACATTCTTCTGCCCTGTTTGCTACAGATCATCGGCAGGAGTGAAAGCACCCTATAGCCCCCATCTATCCCAGCAATTCCCATCTTCATAAAGCCATGCAACCATCAGTGCAGTTAAAGCTGTCAGTTTTTAAATCAACCCAGAATGACAATAATCAATATTTCATAAACTAAAGAAAAAGCTGCTCAATATTTTGATAGAGAAATACATACCATACATTTTAAAAAGTGTTTAGGATGGACACAAAAGCAGAAACTGTGCTCCTGCAAGAGGGCCAGGGTCTTGATTATATGTCTTCTCCATGAAATGACACTTCTTACAGAAGACTGCGTTTTTTTTTTTATTTTCTTACTATAGTAAGGCACTATTCCAGCACGTAGATATTCCTCCTTGCTCTCCTGTCCAATTAGAGAAAAGGTCAGTCCAAAATAAGTATAAATTAAGTTTATAAGGGCTGACAAGAAGATGGTAGCGGATGGCGTGAATGCAATCATATTAATTCTGGGTAATGCTTTTCTACGCATTAACAATTCAGCTGTTGTGCTCAGAATAAGAATTTAAATAAAAACTGTGAACTTATGGCAGTAAAAAAACCCCAGCAGGTCCGATGGCAGAGAAGGGAAGTATAAATGTAACATACTGGAACAGCACTCTGCTGCCAACTGTAGCAATACACTAGGAAAGCAGTTGTTAGCATCACCAATAATACAGTGCAACTGTGACCCTGGAGGAAGGCATGAAGATTCCTTGTAGATTTCTAAAGTAGGCATTGATTCCCTCACTGTTGTGCTTTTGTTCCCCAACTCCGGTGCTGCCAGACATCCGTTGCACATGCATTCTTCCTCATTTAAGTCCACTTCAAGTTCTCTTTTCCCCGTAGGAGCTGCTATTGTTAGTACTGCAGGTCCACTCCCTTTCTTAGTACTCAGGTCCACTCCACTTCCCTATCAGGTATAACCAGTGAAAAAAAAACAGGAGCAAGACAATCATCAGAACTGCCCCTGTGATTATCACTTTTTGGTTTTTGACAAGTCGTTGAAAGCAACATGGGAAAGAAATGCCTTTCCTCATCATTTGTACCTGCATGAATATTCTGATCCTGTCAGCAGCTTCCTTTGTTTCAGCAAGACAGGCAGCTCCTGTGAGCTTATTTGGGGTCCAGTTACTTCAAGAAGCAGAGGGGGAAGCACAAGTCCTCCCCACTGTTTTCCTCTTAACAGCTGAGAAGTCATGGTCTCTTTACTCCTATAGACCGTATCTGTGCTTTGAGTAGTCAAAGAATAAACAATAAAATAATTTACTTTTTTAGCTCATTATCATGTTTTCAGCATTGACCACAATGGATTCTTAGGGAAAGACTATAAGAATATTTTCTTTCCATAGCTTTAGTCAGTAAGCTCCACCATTAACTGTACTATGGAAAAGTACTGCTTTTACTGCATTTAAATTACTGCCTGGTAATGTCTGTTTTGCCTCTGCTTATTTCTAAGGGAAAAATGAAAATTGTTCCATTCTTAGCTTCTTTATACCTCTTATGACAGTAAACTTCTATAATTTTCCATTCAGTTGTCTCTTTTCCATCTTTATTTAGTTTTCCCCACAAACCCCTTCACAAATTTCCCTTCAACCTTCTCTAAATCTTTTGAAGTTCTCTTGTAACCATTTAGAACTGCACAGTACACACGTGCCATCAACTAAATAGTGGCATGAGATGTTTGGGTATTTGGGTTGTTGCCTCTTCTTTTCCTAATGACTCCTAGCATTCTGTTTTCTTGTTTGACCAGCACTGAACATCAAGATGATCTGTTCACTGAGCTTTTCATCACGACTCCAAGGTTTCTTTCCTAAGTGTCGAAAGCAAATGTTGTCATTCTCATTTGTCATGGACTGCAGAGGTGGCTTTATCACATGTGTTAAACTTAATGACTTCAAATTGTACATGCTATCTTATTATGTAACTAGTCAGTAATATGAGATTCTTCTGCAACTTCTGATGGTACCAAGGAAGGTGAAGGTGCTGAAGGCAGCATAACTAGAGGGGTTAATTTTCTAAAGCACTTTTCCAGAACTGTTGACTGATCATTACAATTATCTGAATGCTTGTGAGGAAAGGACAATGCAGCTGGTCTTAGGTCTACTCCTGTATATTACAGCAGGGGGTTCACACCATGAGTGAATGCAGATGCAGCATCTGAACAATATAGTATCATTTCACTTGGAAAGATGAAATACAGTCTAGCATAATGTACTTAAGCATCTTATAGAGTACTGTAAGTAAAAGAAACGGCAGGAGTCTGAGACCCTGTTCTGCTTATATGTGGAATAGAGAGGAAATATCTCATAATGCTTCCACTAGTGACACTAGAAGATGGAGAATCTTAAGAAATCATATAGCAGAAATCTGTTAGCTAGAGCAATCTGCAAGGCAGATACTTTGCATTTAACAAAGTAACAAGGTCCAGGATAGAGGGTTTGATCCTTTAGAGTTAAAGGTGAGAAAAGTAATTTGAGAATGCAGACACCAAGCCATTTAATGAAGAGACTTAAAGGTGTACAGAATCTACATGTTTTTAATAGAGGAGATTGTGGGTTTGTCCAGAATTAATTTTTTGCTGTGCACCTGGAAGTCATCAAAATGATGGAGAAAAATGCTTGATACAAGTAATGATGAATAAACTTACAGCTGAACTATAGAGTTGGAGAATACTGTACAGAAATAAATGTTCCATAACTAAAAGATTTCAGTCAAAATTTGATAATAGAACAGGGTGTGTAACGGGAAAGATGGTTATAGAGGGCTTAATTATGTGATTTTAAGAACAAATAACATAGGTAAAGGTGTGTTGCAGGCTACAAAGAGGTGATTTGTAAATATTTATGATAGCTTCATTACAAAGACTGCTTTCTTGCTAGGATCTTTTGACCTTTTTAGCAACATAACTCTTTGTACAACTTACTCAGGTAATTCCATAAGCAGCAACATTCAAAGATTTAGGTATTCAGTGGTTTGAGTCCAAAGGATGACCTCTATAGCTCTGCTTTTACAGACCACGTATCTAAACTTCAGGTACCATATTGTTGATCATTGTTTACTTGGCTTGTGTACACACTAGTCATTACTCTGGCCATGCCTATAGCATATACATTTGGTTAATACCTCATTTAAACTACAAACATGTTTTTTTTCCCAGCGTTTATTTATTCAAGCATGTCAATGATTTCCATGTTCAACTTCCAAGCAAAGATGAGAGCCTGAATATCTCTACTTCCATGCAATCAGGCCCATTCCAATAACTGATCCTGAGAATGGCCTTATAGCAGGTGATTTTAAAACAACCCAGAGAAATGGTTATGCAGAAATATTGCTACTTGTATAAAGGAATGTCATAGTTTACTCTATGTTTATGAAAAAAATTCTGCAAATTGCAGCTGACACTCCCCCCAGCCAACAGTTTGAATTCTACTTATATAAAGGGCACATCTAAATGACGGTTAGGTAGAATTAGGCACATCAGTTAAGAGAGGCATTAGATGCTTATAGAATGGATGGTGAAGGGTCCATGAGAAGTTATGCTCCAGGAAAGGTGGGATCCTAGTTCTAGTTACTGTTCCAAGTAGTTAGATTCAGAAAACTGACCACTGCAAAACTCTAGAGCAGTGACACCTTTCTGGCAGGATGCTTTCAGAGTTCAAGGGTCTTGTGCAATTAAGATTTAACATTGCTACATGCAGTTAAAGAGGACAGAAGTAGCTAAAAGCTCCACACATTCCTGGCTGCATCCAACTAACTAATAATTTTAAAGAGTGATGTCAGCAGTAGGGGTTTTCTACAGCCACTTTTTTTGTTTACAGCCATTTTTATCAGTACATATGCAAAAGTTATAGAGAAGACCCCTACAGAAAAGTGTAAGAGTTTAAAGAAGTGCATAGTGAAGAGCCAAAATTTCTGATGAGGTTTACAGAAGTACATGCTTCAGATGGGGATCGTTCCTGCAGAAAAAATTATGTAGCTGACATCTGCTCTACAGCATAATTTGACAAGTCAGTGCAAGACTCAGGAGAGAGAGAAAACATAAGTACACACGCTGCTAGCATACAGGATTTGATAGAGAGACAAGGTAAAAGGAAACAGCTAAAGCAGAGGCAGAGACAGAAAACTAAAAAGCAACAGGAGACGCTGATTTCCGTAGGGGTATGAGAAGATCTGCCACTGTCCCCATGCAGCACCTGTATTTTCAGACTCTTGCCTGAATGTGGTGCCAGTTTGGTGGGCAGACTGACAGACATACTGCTCAAAGAAGGCCAGTGCTATGAGGAATTTAGACATAAGGTGCAATATGTTTTTGAAAAGGCCAAGCGTGTGAGTGAGAACAGTTACTGAACACTGGATATAGAATTAACAGTCAAGGTTGAAACACAGCTTTTAATAAGTAAAAAGGCATCACAGAAAGTTAAATACAGATTTAGGATTTTGTGGTGTTTTTTTCAAAGCAGAAAACTGGACTCATACCAAGAAATAGGAAGTGAAACAGCTGGGAATAGCTTAACCAGACTTACAACTATTATTATGATGAACAAAACAAGATTGATTTAGTGAGAGAGTTCTTTAAATTGTCAACACAATTGTTCAGAAAATAATGCAGGTACAAGGGTGTGAAGCTACTTATGGCCATAAGTATGCACAGAGGAGCAATAAGCCTGTAATGTGTATGCAGAGGTTTCAGTACACATTTCTATTTGCAATGCCTATTACACAATCCAAAGAATGTGTTTCTGTTCCCCAACACTTGAGTTTTTCAGATTTTCTTGCAAGGAAGAGAGAGAGGGGAAAAGATTGTGTATATATTATAAGACAGTCATTAGCAATACACTGTATTTTTTACAGTCATTCTATTTAGAAAGGTACCTTAAAAACTTTGTTTGCTAATGGAAGCCCTTGAAAACTTTGTCAGAAATCTACTGAAACGCTGAATTACTGCATAACACTAGTATGTAATAAATGACACTGTGATGGGATTTCTTGTCTGCCTGAATGTTGTGTCTTTAAGAGCTGAGTCTAAGAATAAGATTGAATTTTCCACTGAACTTTGTCAAGCTTCCTGTTCATTGCTGTCAGGTGTACCAATGGCTACTTGTAAGGTCTTTTAAATTGCTGGGAGTGTGGGTTGCAAGTCAGTTTGAGACTAAGACACTTAGGTAAGTGAAGAGCTAAAGCTTAATTAAAACGTTGTTTCATGCCATCTAACAAACTAAAGTTATTCAGGATACCTTCATAGGGCTGGCACATATGATGAGACCATGATCTGTGGGGATATATTTTGGCTCAAGACTTGTAGGCCAGGTATTATATGGAGTCATAGAAACATCCAGGCCAGAAGGGACCTCCAAAGGTCATCTAGTCCAACCTCCCCGCAGTCACAGGGACACCCCCAACTAGACCAGGTTGCCCAGGGCCTCATCAAGCCTTACCTTGAATAGCTCCAGGGAAGGGGTCTCAACCACCTCCCTGGGCAACCTGTTCCAGTGTTCCACCACCCTCAGAGTAAAGAATTTGTTCCTAATACCCAATCTAAATCTGCTCTTCTCCAACTTAAAGCCAGTACCCCTCGGCTTCATTTTTGTGGCCCTCTTCTGGACCTGCTATATCAGGTCCATACCCTTCCTATGTTGAGGGCTCCAGACCTGCACACAGTACTCCAGGTGGGGTCTCACCAGAGCAGAGTAAAGTGGCAGAATCACCTCTCTGGATCTGCTGGCAACACTTCTTTCGGTGCAGCCCAGGATGTGATTGGCCTTCCAGGTTGCAAGTGCGCACTGCCTGCTCATGTGCAGGTTCTCGTCCATCAGCATCCCTAAGCCCCTTTGCTCAGTGCTGCTTTCTAATACCTCATCGCCCAGTCTGTATTGATAGCCAGGATTGTTTTGGCCCAGGTGCAGAACCCTGGACTTGCTCTTGTTGAACCTCATGAGGTGCACCTGTGCCCACCTTTCCAGACTGTCCAGGGGAGATGATCTTCTCTGTCTCTCTGATGTTATCTATCCCTCTGGATGATGTTCCGTCCCTCTGGTGTATCGACAACACCACACAGCTTGGTGTCATCTGCAAGCATGTTAACGGTACACTCAATCCCTTTGTCTATATTGTTGATAAAAATGTTAAAAGAGTACTGGTCCCTGCACGGACCCTTGAGGGACGCCACTTGTGATTGCTCTCCAGCTGGACCTCAGGCCATTGAGCACCACTGTCTGGATGCAACCATCCAGCCAGTTCCTTAGCCACCGAAGAGTCCACCCATCAAAACCATGTCCCTCCAATTTGTCAAGGAGGATGTTGTGGGGGACCATGTGAAAGGTCAAATATATATATATATATATGTCAAATATACCCTAAAGCATCTCCACTGCCAGTTGCTGCCCACGTATATCAAACTGGATTGAGCTCTTGTTCAATGTGCCCTATGAATTGAATCAGCTCTTAGCTAGTGCCTAATTTAGGAGAGCTAAACCACTCTGTACGCTCCATCCTTGTTTGTAGGCTTAGATAACTCATGCCTATAGGGGTCCAATGTTGGCATCAAGCCCATGCCTCATTTGCCTAAAGGCATCTCAGAGCAGATAAATTACCTTAGAATATAAAAGACAGCTTCAGGCAAAAGCCTGTAGACAAAACCCTCCCTTCTGGAGTGGCAGCTGGAGGTCAGGCAAGATACGCCAGAGCACTGCTTTAGTGCGAACAGAAAAGTTTCAAACAATGAAAATAGTATAAGCAAATCTGCCTTTCAGGAAAATCTGCAAATCTGTTTGTTTTGTGGGTTACTTTTAAAATCACATCACAAAGCACCAATAATTTCTTACTAATTAGCCTTTCTCTTGTTTCCCAAATTTGGAAAAGTCCAGTCCTATCTGGAGATTCTTTCTAAGAATATCTATTTTATTAATGCAAAAGGAGGCAACAGTCTTCTTGTTTTCAATCACTGTTGTGCTTTGTTTCCCTAATCCTTTTTCTCTTTCATTTTTGTATTTTTCTGGGCTCATCAAAGGCTCTTTGTCACAGTTTCAAAGACTAAGCCTTTAGGAATTGAAAGGACCATTAAATCATTTGATTTCAACTCTTGGAGAGAAAAGACTATAGGATACCACTCAGTCTCCCTAACTGAATGAAGCCAACAGCCTTAACACAAAAGCACCCCAGCAGAGTGGTTTTACCTTTGATTTGAAGACATCATGGGATTAAAACATTGCTGTTTCACTTAGCAATTTGTTCCACAGGAGACTATAATTCCCAATGGTGAAAATGCATGTCCTGTTTTTATTTGAATTGCCTTACTTTGTTATCAGTGATTTTATATTCACCTTCAGTCACTGACTGAAACAATTTAATACAGAGGAGCCCTACAAAGTGAGCTTCTATGCAGCTACAATTCCCCACTGACATCTCATTTTCCAGTTCTATACAACAAGGCAGGTCTTGATCCCTTTAAAAATGTTCTTTATTAATATTTCATAATGCATATTTTTTGTACTTAAGGTGTTATAAGTGACTAATAAAGCACCCAAATATATTTGTTCTTTGCTTTTAGTTTTATGAATCCTGGTTCTAATTATATGAATGAATGAAATCATATTTCTTTGACAAGACTTCTTTTTCACAGGATTAAGTTGCCCAGTCTTAATTATATTTTCATCCTTTTGTTTTCAGCCTGGTTTCCTATGGAAATAAGACACTGTTTGAATGTTTGTTTGCTTGTTGATCAGTCTCATCTTAGAAACCACGAGCTGAATGGCAATTTCAAACATATTTGGCAGGGTCCTAGAGATTGCAGAGGTTTCATGGTTTGTTAAAAAATAATGGTCCAATAAAAGAAAAAAGGACATTTTAATGCACCCATGAGCCCTGCTTTTATTAGACATCAGACCTTGTAGGTCCCCAAGTCTGTTTCTGGTACTCATTGAATTTGCTGCTTGTTCATTGCATCCAGTTTCAGTTATTACTTTTTATCTAGATTTCCTGTCTGGCTAACTAAACAATATCTAACTAGGTAAACAGCATGGAGCTCAGATTAATTCCTAACTGGAGGGTTTTTCTGTAATTCTAGAATACCTCTGATAATAATAATAATAGTAATAAAAATAAGAACAATAATCTCATGTTTATTTAAAATTAGTATCCTTTAACTATAGAAACATGGAATCATACAGGTTGGGAGGGACCTCCAGAGCTCATTTTCCCAGTGCAGTTCTAGTTAGAATAGATTGTTCAGGGCCTTAATCTGTTTTGCTTATCCCCAAGGATGGACATCCCACAGTCTGTCTGGACACCCTTTTCCAATGGTTGATCACCCTCATAATAATAATTTTTCCTTACACACCACTGGAAGTCCCTGTGTTGAACCTCTCATCCTCTTCTGTGTGCTCCTGAGAAGTCTGGCTACACCTTCTGTATAACCTCCCAGTAGATTGCTACAGGCAGCTACAGACCTCCTCCTTGCAGGTCTTCATCTCCAGTACCAAAAATTTTGTTGTCCCCTCAACTGGCAAATTCCAAATCAGACACAGTATTCCAGATTTCACAAGTGCCTCAAAGAGGATGGCTGTCTTGGACCTGCTGGCTGCATTCTTGCCAATGGAGTCAAAGATGCTGTCGACCTTCTTGCATCCAAGGACATACAGTCGGTTCATGTTAAAACTGTTGTCCCCCAGGACTCTCAGGTCTAAAAATGATAGCTACCAAATCCTGTAAGACTTCTGGAAAAAGCTAACTGGAGTTTCTGAACAATTTTTTTTTTATATATTATTGCTCTTATAATCAATGCACTGGCAAACACTTTGTCATTTGGACACATGAGTATATTGCCTCCTTCTTAAAATATGAAAATTAACAGTTATTAAATATGATTGGTTTTCATCAATATTTGCTTGTCTAAATCTTAGGGTAATCTAGAGTGATACTAGCATTTCATTTATTCCAGGTATATTTTAACTTTATTAAAGTTTATTACCTTCTCAATAGTAACTTATGGGAAGATGTTCTTCCTATTTTTATATTCCCCTATTTATTTATTTCTTACATTTATAACTCACTACGTATACCAATTACTAATGACCTGTCATTCTTATATTTCTGATATTGTAATAATACTTGCCATTTCTTCCCAAGAAAAGTGGGGCACTTTTGTGTCTTTAGAGTCAAAGTCATCATACTGCAAACTGTAATAGAAAAAAACTTGTTTTGAGTAAGTCCCCATTTTCATTTGTATTTTTCTGCCTTTATGTTCACAGTACAGTCTTACAAAACTATCTTGACTCTTGATTTTGACAAGATACTCCCAAACCTTTTAGCAGCCTCTTGTGTGCTGGACTGGACTTTCTTCTTGATGGTATATTATTTATGGCTACGAAGTAAATTGGATTTTTGACTCAATTCCCTTTCCCTTTGGCTGCTTTTTATCTGTGTGAATGTCATGTAGTAAAGAAGTAAAAAACAGGAAACAAGAATATAAAGCAAGAAAATATTATAGGAAGAGCATCAGCCAGACTGACAAGCTAGCATCTTCAGGCAAAAGAAGATAACCTGTCAACCTCTGCATCATTGTGTTAATAATAAGAAGAGAGAGTTCCCACAGATAGCCTTCCTTGAAGTAGAGCTTGAAACAAGCCAAACCAAAAGGAGAAATTAATACAACAATTATAACAATGTGGGCAGTAAGAAGACTTTTTAGGGTACCTTTTTTTCTCCACTTTTCATTCTTCACTATTTTAGAGGTTGGGGGTGGGTGGGTTGGGTTTGTAAAACATTTTCACTCTTAAAGGAAGTATCTGAGGAGTGGATTCCCGGTTTTATTCCACATCAAGAATCCAAATATCTGGCAAAACACAGTTCTGGGTTGAACCGAATACACCTTCTGATGTGGATTTTATTCATGATTATTCAAATTTCAAGAGATGCAAGAATAAACTGTCATGATAGACAACATTAATCACCTGGAACATGTTCTGAACAACACTCTAAAGCATTTAATGCATTTTCTGTGAAACATCAGTCACCTTTTCTCTGAAAAAAAGATGCAAGAAGGGAATGGAAGCTTTCATCTCAGATTATTTTCTTCCTTCCTCTTTCTTCAGTTGGTTTCTCTCTTTATTTCTGTGCAGAGTTCTGAATTCCCTGGAAATAATTTTCAAAGTCATGTAGGCATTTCAGAAGACTCTTTGGTTTGCAAGCAATATAATGACGGTTGTCCTATTTTAGGTAGAAACTGTTATTCTCATTCCCTTGGCTTCATCTACACTTTGAGTACAGAGTTATCCATATCCATATGATATGCACAAGTCCTGAAACATCCCAGTTCAGCTGTCACCAAAAACTATGTCTTCCATTTATTAATAACACACACACGGGAATGTTGCTTCCCACTCTTTCCTGCCCTCATGTTACTGTGAAATGTTACTGAAAGTTAGAATTCCTTACAGATTTTGTGCAAATGAGAGAGAGTTTATAAGAATACCATTTGAGGGACAGGGTACAGTGTGATTTCACACTTTATTGGACAACAGAAAGTTCATGAACTGAACTCAAGACACATCAATAGGAAATGAGGTATTATTTGTTCCAGTGTTGATTGAGCCACTTCTCTGATCTGATCGTGACAGCAAAATATGTCCTGATGGCTGCACAATGATCCGCTGGAGTAGTGGCAACACGAAGGCTTGCTAAAGCATTGACTCATATGGGGTAACTTACTGGGATGGTTGAAGAGAAGCACTGCACTAAGTGCAAAATGAGATAGAGCCAGAAAGCGAACATATAGGATAGGACAGTTAGAAAACAAAGATACAACTGCAATGTGACAGGTACATTGTGCTTTTTGACAATATCACAAAATAGATAAAAGCTTGTCAATGCCCAACACGGGGTAGGTGACATCACTGTTTTCCCAACTAGCTTTTCAGCAGTTAACCCTTAACTCCTGTCCTGATAATCATTAGGCTGTGTTGGAACTGCACTTCTTTCCAATAAATCTTGGCCACTGTAGCAAATCTAGCATTCCTCAAGTCAGAATGCTGAGATCTCTTGATTGCAACTTTGCTGGCATCAGAGTGTTCAGGACCATACACAAAGACATCAATAACCCCCAACAAGGGCAGCAGCAACAACACTGTTTGGTGAGTCTAGTGACCACTGACAACCTGGCTGATACTGGTAATTCCAAGTGATGATTCCGTTAATGGCAAATAAAAAAATAAATTAAAAATAAATTAAAAAGTCATAGTGTTGCAACTTTTAATGGCAGAGAGTTATGAAGTGTTCTTCCCTAGAGATGAATGAATTATGGGAAGAGAGGGCAATGGAGAAAAGCAATCCATAACGGTTATAAAAACAGGCAAGAGTAACTGGGAAGGAATTAAAAAAATCTATGACACAATTAGTTGTTTTAAACGTAACAAGAATAAAAAAATGGAGTATGCTGCAGATAAAGGAGGATAGTTCTCCGTCAAAAGCTGCTTTAGTCATCAAAATAAGTTGAGAACACCAAAAAAAAGGAGAAAAGGAGTCAAACAAAACATTTCAAGTAATGGAGAACTGGAAAGCTCAGTCACTACTAGCAGACAGCAAGCTACCCACATATGATAAATTACAAGAAGGGTAGGAATAGAACAAGAGGATAGATTAGGGTATTGAAAATTTAATATAACTCAAAGCACCACTCTCTATTAACATAACATCCAACTTGTAGATGCAGAAATGGAAAAATACAGCTCTAGAAAGATTATAAAATTGAGCTCATGGATTACTGGGCAAAAACCTTTTGCAAGTCTGTATCCTCAGGGTCGTCTGCAACAAAAGATGGAGAAAGATGCATAACTGTGCTTCACACTATCAACAGCCTTTGCAGCGAACACAGTTCTCATATTTCAAGTGAGACAGGACTTTACAGTTCGGGGCTAAGGGAACATTTCTCTGCTCATGCTGTGTTATGGTATCACGGTTCATAAGTATTGCAAGGTGGTATGTGGGCTGTGAGTTCAACATTAACGTGAAGTCCCTGATGACTGGAATAAAGGAAACATCACACCCATTTTTAAAAAGGGTAGAAAGGAGGACCTTGGAAACTACCAACCTGTCAGCTTCAACTCTGTGCCTGGGAAGATCATGGAACAGATCCTTCTAGATGCCATACTTGGGCACATGGAGGACACAGAGATGTTTCAGGACAGCCAGCATGGCTTTATTAGGGGCAGGTCCTGCACGACTAACCTAGTGGCCTTCTATGATAGAGTGACTGTGTCGGTAGATAAGGAACAACCTGTGGATGTGATCTACCTGGACTTCCACAAGGCCTTTGACACAGTCCCCCACAACATCCTCCTTGACAAATTGGAGGGACATGGTTTTGATGGGTGGACTCTTTGGTGGATAAGGAACTGGCTGGATGGTTGCATCCATAAAGTGGTGCTCAATGGCCTGAGGTCCAGCTGGAGAGCAGTCACAAGTGGTGTCCCTCAAGGGTCTGGAGCCCTCAATATAGGAAGGGTATGGACCTGATGGAGCAGGTCCAGAGGAGGGCCACAAAAATGGTCAGAGGGCTGGAGCACCTCTGCTATGAGGATGGGCTGAGAGAGCTAGGGTTGTTCAGCCTGGAGAAGAGGAAGCTCCAAGGAGACCTAATCACAGACTTCCAGTACCTGAAGGGGGCCTAACAAGAAAACTGCAGAGAGTCTGTTTACAAAAGCCTGCAGTGATAAGCCGAGGGGTACTGGCTTTAAGTTGGAGAAGAGTAGATTTAAGTTGAATATTAGAAACAAATTCTTTACTCTGAGGGTGGTGGAACACTGGAACAGGTTGCCCAGGGAGGTGATTGAGACCCCTTCCCTGGAGCTATTCAAGGTGAGGTTTGATGAGGCCCTGGGCAGCCTGGTCTAGTTGGGGGTGTCCCTGTGACTGCAGGAGGTTGGACTAGATGCCCTTTGGAGGTCCCTTCTGGCCTGGAGGATTCTATGATTCTATGATTAAAGTGGTCAACATGAGCATGGTCAGTCCAGGTATGTGGCCAGAGTCATAGTAAAACAATGGGCTTATCTGAGCACCCCGCATGAGCTGTCGTGCTTTGAAGCTCATGCTCAAGACAAGCAGGAATGTAGTTTCATGTATACAAAACAGAGAGTCATTAAGTTTCAATCTGAACATTGGTTGGATATATCCTTAAGCCACAGTGCAGAAACAGATACAAAAGCATTCAGCAAGTTCTCAACCACCATCTAGACAATCTACACAGTGATAAGCCTCAAGTCTCAACGTTGTCCCAGAATATGAGAATGCTGCAGTCAGATAAAAGCGTATGAGTGAGATGTTCTGACAATGAGGTGGCGCATCATTGCCTGCAGATACTCTGGGGTGCCAAAGTCAAAAAAAGATCTGAAAAGTATTGGTAGCACTATCCCACCACTTTCACATTCACAATCTCACAGTGTTTCTCTTTTATTGTAGACAGGATCATAACCCCATCTTCCTCTTTGTCTTTTTGGTAATTGATATCTTGGAAGACATAAACTTTAATCTAAATTCCTGTTTACCCAAATGCCATAATCCCTCCCAAGGCCTACTAGCTACAAAATATCTTTACCAATTTAATAGTTAGTAAATTCTGCTGGCAGAACAAGCCAGACTTCCAGCATATACAGCTTGCAAGGTAGTGAAGTTCTCTGGAAAGCACAGCCACAAGATAAAATTTTCTCTGGACTCTTTGTTATTTATCTGTTTTTAGGAAATAAAAGTATATTTGATAAATTCCTTTTAACTAAGGAATTCAAAATTCTGTACCCGGCTGGGTAAGTGTAATTATCTGTATTTAGGATACAAGTATACCTAACTGCTCTGAGAAAAATAGAACACATGAGCTCAGCAGAAGTCTAAAAACTGACTATTTTTCTTTTAAATTATTTTTTTTAAATAACTTCTAATTTCTTAAGATACAAAATTCTAAGAGGTAAGTTACTTGTTCTGAATGAAGAGCAGACATCAGTGACTGCTGGAACTGCAGGGAAGGCAGGAAAGTCTATTATATGGCAAAATTATTCTGAATAACACTGATCCCATGATTGGTGGTCATTATGCTCTTTCTTGCAAAAGGTTTTTTTTTATGAATTTCCACCTTCTCTTCTTATGAGGATTCCAGATTTGGGTACAAGTTCTCACTTTTGCCTTAGACAGAAAAGATTCTTGCAAAGCCTTTGAAACCTCCTGAATACTATATTTAGCATATATTTGAAGAAATCGCTATGCAAAAAGTATGTATTATATAGTAAAAGGTATTTGAGAAATCTGCTAACCCAAACTCTTTTTATTTTTTTTTTTTTTCAAATTAGTGTAAGCAAAGTGTGATGCTAGCCTCTTTTTAGTTTGGCTGCTTGTTGTCAGGGAATGAAGTCCTTAATTTGTTTGATGCAGGACATTAATAAACAGCAGGTAGATCTGACCAATTCTACTGGGGTAGAATTGGAATACCACTTTTTACAGTAACCTGAAGATGGATTAGTTCAAAATGACCCCCAAACCATCCTTATCTTGAACTAGCAGTATTCAGAGAGCTTGAGGGAAAGAGCAAAAACACTGTGCATATCAGTATCCTTTACAAGCATCTGGTAAGGATTCACAGTATACAAGCAGCAAGTAATGTTAGCTTTTCTTTAATTAATGGCAGTTTTAATGGACTGCAGATTTGGTACAAAAGTCCATGATTATGCAGCCTATGCAGACCCAGATGGAGAAAAAATAACAAATATATTGGACTTTCACAATCATTTGTGAAGCAGCCAATGACATTTAAGATTTAAGTTATCTGACAGTAACTGTCAGCCAAAAAGTGAAGAAACTTCATTACAGAAGGAGATATTATGAAGAAGGGGATATGTGCAACAAGGGGATGACAGACAAGCGCTGCACAAAACAGTTCAGCAAATGTGGTAATTCGACTTCCATCTTGACTGCTGATTTGCTGTTGACCCACTGCTTGGAGTCTTTCCATGGAGTTATCAATAAAGACAACAAAAAGAGAGTGTTTATGGAAAATAAAGAAAAAGCAGAAGGTAGCACTGAGAAACAGTGTGAGGACAGAACAGGAACTCTAATATCTTTTTTTTTTTGCCGAAGGCTACTGAAATAGCTATTGTCAGACCTACAAGTATTAACCACATGCAGAGCCCCTGTCCTGTTGACATGTAGCAAGGGTGTTTGGCCTATGCTCAGGGTGTTTGGAGGGGCCAGAGATGGCAACATGAATATGTGTTTATTGCTGTACAGGATGAAGCATTCTTTGTTCACATGCCTGTCAAAATATAAGGCCACGCATCCTCAGCCATCCTCATCTCCAGACATCTTTCTCTCTCCCTCTCCAACTTGACCAAGAAATGAAGCGATTTTACAATTCCCTATCTTCCTTCCTACACCCTTTAAGGAAGGTAACTTAGTTGTGCTTTCAACTTCAATCCACTTGCCCAGAAGGAACACAGGACTTCTTCGGACAGGGATATGGAATGGCTAGTGCCACACCAGAAAGAGACAGGGAGGCAAAAATTTTCTGCATAGCACGAAGTCAGAGGACAGACGTGTTTAAAGATCAAGTACACCTTTTGTTTGTAAAGCTTAAAAATGTTCTCCTGAGCAAGCTTTATTGGCCTCAGTTGAGAAGAGGTTTCTGTTATGAAAGAAGACTGAAAGTCTTATCAAATGCAATACCATCAACACGGATACATTAAGCCCTCTTCCGCTTATGACTGGAAACTATATTTGGAATTTAGTGATTAAGGAAACCAGAGTACTTTTGGTTACTCTCATGTCTGTTACCTAATGGAAAACAGTTTTCAGAGCACTTTCAACCTGGAAGGCTGAAAAAACAGTGAGACTTTGTGAATTGAGTATAGCCTGGACCTGTAATCCAAAAATCCCCAAGAGCCATTGCTTCTTTCATCTAATTCAGAGATACATCATCACTACTGCCAGCTTTTGGGGAAATATATGAATTCTACCAGTGTGAGAAAGAAATTTGTCTTAAAAAGAAAAAACATAAGGATCAGCACAAGCAGTTTTACATTGTTTCCCAACTCTTATGCTTACTGGCTTAGGAGATGAGAAGTACTTCTGTACATCTTTGATACAAAAGAAATTCTGCTTTTGAATAATGTAATTCTGAGACAGATCTGCCCTTTGCAGCAACAGCTTTCACCAGAGACCATTTTTGGCAACCGCAGCAACCTGTAGTTTCTCAGTTGATGCAGCTTAAAATCTAGCCTGATAACTTTCTTTTACTATTATGTCTGAAACCTATGCCACTACATACTAATTAAAAATAGGGAAAGTTGGTGCCAGAAGAAATAAGAAAGGTGAAAAAGGGGGAAAAATATAATCAAGAGAAACAAGGATTAAATAAAAATAACAACAGCTGTCATTTCCTCCTTTTTTTTACAGCATATTTGTCTCCTTTCAGTTTTGTTTAATGATATGGAAACATTTCCCGTCTCTCCTCAATTTCAACACTGTTATTATTTGAATCATACAAACAATACATTTCTCCATCATTACACAGAAATACTAGCTGCCTTGTAGTTAAAGTTGCAGCCATCTCCCTTTATAGAGCTCTATTCAGCAATAGAATTTGGCAAGGAAAATCGATCTGGCATGAAAATTATTATGCATACTGTGAAGACTCAGGAGAGAATCTCCAAAAAGTCTGAAGAAGAGCTACCAAATGGGTTCGCAGTGGGCAACTCACTCTTACTGTAAAGAGGAGGCTGTGTAAGAATATTCCTTCAAGCTGTACCTGATGTTGCAGCAGGTCATGACAACAGGCACAGAACCTCTTAAAGAAATTGTGACAAAAAGCACTGTTTAAAGTCAATTTTAAGTTGAAGGCACTGAAACTCTCCTAGGTGATGATGTGTTTTGCAGTGCATGTACAAGAAAGCCACGTGCTCAAAGCTACATGTAAAGATAGGGAAAAAAAAGTCCAACCTGTGATGTTTGTCTTGAGAGAATGCCAGTAGATCTGTACCACACAGGTGAAGCTGCATGGGAACTATTAATTTGAGAGGTAATCTAAAGTACAATAACAATTACAATATTTCTACAGATTTTGGCCATTAGGTGGATAGATCTGCACTGTAGCCAATCTCATGGGTCATTGATCTCATTCCCCTATTCCTCCCATGAGGGCAAACAAATTACTAGAGTAATTTTGACCAAGTATCCATCAAATTAATTTTCATCTCAAATTATTTTGTTGTTCATATGCCATTAATTGACATGCAAGCCTATTTTTTCTGTTATTTCTCAGTATTAGAAAAGTATGGTTATAATGGATGGCTGTCTCTAGGCTTACATATGCCCCAGATAACAGGGATATGTCAAATGTTACAAAGCTGTTTAGTACAACCTCACATCACTCACTCAACCTACTCTTCTAAACAGCTTGCAAGAGGCGAGTTTGAAGCTTGATCAGAAACACAACAGATCATGGAACAACTAATCAACCACATCATCTTAATTTGACTCTGAAAATTAGTGCTGGGTCCAGTGGTTGAAGAACTCTTGCCTCCAGGTTGACTCACCAAGCAGATAGAGCATTCACTGCTTCCACCTCTGCTCACGCTCAGACCTGGCAGCATGCAAAGACCATCATAACGCCCACATCTTGAGGTTACAGAAATGCAGGTGGCAGGTTCTGCAATGAGAAAGAAAGGGGTGACTCTTCTGTCTGAAGTCATGAGGATGAAAGCCTTACAGCCATTTGTTTTCCCAGATGTATCAGCTTCCCCGAGTTTTCTACCTGTTTTCAAAACCAATTCATTTCCTTAGCAGCTCACACCAAGGTATGTTCTGCCAAGTTTTCTGGCTGTTTCCTTCACTCCAATTATCTTTTTCTCTACTGGAGTAAGTCCCAGAAATTTACTTCATTTAAGCTCATCAAGGCACTAGGTATTTTGTTCTAATAACCACAATTTAAATGGAATGTTACAGTTTTATATACTTCAGAAACTACTGATAACAAATGGATCTTTAAAAGGAAACTTACTTCTGAGGAAGAGTACTAGAACATCAATTTGTTGAAATTGATGTCCCTTGTTTCCAAAACCAACCACCTATTTTTCTAATCAGTATCAATTTATCTTTGTCTAGACAAATATTTCCAGCATAGTAAAATATTCTCTTTGTATATTCAGAGAATTAACTCTATTCTTTCCAAATGAGGATGATGAATATATTATACTATTATACTTGTAGGAACAAGAAAAATCTCTGTGTTCTAATGCTGTCATTGTTTCAGCCAAATTTACCAAAACCAGACTAACAGATACCTTCCCCCCCTCCCCTTCCCCCCTACAACAACAAAAAAAAAAAAAAAAAA
>VZRU01011987.1:74904-93326 GCA_013398155.1 Pedionomus torquatus | reverse complement strand
AAAAAAAAAAAAATAAATGAAAGAGATACAAAACCATATAAAGTTCCCAGGGTGACAATCACATTGCCAGCAGGCACTGGGGAAGGCCCTGACTGGACTCAGCAATGGATGGAAACTGGATTCCATATTTGGAGTCAGGAACACATGGATTGGGGTCAAAGGCAGATGAACACACAGGGTCCTCTTTGGATGTTAGCCATTGAAGAAAGAGAATTAACCCTTTGATCCCTCAGCTTTTATACTGAACATGGGGCAGATGGCTTGGAATACTCCAGCTGGTCAGGTTTGGGTCACTTGTCCTGTCCACTCCTCCCCACAGGTGTGACCCCTCTATGCTTTTTCCATTTCCAGCTGTCCAATGGAGCCAATAACGAATTTGGCTGACTTTGGTTGTTATAGGAATAAGTATAAGCATGAGCCTCTCTCCATACCATTCCTTGGTATGAAGTACAAACATTTGTCTTACCATTCTGAGAATAAGTAGTTTTCTCCACAATACGCCATTAATTGCAGAGACTTAGAAGAGGTTATAATTACAGAAAACAAAGTTGGTTCTGTTTTACTTCAAACCAGGACAAATGCTAGAAAAATACAATCCCAGGCTACCACTCCCAAGAGTTTTCATGAAATCATGTAGAAATGGCTTCTACATTTACATTTAATGAATGTAAAAGTGAGTGCTGAATTTCCCACATTTCCTATGGATTGCATTTTCCCTGCAATACTAGCACTGCTTTCTCTGCTGAGAGTACTCCGGCTGCTCGGCCAAACCAGAGTGGTGGCAGCACTAGTAGAGCTCAGAAGCTTGTCTCTAGACTGCTGAGGGACCTTGTCCTACTTGACAGCGCACCAGAACTGGGTAGCAACTTTTCAGGACTCTTCCAGTATAAAAGTAATTACCACTGGAGTAGGTTCTTTCCTAAATTAGTCATCTGGGAAAAAACAGCAGGATAAAGTTCTTGGTACACCCTGAAAACTGACAGAAAATAGATCCAATATGGTCTTGAATCGCTTTGCTGTTACCATGTTTTAAATTCTGTATCAACAGAAATATTTGATCCATTATTACACACCATAACGCCTATTTCCTGTAACTTCAGAACATTAACTGCATTTTTATTCTCTGGTCTAATTGTTTCAAATCTTTCCAAGGAAATACCAAAAGAAAAGCACACACATCCAAACACTGAAAATCACAGAAGACCAGAGATCTCTAAGAGTTAATTTTATTCAAGATACAAGATTAATATAATTATTACCTAACAAAGGCATAAAATATTCACAAGTTATTGTGACCTGAACCAGCAATAATCTCCCTTATCTGAAGCAATGAGAGAATGTAGTTAAAATACTAAGTGCTTAGCACTCTGTGTACAGGAATATCCCACTTAGAGAGGAATACAATGTCAGTTATGCAAACAGAAGTAGGCCCGGTGTTTTAAAGTATATATTCCTATTGTATGGTTGGATAAAAAAATATTCTATTATGCTTAAAATTTTATTTTCTTGTTTTTATTAAATTGTTCATGGATTATTAAACAGTCAAACAAACAAATGACTAAATAAACAAGATTGACATTTTTCTTTTTTACAGAGTTCAAGTAATATTACCTCCAGATCATTTTTATTACCCACAGGCACAACAGGCATCGCAGAATTTTATTTTATGATGAAACAGCTAGATCACATCACATACAGGGAGCAATGTACGTGTATATTCAGGCATTCACACTATGAAGACTGGACTGAAATCTTAAACCAAGATACCACTGGGGTTTTTTTGATGCTCTTTTGAAGAGCAAAGTATTCACTGTAGGTTTAAGCTGCAAAAAAATAACACCAGCAAAGATAAATTGCTTCTCTTCCTTCTCAGTTACAGAAGTGAACAGACAGGTAGATACCAAACAATTACACTTGAAAATCCTATCGATTAGAGAAGACACTGTGACTGAAAGATTAGATTATCTATTTAATACCAGATTAATACCTTTATCCCCAATAAAGAGCTTTTGGAGTTTTCAGTTACTGTAAAAATGTCAGCTACTTTACACATCCTGCGGACAGTGCTCTCTCAGAATTTCTTCAACTGTATACGATCACTTTGCATCACACATTTGACTTGTCTGAGGCAATTTCATGGATTTTATACAAAAAATAATGCAATTGGTGAGCTGGGCTATGGCTGTATGATAAGCGTGATGGCAGGGGACAGAGAGGTGAATTGCTTCAGAGGCAGCTGCTGGAGACATTTCCTACAGAGAAAAGAGGTTGGCAGGATATTTCTGTGAGCTCTGGAAAGACCTGCAAATTCTCAAATCTGCACTCATGAAAGGGGATCGAGACATCGTGCATTTCCTTTCTGCACACAGAATGGCTGCTTCTGGCTATGGCAGCCTCTCTCCTTGACAAAAGGAGGTAGCCTCCTCTGGTGAAAAAGAAACTCACCTATCAGAGGCAAAATTACATTAATGCAGGCTTTAACTTACTCTTAGTATCATAAAGAAATGGAAAAAGAATTAAGTGAAACTATGAAAAATGTTTCTTTCTGTTCTCTGCTAATGCTTGGGCCGTGTTTCTATCAGTCAGAAGGAAAAGATATAAAAATAGTGAAGTCATAAGAAAAGATGAAATAAACAAAAGATTAGCAAAGAGAAAATGTTCAGTCTTAATACCCTGAGGCATCTGTCTCTTAAGAGGCACTTGTGGACATGCTCCACTGGTGATTGGGACTTCAGTTATCAGTAGGTTCTGTGGCTTGTTTCAGGTTTTTTGGTGAGGGAGTAGATCACATGGCTGTTTTGCTCTTTTTTCCTGCATGTGCATATAGGCCTAAAGTGATCACCCAGCATGTTTGTTGTTCCTTCTTTCCAGATGGTGATTATTTAATATATGTCTGTTTCCCTGAAGTCACCTAAAATGGATTAGCATTATAGAGAAATGCAGCTGTATGAAACAGCGACACTGCTATCAGCCTCACAAAAAGTTGATAATCACTGATAAAGACAGCATATTATTCTTTTAATGCTAACAAAATAGACCTGCCTGGTTTAGGGGGGTTATATCTTCATTATCATAACATCTGAACACCTCATTTTGATTACAGGAGTGGGAGGGAGTTTCTTCATCACCAATAATGTTTATTTCATGAGGCAACAAGAGTACTTACAAAACATGACAAAACACCACAGTATGTCTAGATCTGTACTAAAAGGCCACAAACTAGGCTTACAGAGTGGTATATGAAGAGAGGAAAAATGCCTGAGGATGTTGCCATGGCCACGCAACAGGAAGAAATTTGTTAAATAAAAATCTCAGCTGCTGTACACTGGAAATGGTTGACTTCTCATACTAGAAAGGAAGGCAATAAAAAATGTAATGTACCAGTCTGACATGGAGCAATTAGTTTAACTTAATTTTTAGCTATGGAACCAAATGTATCACTCAAATTTGTAATATCAAAAGACACCTCCAGAATTTCAGTATTTTTTCTCAACATTTCTCCAGATTAGAATGATTCTGGCTGTGTTTTGGCTCAGGTCAACTACACTCTTCCAAAATATTCCTGGGTAACCTGTTCCAGAATTTGACAACTCTCACTGTAAAAAGTTTCTTTCTTAAGTTTAAACAGGATTTCCTTTGTTTCAGTTGTGCTTATTGACCCTTGTCCTGTCACTGGGCACACCACTGAGAAGAGTCTGGCTCTGTCAGCTTTACTTCTTCAGTTTCCCCTAAGCCTTCCCTTCTCCAGGACTAACAGTCTCAGCTCTTCTGTGTGTAACAGGCTCCCATCTCTCCATCATCTAAATGGCCTTTTGTTGGACTTGCTCCAGTATGCTCATGTCTCTCATACTGGAGAGCCAAGGATCAGATCCAGCACTATAGATGTGGCCTCATCAGTGCTAAGAAGAGAGAGTAAGGATCACCTCCTTGAACTTGCTGGCAATGCTTTTCCTAAAGCAGCCCAGTTTTGGAAGGTTCTAGAGTTTAGTTGCATCGTTGTGGCCAAGACTGCACTATTTGGTATCAGAAGCAGGACATGGACCTGACACCGTTTGATTAACTGTGAATCTAAACTCATAATTTATACTGCTGTTTGTTTACAAAATTGTACTAAAGTAGTAGAGAGTTAAAAATAATTTGGGAATTCAGGGGTATGTCAAGGGTTCAGCAATTCTATGAAGTAAATACCATCGCATGGCATAAACACACAAATTGAGGAAAAACTGCTTTTTCTCCCACTTATAACCAATCTGTTTCAGAAAGTGAAGGTGCTTGGAAGATACTAATGTTCAATGCCATTTAGCTTTTCTGTAGACCAGCTGTTTCAATACCATTTAAAAGTTCTGTACATATATTGAATTTTAGCTGCCTCTCAAAACTAAATGTAAAAAGTCCATGTCTGTTTCAGTGTGATAAGATGTTGCCAATGATTTGGTAAACAGTGTTGCTTTGGCCTGAAAAAAACAAAACCTCTGCTCAACATGCTATACTTCACCTTGTTATCTCACATCTTAAGCAATGCTGTAATCAGTTCACATACTGCTCTGCTAAGTCCATGCAAGAATCAAATAAATTAAATGACCTTTAATCTTTAGAGCAAAAATTGTTTGTTGTGAGTTCACAAACTTTACTGCTCATTCCTACTAGTTATCTACATTTTTATTTTCCTCAACAAGAACAGAAGATTCCAAGAACTTAAGATTTAAATTATGCTGCAATTTATGGTCACATAATTTGTAAGATAAGGTGAAATGTAAAGTAATGAGAAACTCACCTTGCACAAATAAAATCAGTGAAAATAGGCAAAATTGAGATATATCTAAGAACATAATGAAGGCATCAGAGGACAGGATTCCTATATGCAACTGAGAACCTAGTTTTCCTACTCTCTATGGAATCTTTTCCATGTTGGTAAGAGAATCAATAATTTCTAAATTTGCTTTCACTAGTGCAGGAGTTGGGAATATACTCTCTACACCATCAGCTTAAGGTCCATAACATTAAAAACTGGGCATTCACGTCTGGCAGCCAAAGCTAAAAAAAGGGAGGCTTTGATTGTCTAAGCAGCTAGACAACTGGAGAAGCAGGTGGGCCTAAGCATGGCCCATAAAAAAGCTGTGCTTTAACATTAAGCAAAAGCTCAAGATCAGGAATGTGGGTGAACTGTTCTCAGCCCGAAGAACAAAGAAACCTGAGTCATGTCTGCACATAAGACACCTCTTCCAGTTGAGATCCAGAAATGTCTTTTACCAATACATAGTTAAAAGACAAGAACTTTCTTTTTCACACCTAAGGAAAAACAGTCCTGGAAATTTTCACCAAGGGTCAAATCTTCTCAGGCTCCCTCTACCAACAACAATGAGAAATCAGCTGTTCCTGAAGAATAATTTAGCACAGAAACCTAATGCAGCTGCTCTACACATATGGAGAAGACTTTCTACATTAACTACAGAGATAGCCCAACAAGGTTATCTGTAATAGATGGGAGTAGTAAATAGGTAAAGAAGCAAATATGACCACGGTATCAGTCCATAACAGACAGTAGTAAGGATATTGGCTGAATCATGATGAGATGTAAACTCCATTGCAAGCTTAGTCTGGAACCAGGAATATCCTTAAATCAGTGAGTTTAGGTAGTCCTTATGAATAATTTTTCTTCATGACAGATTTGTAGTCATAGCATTTACTCAGAATGCAAAATACTGGGTTCTAGCCTATCTTCACCCTAAAGGGATTCAAGTTTTTTATCTACTACACCAGTCACATTAGAAAACTGCTGAATAAAAAAAATAAATAAACAATAAATAGCTCTTTTACTGTCAGTTAAAGACATTCAGCTCCAGAATCAGATTTAGTTGCTGGTTCCATCTCTCTTTCCTTAGATATACAGAATTTAACGTGTCCAAAAGCATATGCAAAACATTAAACCTATGGCAGACTTGCAGATCAGCTCCACTTCCAAGGCTAGCAAATTCAGGGACACTAATGATCATGTGATGAAATGTTTTTTAATGTATGTGTAGAGGTCATATGTCCAGGAAACAACCCATGAGACTACTGCAGAATTAGTGGCTATGGCACTGAAGCATATTGACAAATCACAGCTGAAATTGAAATTCCACCTGCATAAATAAGTTTTAAGGAGTCTATGAAAAGAGGCAGTGGAAAGTTATTAGCACCATCTTGTTTTTAAATCTAATAATCTATTTGCTGAAACTTTCCCGTATACTATGCTGTGTTTTATTACTGCACATTGCATGCAAAAGCCTAGGAAAAAGGAGAAAGAAAAAAAGAAAAAAAAAAGTAATCTTCTGAGCACACAGGTTAAATTCTAAAACTTTCACCAGCAGAATACCAGATAATCTGTCTTAATGAAAGGGATAGGAACTTTTCCAAGGCACAACTGTCATTCATATTGTAAAACAAAAAGAAAGGAAAGAGATCAATACAGGCTTCATAGATCTGCTGTACAGATAAGAAGGTCATCCCAGCTGTCAACCACACAGCTTGTCAATAGGGTTGGTGGCATTACTCAACTGCTACAAGAACAATGCAGTTATTTCAAAAGAGTAAGAATGTGAAACATAAGTATAGACTTTGTAAAATTTACCTGGCATATTAGAGCTTCAAAGCTTCACATAAACATACTTCAAGCTACAGAAAAAGTCAGCTCCATTTACAAGTGGAGCAATCCCAAGCACAAAGACAGGCTGTACTGAGAATGGATTGAGAGCAGCTGTGAGGGTTGGGGGTGTTGGTTAATGAGAAGCTCACAATGTGCACTCACAGCCCAGAAAGCCAACTGTATCCCCATTCATATCAAAGGAAGTGGGCCCAGCAAGTCAAGGGAGGTGATTCTCCCCCTCTACTCTGTTCTNAGCGAGTTGATCCTCCCCCTCTACTCTGTTCTCATGAGACCCTACCTGGAGTACTGCATTCAGTTCTGTGGCTCCCAATACAAAAAGGACATGTTGAAGTGAGTGCAAAGGAAGGCCACAGAGATAATCATAGCGTTGGAGCACCTATCCTATGAGGACAGGCTGAGAGAGTTGGGATTGTTCAGCTCAGAGAAGAGAAAGCTCTGGGGAGACCTTACAGAAGCCTTCCAGTACCTGAAGGGGGTCTACAGGAAAGATGGGGAGGGACTCTTTATCAGAGAGTATAGTGATAAGACAGGGGAGAATGGTTTTAGACTGAAAGAGGGGAGATTTAGATTAGACATTAGGAAGAAATTCTTTACTGTGAGGGTGGTGAGATACTGGAACAGGTTGCCTGCAGAAGCTGTGTATGCTCCATCCCTGGAAGTGTTCAAGGCCAGGCTAGATGGGGCTTCGAGCAATCAGGTCTAGTGGACATGTCCCTGCCCATGGCTAGGGCTTTGGAACCAGATGATCTGTTAAGGTCCCTTTCAACCCAAACCGTTCTATGATTCTGCAAAGTGGTAGAGTTAATAAGTTTCCCCAAACCAAGAGTAAGCCAAGTGTAATCTGAAGTATCTCTGCCTTGTGCCCAGTAGAACATGCAGCATGAGCTCTAGCACGTTGGATCTGAACATACTGAAGTGATGTACTTAAACTGAGTCAGGATATAGGGTTATTCATATTCTGCTAGGACAACATTAAAAACCTCATTCCATAAATACTTAACACAATTTTTCTTATGTGAAATTGAAAAATAGGAGGGAAACTCATTTTTACTTTAGCAATGATCAAGAACTATAAATAATGGGTTCAGCTCTTTGTAGAACACACATACAGAGCTTTTTCCACAGATATAAAAGGAAGAGCAAGTGCCCTACAAGTTACCGAAAATGTGCTCCAATTTAATTTCTCTGCATCATAAAGAACTCCCCAAAACACAATCAGTCATCCTTGAGATAAAATGTTTGAATGATCCTTTTATACACTGTGTTCTTAGTTGAATCTCATAATCCCAGCAGTGCAAACTAGTCATTTGCAACGGTGCTTTGCAAAAAATTTACAGATATGATGAAAAATGGAAAATCACAAATAAGAAGCTGACAATGTTAATTTGCATTCATAGAAGCTCTGTTATTTTCCTCATTCATTAATGAACCTAAAAATTTCAGAAGGTTGATCTTTTTCTTTTTCTCCCTTTCTTCTCCCCTCTTTTAAGTGCTTTTTAACTGTTATTGAATACTGTTCATCTAAGAGGAACATCATGCAGAATAAGTATCTGTGCATACAGCCAGTTTATGTTGCATGTAGCAGAGACAGCAAATTCTCCTAACTGAAAATTTCCCAATAAATTGAAAGGCTTCCTCTTCCTCCATGAAGGGGAATTATGCCATCATCAGACATAGTAATTAAATATTTCTACGAGGTATATTGGCAAGTGTGCCACACACCATCTATATACATGCCTATCCCAAATGCATGTAGTAAAAAGGTCATACACTGCTCGAGAAATGGTTTAGTGGGATGCAAAGATGACAGCGTACAAAGCAATAAGCCGTGTCTGTACATGACACAACACAATTTTAAATCAGCTCCCACAACATCCAATAAAAGTTCCTTTATACAAGAAAATATAGCAGGATTGCTTAGTTATATATATTTGGTACGATAACAAAAATTATTATTTATAGAATTTAAAATCTAAATAAAAGATTTAAATTACCTTTATAAAAATAAGATTAATTAAATAATTCTAGAAAAAAAGTTTTTTGATCAGAGATTACAGTAATAGGAATATCTACATAGTAAAAATATAGCATGATGGCAGTGTTGTGGTTTAACTAACCAGCAAACAGGACCATGCAGACGTTCACTCACGCAACTGCCACCAGTGGGATAGGGAAGGAAAATAAAAAAAATGAACCCTCATGGGTTGAGATAAAGATAGTTAGATAGTTCAATGGGGGACTAATGGAAGAGAAGATAACAACAATAATGATAAAAAAATATGTAAAATGTAAATGTGTAAAAATACGATACAAATGCTCACGACCTGATGACCCAGGTGGATCATCAATTGCCCAGCCCTTCCTGAGCAACAATTGAAGTTCTCTGCCTCCCAGCCAGCCCCCATTTAAATACTGAGCATAATGTCTACAGTATGGAATAATTTTTTGCCCAGCTTGCCCTGTCCATGCCCCCTCTCAGTTTCTATGGGAAGTCCTTGACTTATATATTATAACATAAGCATTTTTTAGCAACAACTAAAATAGTACGTGTTATCAGCATTATTCTCATACTAAATCCAAGACACAGCAACTACCAGGAAGAAAATTAACTCTATCCCAGCTGAAACCAGGACAGACAGTCACTAAACATTGTGAAGTTCAACTCAGAGAAATTCTTGCTAAAAAGGACATTTGTGTTTGAAGTAAGAAATAATCATAGTAAGACACCAAAAAATACAAGACCCCACCACAGCCAATTTTAAGATTTTAGATAATCTGTGTTACTTCTCAAGACGTTGCATTTTATATGGGCACTGAAATTCATGCATTAATCCTTTAGATGACATGTTCATCTTCTGTTTAGTTTAGCCTTAATATTCATCTATTCACTTTGTCTCTTGCTGTGCTAAAACATTTCAGTTTTAGTTCCTTCATTTAATGCATTCTAGTCAGGAAACTCTTTTATCACTTACCTATCAATATATTACTGGCTTTGTTTCTAATGCAACTCTTGTTTCTCATTAAACCTTGATCAATATCAGAAACAGCTCTATCACAGAAGCTGATACAATTTCTCTATTTCCCCTTACACAATCCATTTCAAATTTACTGTTTTGTACTCTGAAAGACAAACTGTTCAGTGTCTCTCTCTAGAAAGAATTTAATTCTTTATCAGCCTCACCACTGTTTTAAGCTTTGTAACCTTCTGAAAGGTCATTTTGTGCAAAAATCAGCAACATGCTTTTAGGCAGTGCCTAAAAAATGTCTGATAGTAATTAAGGTAGAAAATATCAGGAGTTTTATAAAAAAATTACTGTTTCATTGTTTTATATAGAAAAGTTTGGGGTTATTGTGGCTTTTTTTTTTTTTAAACAGCAAGATATAAAGTTAATTCTAAATCTCTTTAACATCAGTTAATAACTAGTAAATATTCCATCATTCTCTACTGTTTGATCAATAGATGTCCTCTTGCCCAAGCAGAAATCCCTGGTGCCTACTTTTATGAGAGTGCCAACCATCAACGGTAAAAAATGTTGTAGCTATTTAGTGAAATATTGCAATTCTTTTAGGCTTTACCACAAGTTTTTTATTTCATTTCAACAGTAATGAAACTTGGAAGGAGTTCCACAGTGTCATATCGTGGTATAGGGTGTTTTTTACCTGAAAAAGGAATTCATAAACACAGTAAAGCTTTTTATGCTTACTACTTGGCATTTTTACTCCTTGATATTTTTACAACTTGGCATTTGCTTCTTTATAAGTACCTTAGTGAGCTGACCTTCATATCATTATTCAAATTCTGTAGAGAAATAATTCCACATTACCTAAATTTTTCAGCAGAGTATGATAAATATACAAAGGGCATCCACGTAAATCCAGAACTGAAAAAAAAAAAAAAAAAATCAAGTTCTGAGACAGAGGGAAAGGAAATTGTAAGGAGATCTGTCAGTAGCAGGAGTTGGCATACTTTACTGTACTGTCTTATTGATTTTCTTGCCAGTACCACAACAAGTGATGGAATTCAGAACTTTGGTTATCTACTGCTGCACAGTGTAATTAGCTGCATTTGTTACTCTGAGCAATCAGAGACAATCCAGCCATGTAGCATGGCAACTGTGTGTGAGCTCCTTTCTCTACATCTTCTAGATAATTGTGAAGACATATACTGATTAATATAGCCTTTTATGCTTCAGGGGCATTCAGCTGGCTACTGTTTAAAACAGCTTGTCAATTTAATGATGCTACATGGTGTGCTGTTTGTACTGATGACTGTTCTTACAGAAAAGTTGCATACACTCAGAGTTGCTTTTAAATTCAATGGAGAGAGACTGCATTTCCTGGAAATACTCATTCTGCAAAGGCAATCACTCAATCGGAAGGAAGGAAGGAAGGAAGGAAGGAAGGAAGGAAGGAAGGAAGGAAGGAACTTCTTTTGTTCTCCTTTACATAATTTTTGTTCAACTTGTGTAACAGAAGAATTATAAGACTTCATTTAAAATAACTGAGTCAGACTATTTATGGGATTGAACTCTATGGGGCATGAAAGAATTCTTCACTTTCATCTGTTTCCTAGAACCTGAAGCACAGAAAGATTTCAGATGACAGGCTTTCAAGTAAACATGAGAAAGGAGAATGAATCACTGCCAAAAGAAAAGCAGAGATCATATTCATGAGAAAGTTCAGCCACTTCTATGCTTAATAAGAGATACAAATCAATTAGTAACAGAAATAAGAATTAATAAGCACATATAGTATGTGATTTGTTGTAGTCCTTATTTGTTGTAGTCCTTAATTGTCCTATTAAAGACAATAGTAAAAAATCCCCTTGGATGCATAGCAGTTGAACAGCCAGTCATGTGTCTATTATGAAAATAAAATGGATTAGTTAGATTTTTCTATATAATAAGCAAGCCAAGAACATAATAGGCTTGACTATATTTTTTGTCTGTCTCTTATGTCATTGGCCTCTGCTTGTTCATATTCATTTCTCTGTTTAAACCCCTAAAAATGCATGAGTGGATCAAAATTGGTATTTCATAATTAGCAATATGATTTCCAACATGGAGTTTGAAGGAATTGCCAGCACATTCCAGCTTTCAGAACTTTTTTATTTGAAGGAACTCTTGCTTATGAATCACTACTGATTTCAGTAAATGCCATCACTGATCTGACCTGTTGGCTGTCATCAATCACCTCTTTATTTTCCATGTGCCTTAGCAGTACCAGGAAGATCTATTCCATGATCTTGCTGGGCACAGAGGTGAGACTGACTGGCCTATAGATCTCTGGTTCTTCCTTTTTATGTGTTTTAAAAATGAGAGTTGTTTCCTCTTTTCCAGTCAGTGAAACTTCACCAGACTGCCACAGCTTCTGAAATATGATGGGTAGTCACTTAGCAACTTCATCTGCCAGTTCACTCAGGACCTGTGGAAATGTCTCATCAGGTCCCATGGATTTGTGCACCTTCAGATTTCTCAGATGGTCTCAAACATGATCTTCTCCTACAGTGGGCAGTACCTCATTCTCACAGCCCTTTACTGGCTAGAGTGGCTCTTCAAACCCTTTTCCCTTGACCAGGAGGACTGATGAAAAAAATACCTTTGTTCCAGAGTTCCTGACCACCGCACTCCTGGTGCTATAGCTGATGCCTGCATGAAACAATAGCAGCAGATAATAGTCAGAGAACTGTACAAGGGCTGGTAGTCTCTTGGTGGCATCCCTGATACAAGCCCCTGGTAAGTATCACAACTCCCTAGGGAGTGTGTCAGGTCAGCAAATGGGTGTACCTCTCAGAAGAGAATCATCTACTACTGTCAGCAGTTGTCTTTTCTTAGTTGCGCTGGTCGTTATAGGAGGAGCAGATTGGACTACCTCACTCAGCTCCAATGTCTCTCCTAATGTGAATGGTCTTTCCTCTTCACTTTGCAGAGCAGTGAAGTTGTTCTACAAGGGTACCTCAGATTTTGGGGAAAATCTGTTCCTCCAGCTGGTCCTTGCTGTCACAAGCTTCCATTCTTACTGCCTCCCCCCACCTCCCCCTCTTTTGTCTGTGCTGGTGGATGAGTTTTTGGTTGTGGGTCCACTGTAGATTGTGCTTGGAACCAGCTATCCAATAACGTTCTAAACAATCTACAAAGTGGTAAATTGTTTTGGCCTACAAATAATAAAGTTAGACATAATCTGTGGCTATAGCAGATGTATTAAGTTAAATAAGTTTGTATTAGCAGCATGGTGTGCAATGTCTAGGTCCTTACATACTTCATACTGAACACTTTGAAAAAAAGAATGTCCCTTCAATATCAGACAGTGAAGAGATTTTGGACTGAAGTTATTCACCATTACCATTAGTGGTGGCTAGCAAATCAGCATTTGTTACACAGTGAGATGCCATGAAGCTGTGAAAGACTCCTACGAAGGGACAGTCACCTGCAAACTACTTAATCCTTCTCACCCAGTCAAACCAGAGCTGGAGCCAAAACAAGTACGCACAACCCCAGTATCCAACTACAGACTGGATTCCACCAGCAAGAGAAATGCTACCTGTGCAGCAAAGGTGTTACTTCTGACTGCAATGTTGAGCCCTACCTACTTTTCCCTTAAGTCCAGCTGTGGTATCATCCTTTTTTAAACACATTCCATGACTGATACTAGGGAGTTAACAATTGAAAGCTAAACAATCTGACAAGGCAAATGTGCTTATTTCATTTGAAAAGACATATTATTCAAACATTTAAGCAAAAAATTCAGTCACAGAGCCAACATCTTTCAAAATCGTCCTGGAAAACAGCCATAAATGCTTGAAGCAAAAGGAAAAATACATTAAAAAATTATATGCCCGTGAATGGGTGAGAAGAATTACTTTATTTCAGATACGCTTCTCATATAATTTTTTTATAAGTAATTCAAAATTAATAGAATTACACCAGGCACAGTTACCTGGTTTTACCTATTAATTATTAAATAAAATGTGAAAATAAAGAAAAAGAAACATTTTAGAAGCTCTGCTGTATAAACTTCTACAGTACCATGTTGAACCACACAGAGCTACAAGACAACTTTAAATGGTTTAAGTATGGGAATCTATGAACCTGGATTCACAGCTACTGAGTAGTTTTCTAAAGTTTTCTAATCAGTTATACAAATCAGTTGGAAAAGCACATCATACGCATGCAAGCATGCAGGCAGGCTTTCAACATCCACACTAGCTCACTCAGAGCTGCTCTCTGTGTCTCAATAGTTTTTTTTCCAGTGTTGCTTTGGCAACTGTTTTTCCTCAGAAAGACATATGGAAAAAAAGGAGATTCACCAGATGACCAAACAACAAAACAGACCAAGGATCTCTCTACTAATGTGAGATTCAGATCACCTGCCTAAAATGTAGGGACATACTAGGCCATACAATATCAACAGCAGCCACAGTCACAGAATAGTAGAATCATAGATCATCAAGTCCAACCATCAAACTAACACTGACAAAATCCATCACTAAACCATGCCTCTAAGCACTACGTCTACCTGTCTTTTGAATACCTCCAGGGATGACAATTCCACCACTTCCCTGAGCAGCCCGTTCCAATGCTTGATAACTCTTTCAGCATAAAAAAAAATTTCTAATATCCAATCTAAACCTCCACTGGCACAACTCTTGTCCTATTGCCTGTTACTTGATTACTATGTGACCCTTCAAGCAACATCTAGAACAAACTAAAGGGCAGACTCAAGGCACTGTCAAAAGCAGTGCAGGTTGGTGTGAAGAACAGCCTGCAGCAATCAGCAGTGATTTAATTTAAGCTGCAGCAGTTACTGCTAGATATCCACATAGTTGTATACGAAAAGGATAAGCAAAGAAATATGACACCTTAGGAAAGAAAATTCCCCAAAAGATAAGCCTTGACTTGGAAGCCCACTGAAATATTAGAATGGCAAAAAGAACAGGACACCAAAAAGACTAAACAGTGCTCATTGAAATTTCATCTAAAGATGTCCATTTGCTCAAGGCCATTTGCAGATATGTGAAGTACTCTGCAATTATTAATAACTACACATAAGGTTGGTAAAATAGATTCTTAGTCATTGCTTGCTGTTGCCATAAATGGGATAGCACTACTATGATAACACATAAAAACCAGTTTGAAAAATAGCAGAGCAGGCATTTTTCAGAATCGGCTACACCAGGAAAACCCCATGTTGAGGAGAAAGCGAAAAAAGTTAGGTAGCTATAGGAATTCACCTGTTTCATCAGCAATGGATTAAATGAAAGGAAAAGCTCAATAGGATGTCACATTACAGACAGGAGCAGCTGAAAGTAAAGCTACACAAAACATCTGGATTTTTTTTTTTTTAATGTAACCTTACAATCTCAAACATAAGCACATCACTAATATGCAGTTATGAGAGCTGGAGAACTAACATTAGAGATTAAATCAGCATCTGAAATTAACTACAAGTTGCTATGAGAATATCTGGGTGCTGAATAGAAAGGCATTGCCTTTCAACAAAGAGAAATGAGAGATTAACAACCAGAAGATTTTCTGCATCAAAAAGAGGAACTGGAATTATTTGAGGCATATATACTGGATGCTTGACAAAGAAGAGGCCCCTCAGTGGATTTGGTAAATGGAAACAGGCTGATATGAAGTGAAACAAAGACAAGGAAACTTTAAGAAAAGCCATTAGCAGCCATGGTGCAGCACAACAGTAAATCTCTGCTCTAGAGAGAAGGCAGGAGCAGCAGCAAATGGCCCAGAGGAATGGGAGGGCTTGTGTAGCTGTGCTTGAACTGGGCAGGTTTATCACAGTGAGTAATTACTTGCCACCATTCAGGTAACAACCTTCATGTCTGCCAAGTGTTTTATATAATAAGAAACAGTATGGAGAAACAGCTAGCTTGTGTTGGTGGCTCAAAATTGAGTAAGAAACAAGATTTCATAGGCTTTTCTTTTTTTAAGTTTTCATATGAAATGCAACATGACATGTTCAATCAAGATTCATCCATCAGATCAGAGTGTGCTTCTTTATAAGCACTGGCATTACATGACGCTCGTTTCTCTGACCCAGTGTAATTGTCACAATCTGTAACCTGTCATGCAAAATGTTTCAAACAAACATGTTTGTAAACAAAAGACTTGACGGTTCACTGTTACTCAGACAGCTGGTGTGCTGCAAGATCTCTCTAAACATGAAAATAAACAGTTTTGGTGGTAAGTGATAAATAAATGAAGTCCAGATCTCACCCTGACTGCTCAGCCACCTGGTACAGCAGATTAACTTCAGGATAAATAACAGAAAGTCGTCCCAAAGACAGGTTTGGGTATCCAACAGTGGGAAGCGTTCTTCTTTTCTTTTAAGGGGAACCGTGTTTATTCTCACACTACCTGCCCATTACAGGCTGGGACTATATTTGCATGCATACACTAACTCTAAGTGGATTTGCATGCTACGATGGTGTCTTTAGTCATTTAAATTGGATCACTAATTAAATATACATTTTTATTCTAAACTTTAGTCATTTGTGAGTTGATCTTTTTCTGAAAAATCTAGAAAATGTAGATCTTCCTTCATAGTATTATCCGCTATCAGTTTCAGTCAAATAAAAAGACATTAAAATCAAAGAGAGAAAAATATATATTTGCTCAGTTACTTCTTTTTTTGTCATGTAATGTACTACTATAAAACTGCCTTCAGATTCATAAAATCTGTGAGCCAATAATAGCTTTAAGATATAAACCCAGAGCTATACATCAATAGAAATTCAAAGAGGTCAATTGCAACTATTCTAAAAGAAAAGCCTGTTCCTCTGTCTGTCTGTCTATCCACTATCGCCAGGATCATATTTTTCCCAGTCCAGCTACTCAATAGCTCTCAGATGCATTCAATAAACGACAGAGCAGCATGTGCGTTGCAAAGAGTATGCAGCAGGTAGTGAGCATTTAAAGTACTGTCAGTAACCACCCATTTTTCTTTCTGTGTTCAAACACTTTTAATGCCAACTCTGCAAACACAAACTGCCATGTACTGACCTTTCAACACCATGCCATCATCTGCTTTTGTTTCCTTCCTCTATGTCCATTAATTCATTTGGTAGAATATTACCTCTCCTAGATTTTTACCTGTAACAGGGTCAATTTTTTTCCTTAACATCTCTACTTAAAGAAAAACTTCAACACACTCAGAAATAGTTCCATGCCTGCAATTATCACAACTACCAGATATGTTTACAGGGGGGGAAAATTGAAAAAGAAAAGAGAAAGGAAAGTGGGATGAAGTTTTTATTCTTGACAGTGGGTTATATAAACTCTAAAATACTACCAGACTAGTAGTATTGCAGGTATCTTTATTGGCCAACAGAAGATTTTACCTTCTTATTTTCATCTTTAATTGGGACTATTATATATCATATTCTTTACTTGCAATATTTATATTAAGACTCTTTGCAGGAGGGTAGTGAAATATTAAAACTGTTACAGATATTTTGATTTCAAGATCATCTATTTGCCTCAGTGTTTCAAAATACAGAGCAAGTAAGACATGTAATTTCTTCTTGAATTGTTTATTTTGCTGTTTAGGAGTGGCAGCCAAGAGTTCCACCTTTTTTACTATGATTAATCAATCAGTCAGTCATAATTAGTTAGGGATCCCCTGGTGATGAGCATCCACCAGACTCATAAGCTGAAAGCAGTAGAGAGGCTCAGTTCTTTTGAAAGAAATAAAAATACTCTGTAGCTGGTAGTTAACTAAACCCACAAGAGGGTTTCTCCCAGATTCAAACATAGAGACTTGGTGTTATGCCTTGGAGGATGACATGAGGATTTATAGCCTTTCTAACAGCCACATATATACCATTACAACTCAAGACACTCCTGTTATACATATGAAAGGTTGGTTGGTTTCTTTCAGTCTGTCATATTTTTTCTTCAGTCACACCTCTTGGCAATCAATTATGCATGTTAATTGTAGTCCGCCTTGTATACATTTTTTTGCTAGCAGACTGCAAACTCCTCAATACCAAACCTCAGTAGTATCTTTTTCAATATTAAAGTGTGAGGAGACAGAGCTGTGGGCAAACTCTATGCACTCTTGGATTCACTTATGCTACAAAGGAATGACTGCTTTTTGCATTAGAGATAAGTGATTATAGCACACGGTAAAGATGCCAGAGAACGGGGTTGGTACCCTCATCAGAAAAAGATGTGAGAAGTATTGTCCAGTTGATTAATCCCAATAAAAGTTGCAAATTGCAAGTTCTGCCTTTAAAAGGTCATCAGGATGCTTTATACGGATTCTGAATGAATCCCCAGGATGCATAATTAAGCAATCAGATACATTGTATTATCTATTTCCATAAATTAACATCTGAATCAGAATAGTGTGCTCAGTTGGTGTGTCACAGAGGAAAATGAAAGATCAAGAGAGCCATTCACCAATCAAAATCCTTCACTTTCCTCAAGGCAGTCCTTTCTGTAAGGTTAATATGACATTAACATTGATGGAGCCATATTTCATTCTAGAGGATAACAAATATTTTTCTGTTATGTATCCTAGCCTGTCAGTGGAATTTGTTTCTGTGCCACAGTCATATGTGCTCAGTTTTTCTTTCACTTATATTTTGGGTTCCACTTAATGAGGGAAGAAAAAGGCTGAAGCAGTTTCCAGCACACCTTTCCTGCTGAATGTAAATTATTTTTATCCCTACTTGCAATTTCCATTATCCATGAAGTTTTATCTACAAATACAAAAAAAAAAAAAAAAACCAAAAAAACTTTCACAAGGCAGAACC
>VZRU01011987.1:58768-74820 GCA_013398155.1 Pedionomus torquatus | reverse complement strand
AACCAGGTTTTCCAAACCCCCACCCAGCCTAGCGGGGGCAGCCACAACTTCTCTGGGCAATCTGTTCCAGTGTTCCACCACCCTCACAATAACAAATTTCTTTCTAATATCTAATCTAAATCTCCCCTCTTCGAACTTAAAACCATTACCCCTTGTGCTACAGCTACACCCCCTTACAAAGAGTCCCTCTCCTGTAGGCTCCCTTCAGATACTAGAAGGCTACAATAAGGTATCTACAGAGCCTTCTCTTCTACGGGATGAAAACTCCGCCTCTCTCAGGCTGTTTTCACAGGAGAGGTGCTCTATCCCTCTAATCATCTTTGTGGCCCTCCACTGGACTTGTTCCAATAGGTCCATGTCTTTCCTGTGTTGAGGACTCCAAAGCTGCATGCAGTACTCCAAGCAGGGTCTCATGAGAGCAGAGTAGAGAGGCAGAATCACCACCCATGACCTGCTAGCCATGTTTCTTTTGACACAGCCCATGATGCAGTTGGCTTTCTGGGCTTCCAGTGCACACAGCTGGCTCGTGTTGAGCTTCTCATCCATGAGCACTCCCAAATCCTTCTCCTCAGGGCTGCTCCCTAGCCATTGTCCACACAATCTTTATTTGTGCTTGAGATTGCCATGTCCCAGGTGCAGGACATTTGGCTTGGTTTAACTTCATGGTATTTGCCCCCCTCCCAAGCCTGTCCAGGTACCTCTGGATGGCATTCCTTCCCTTCAGCATGTCGACTGCACCACCAAGCTTGGTGTCATCAGCAAACTTGCTGAGGTTGCATTCTTTCCCACTGTCCATGTTTCCGACAAAGATGTTAAACAACACTGGTCCCAGTACTGAGCACTGAGGTATGGCACTCATCACTGGCCGCCACTTGGACATTGAGCCATTGACCTCAACCCTTTGAGTACAGTCACCAAGCCAGTTCCTTATTCACGAAAGGGTCCATCTGTCAAATCCATGACTTTCCAATTTTGAGACCAGGATGTCATTTGGGACAGTGTTGAACACTGCGTAGTCCAGGTAGATGATGTTTGTTGCCTTGTCCTTTTCTACCAAGGCAGTGGCACTATCATAAAAGGCCACCATATTTGTCATTCATGACTTGGCCTTGGTGAAGCCATGTTGGCTGTCACCAATTATTTATTTATTTTCCACATGCCTTAGCAGAGATTCCAGCAGGATCTGGTTATATATTCCTAATTATTACATATATCCTGTGACTATGGTAAGTTCAACAGAAATGGGAAGCAAAACCAAGAAACAGTAAATATTCAAACAGATTTGTGTTCTGGAATCACATGCTTTTTGCCTTCTAATTCCTCAATATAATAGTAATATGAGTTCTGGAGGGTCTTTTCCTCTTTTTGTGGAAATTAGTTTGAAGAGGGGGCATGTGTATGCCTGTTTAGAAACAATGACAGTGGCAGTTCATTATCCCTGTGGCTTACAGACAGCCCTCCAGCTCCTTCATGGCAGCAAGGCTGGTTGAAGAAACTTTTTGTTTTACCACCAGTGGCATGGCTGTGTCCTTTATCCTACAGATTCTGACTCCAGCCACAGATTTCAGTTCTCTGTCCCCCAAACATATCTGTTCCAGTCAACTTCACTTGTTGCAGGCAAACCACTGCTTAATTTCTAGTAGATAAATGTGTTTGGACTGGCTTTAGACAAGGAATAATTCAATCAGGGCACAGTATTTGCAAAAGAAGCCACCGGCTGCTCATAAGTCACTTGAGATAGTAAAGTTGCAGTGTGGTTAGCAATGTTAACCAAGATCTGGTTTTCTAATGAGAGGATACATTTTGCTGCCTACTTGAAGGAGTAGTGCCCTTATGTAGCTGAGATTTTGAACAGAAAGGAGCTGGAGACAATTTTTGCTTTTGTGCCCCACATAACAGAAAGAAGCAAAAGTATGAAATGATATAATCTAGGGAAAATTGAGCAATTATTTAATTTTATATTCCTATTAGTTTTCTTCTAAAAAGACAGTAAAATTATATTAACTGCACACACTTATGGAAGTAGTTATACTTGAATAAAAGCAATAAAGTAATCATGAAGTCTTTATTTTAAAAAATATATAATAAATCCTACATTTCTGGAGAAAATTGAAGGAGAAACCTAAAAATAGCCTTCTATGACAAGTTTATCAAGAAGATGGAACCAGGCTGTTCCGTCATAAAATCATAGAATCATTCAAGTTGGTCATGTATAGCGTTAGGACAAGTGACAAGAGATACAAACTGATACAAGAGAGATTCAGCCTGAATATAAGGAAAAACTTCTTCATCATAAGGACAGATATGCAGTGGGGAAAATTGTTCAGAGAGGCTGTGCAGCCTCCAGCCTTGGAAATTTACAAGATCCAAAGCAGTCCTGAGCGGTCCGGTCTCATAGCTCACCCTGACTTGAGCAGGAAGCTGCATTGGAGGCCCTTCACCTTGTTATGATCCTATGAAAGGGCAACAAAGATTAAAGAAGTTTTACATATCCTCTAAGTTTATTGACACTTCCCTGAACATACATCAACACTGGCAATTTATTGCAGAAGATCTGGCAACACAGACTTTAGGAAAAGTTTCTTTCCTCAGAAAGAAAAAGAAAAACCTGCTGAAAATATTTCAGTTTTTTTCCTATACTTGTCCTTGCAATGTATTTTTTCATTATCTTAGTTAAATATTTGAAGAATATCCTCATCGTCCAGTTTATGAAGATGATGCTATTCTTACTTTCAAAGATCTTGTATTTTCTTCTCTGAAAGGAATTAAAAGACAAGGAAATGAAGTACTATGATAATTTGTGAGATGCACGTGGCCTGAACATCAGCAATAGAAATAGTTCTTGATATAATCTTGAAATGCCCAGGCAACAAGCATCTATCTCTGATTAGTTTTTATTCCAAAGCATAACAAATGTGAAACAAAAAAGGGCAATTACTCACAACAGGCAGTCTTTTTAGAAGATCTCTAGTCCAGGGACAAGAGCTAGAAAACAGATGTTGAAGGAAGAGCAATTGTTCTTTATTGCTCAATTATTTTATTGTTCAACAATGCACAGTAGTAAAACAAGATTAACAAGAAAATAACACAGTGCTGCTTCTGCTTCTTCTTCTACTGTTATTCAGTTTGATTATTAGTTAGCTGAAATACTAAAACTATAGCCCATTCCATTACACTGTAAGGTGGCAATACTAATGTTATGATAAAGATGGATGTCAATAATACAAAGCATTACTGAATATATTGCTTTTTAAATAACTTTGGTCTCCATAAGTATATAATCAATGCTGATTTGAAGCTCTTTGCAGCAAAGTATCCCTGGACCAGTCTGGATACTGCACATCTTAGTTGTAGGTCAAGCGGAATTTAGGCCATCTGCAAAGCTGAAAATAACTTCGCTGACAACAAATTCTGTGAAACTAGGTCGAAATCCTGAAAACCTCCTAAACTGCACAGGAGGCAAGATTTGGAGAGAGACAAAATATCTTTTATTAGACCAACTGTCAGGGTCAGAAAATAAAGACACAATGCCTTCAAGCACAGTCTTTTCTCCAGGTATAATAGATATCTTCATTGGCTTTCCTGTCTATATCAAGAAATTTTAGGCTGGGTTTAACCTCTGTGAGCGTTGATATCAAGGGCCTTCAAGCAACAAGCTGCTCTCTACTGGCATGTTGTTACATGAGTCAGTCCATTATCCCACTGATGAGAGAAAGAGGATAACTGTTAATGCAAGCCAAATCATTTAAAGTAATAAACTCCAAAACTTTCCTTCAAGGCAATTAGATCTTATTACCTGCTCCCCAATAGTTAACATAATAATTTTGTGATGGCTTTGGGGCATGCTGCATAGATCATTTCCTTATCTAAATCAAGCCCAGAACAACTGTGGGATGCCAGAATGCAATCACAGAATCACAGAACTGTTGAGGTTGGAAGGGATATCTGGAGATTATCTGGTCCAAACCCAGCTCAAGCAAGGCCACCTAGAGCCAGTTAGTCAGGATGATGTCCAGACAGCTTTTGATTAACTCCAAGGAGGGAAACTCCACATCCTCTCTGGGCCACCTGTGCCCTCACAGTAAAAAAGTAGGTTCAGAAACTGCTGTTATTATGATGCTATTGATATGTAAGGCATAATTTTCCAGAGCAGTTTACTTTATTAACAGTGGTTTTGAAGCACATCAGTTGTACCAGAGAACAGTCAAGGAATACTTCTTAAGAGAAATGTGTAGCTGTAAACAAAGACAAATAAATACAAGTATTTAGACTAGTTCTGCACTATGCAGGAAGAATTTGGAATAAAAGCTATTTACGAGATGCTATTTCTCCTTTTTACTGAAAACTGCTCTAGCTGTTCAACAGAGACCGTGTCCTCAACAAGGCAATATTTCCTTGTTCACAAGAGAAACTCATCACAGTTACCAATAGATGGTGGAAAGCAAACAAAACTGAAGCTAACTATGCAAAATGCACTTCAGAACTCAGACATTACTATAATCTAAATGTTTTGTATCTTTCTCAAAGCAGGAACTGAAAAGTAGACACTCATGCAATTTCTGATATTATATTTTATTTCTATTGACAGCAAAATTCCTAATCTGATCCATTTGCAATTTACTTTGATGCTTCACATAACATTTCTTCTTAACAAGGAAGTTAATTTGCAACAGCTGTATGTTGACTAGTTTGGACAACAGTCAGAATTAATAGAAACTGCATTCTGAACATCTTGAAAACCACCTCTTTGTAAGTCTTTTTTTTTTTTTTACTGGAAAGATTTTGTTTTCTTTTTGAAGAAGTGTTGCATGCATCTTTGAGTAAAAATTGCTTCTATACAAGATAAATAGGTGCTTTCTTAGTAATCAAAGCAGATAACATCTCCAGTGGGAATGAAATGGTTTCCTGATACTTGGAGGTGCACATACACACACAAGAACAGGAATACAGCACCTCCAACAGAACGTTCCCCTTTTCAGCAAGTCCCCAGATGGCTCTGATGGGAAGCACAACAACACCCCTGCCCCACATTTGGTTTTACTAGGCATCATGCAGCTCCAGGAAAACCCTAAGAAAAACTTGGACAGGGAGGCCACAGTACCACAGGATGGGATGAAGCTTCCGAAAGTGACTTTAAAAATCTGACAGACATTAGAGAGGATAAATTTTGCTTTAAAAAAACCAAACAAACAAAAAAACCCCAAAAATCAGCAAAGAAAACAATAAAAAACCAATACCAACAAACAAAAACCAGGAAGGAGTAAGTAGTGTTGATCCCCACTTGTAATGGCACATACAGAAGAGGTCTCCTACCTATAAGCAGTCCCCAAAGAACTTATTCAATAGCAGTCTCAAAACAGCCAGTATATCCTTTTAAACCAGGATCTCCTAAAGCAGTATACAGAGGAACTAAATATTTGTTAGGGTTCCCATAGCTCTCTTCAACACAGTACTACATTCATGTGAACAACATGTCAAGATCTGTGCTTAATTCATGATACATTTACATTATTGTGTATATTCTTATACTGTAATCTTATACAGAGGAAAGTTCCTTGTTAGTTTGTGTTGAAATTTGCTGTAAAACACATTGTCAGGCTCCCTATAATGACAGCTGAATGGCTTTATTAGTTTCATGTCCTACTTTTGTTGACCTACACTGGCACTGCTTTTACCTACAAATTTCATTACTTAAGATGACTGCTGTCTTCCCCTGGGAGAAAAAAAAAAAACTGAAATCCACATACACTCCCTTTCATAGCTAGACTAACTTGGTGTTGCTTTCTTCCTGATGAGGTTTTCTTCACTTCCTTTCTGCTCTATTACATGGTGTACTATCACAGGAAACTTCTTCATTTCACTCACTCTTCTTCCTTATCACTCTGATTACTATTTCTTTTGCCTACTTTAATTACTGTATTCTTTCCCTGGTGCAGTAATCTGAAGACAAATTATGAAAAGTTTATACATTGTGAAAAATATAAAGTGCACAATCCACATACCCAGTGGTCTGTTGTAGCCATGATGCTTTAAATGTTTCTGTCTATACAAGTTCATTTAAAATTTTTTTTTAATATTTTTTTTAATATTTGCTTAATAAATAAATAACTGTTCATTTTCTGCTGAAATCTATAAAAAGCAGTATTTATAAAAGTACTATCACCTATAATAGTATAAAAGTACTATCACCTCATACACAGATGTCATTTTACAGAGAGCCCTGTGAGATTCGCTGTCACTGGTATTTTTGAGTGAAAGGAAAACATCTTCATTTTGTAAAGTTATCTAGGTTGCTGTCTGCTGCTGTAGGAAGTAAGGGTCTGTTTGATATCCACTAAAATACTTCTTAGCAAGGAGAAAGGGGGAGAACACAAAGAGGGCAGTGGCAGTATGTTGTGCGTATTTATTGGGATTTGATTTATCCCTCAGAGTACAAAAGCCTTATAATGGCTAACCATGGTAGCACGATGGAAATTGAGAAAGCAATTTTATTTCCAGTGTTGAGGATAAAAACACAGTAAAGTTTATAGGTTAGATCTATGTATTCTTACTTTTTTTCTTAGCAACGTTTCAGTCCACATTATAGCACAACTAAAGCACCCTGCTTTTAAGAGTTGTGAAAATCATCTACTGAATGTGCTGATAAAATCAATCACCACTGCTTAATAAAAGAAATATTAATGTAAGGAAAGCACTTGCTTCTTACATACAAAAAATTGATCAGTGTCGACAGTATCAAAATATTGACATAAGATGTTCACTTCTGGGTCATTTGCTCCAAATGAGTGACAGACCTGAATTCCTTTATATAGTGATAAACCATGGCTTCTAGACTACCTTTAAGTATCATTCACATAAGAGCATAGAGAAATTCTCAGAACTCTCAATTTTGGAATTTAATAATAATAACAAAACCACTTCATAGTAGTAACCATCACATCATGAGACATTCTGGTCTTCATTTACAGATAGCAGAACCAACTACACTCAAGTTTACAAGTCAGTGCAAAAGGATCTCAAACTCTTATTCAGAAGCCTCAGAATATTGACCTAAGCTTCAGATTGTTTAATAAGCTGCTATTCCCCACTCACAGGCATGAATCATTTGGCATGAACAAAGAAAAGAAAGAAACATAAGCAGATAGTAGCAAATCTATTTCTGCCATCTGCCTATAATAGCTTTGCGATCCTCTGTTCTAGATTTCCAGTAAAGTTTTTGCAAGACCCACAGTTATTCTCCTACAATAACATCATTTATTCAGGTTGGGATTTGTAAGCTGTGGGGTTCTGACATCCTTCTGGGTAGAAAAGCCTGTCTGAAATTGCCACCTCCTCCCCACACCATTTCGTCTCTTACAGGCACCCCTCCCAGTTGCTCCTGGTCTCACCAGCTGCTCCAGTCCTCCTTCCGCTCATTGCCAGAGTTACAGCCCTCCTGTGCTTTCAGCTCAGCAGCTGGGACACGTGTTAAGGACAACATGCAATCCTCCTGCAAATCCTTTTCAGCAACACAGCTGCTTCATGCTTTTGCTTTTAAAAAACAGATCAGCCTTCTCTGCAGATTGAGGAGGAATAAGACCGCATCTCTCATCTCCTGGGAAAGTACTGCAGTCAACAAGCTGAGAGCTCTCATTATCCTCCAGCAAATTTGTGTCACCCCGTAGTTCACAGTGCAAGACTGATAGGGCCAGAAGGAGACTAAGAGTGAGGTTTGGTAGCAAGGGCTTGCAATTGCTTTTTATGCTCTTACTGCTAGTTCTGAACAGCTTATGCATTCAAGAGCCATGTATCACTGAACAGTCTGATTTACCAATACTAAAAATCTATACTGTATTAATTTCAATATCTTGATTGAGTTTCAAACAGCTTCATGTAAATTTCTTTTCATTGCCACAATAAATATCTTTCTGTAAGCAAGTGGATATTCTACTTCCTGATGTTTTAGAATTTTAGAGTGCCACTGCTACTGAGATCTTCATTAAATCCTTCATACGAATTCCCAGAAACAATCACTTAAAAGACACCATTCAAAGCCCAGGACGGAGCTCTATGTCAAAAATAGTACATTTTTTATTTCCCGATGAAATTTCAGGCTATCTGTTCAGAAATTTGTGTAATCTTTGTCACTGACTTCAGCAAATACTGCTGAAAACTGTGATCTTTACTTAAGATTTCATCACTGTGTTATATTTGAAGACTTTAGTTTCTCAATAATTAATTTTCTACCTACAAAATATGATCTGCCACTATCAGAGTAACTTAAAAAGCATATCTATTTCTGATGGTGTAAATGAAAACCATAAATACCTTTTTTCTTTAAATCTTCACAGAAATACAGTAGTGTTCCTTTTTGTACTCCATCAGTACAGGCTATGAAAAGGGAATTTCATCATAATTTATGCTTTTATCTGTTTGTCAATAAATCATCTGAGAATATAAGATCAGTCAAGAGACATCGGAACTAATATTTTCAAAGATCAATTCAATAAAAGAATAATCCTAGAAAATCAGAAATTTATCTTGTAATCAAATCACTTCACAACAATCTATAAACCACAATTACCACATATATTCTTGATAGTTGTTAAGATGGTATTTCAATAAATTTCTTTAGCCTATAATATTATTCCATTACAGGGGAATAATATACAAAGCTATTCAAAGCAAATATAAGTATACTATATCGCAGGGAAAATTTTAATACAGAAGTAGAAGATGCAAGAAAAAGACAGTGAGTCTATATAACAGCAGCTGGGAAAACAAATATCTTTACTGAAGGTCTTCTTTTCTGCCATAGAAAGAGAAATGAGTTGAATGCGTCATACTTGAGTCTCGGGCAGCTTTGCGTCAAAAAGCCTAACACTGTCACCGCATCTCAATTCTCTCACTGCAAGAAAACCACTGGAAGCTGACTGCAAATAGATGCAATTACCCTGGTGAACGTGTCCAATTTTCTGTACCAGCTTTCATTCAAGATGAACAGAAGATTCACACAGTCTCAACAAGCTACAAAGGAGGTCCGCAATATGACAGAAAACAACAATAATACATGCAGAACCAGACAGTGATTTCTGTGGAGGAAGAAGTGTAAAAGCTTGCACACAACTAAAGTGCATAAAGGTTACCAAAGATTTCTCAGAATATATTAAAAGAAACTTCAGTGAGAACAAAAAAGTAGAAGCCAAACCCCAATGGAACTTAATACATGTTTCTTTCAGTTCTTAATGAATATTAATAGAAGAGAGGAATACAAGTCTTTGACACTAGAATATTTTCAGAGTGTTGAAAGAAATTGTTTGAAAGTAAAATTATTTATTCACTGAAGAGTTGATCCTGGACCCACAGAACTTATTTTTAAAATTACCTTGGTCTCCATGGTTATGCCCTCCAAGTAATCGACAACACTTTTCATAGCACTATGTTAAAAGGCCAAATAAAAAGAAATAAAAAAATACCAAAAATGAAATTAAATAAAGGTTTTGATGGATTACTGTATGATTAAATGTTTTAGATTTTTCTAAGGAACAAACAAAAAAATCCACACAATAGGTCCAACAGCTCAAGCTCATGGGGTTTGAACATGGAAGTATGTATCCAGAAAGTCTGTGGAAACCGAGGCTGGTATCTAGTCTAGTCGTATAGAAGTTGTCTAATGGACCACAGTGGAAGTGTTCACTAGTGGGATTAAGAGACTATTGACATAGAAACACTAATCAAGGTTCATGGCCTGAAACTGGAATAGTGAATCATTCCTGAAATGTGATTCACACCCTTCATCATGACCATACAAGTTGCCATTTTAATTAGCAGAGAGCTGCTTAGAGATGTGGCCTGATGTCTTTCATGACCAAATCTGTTGAATCCCTTCCCCTTCTCTCTTTTCGTCTTTCCAGGCACAGACCTCACAGAGTGGACATGCTCTCAGGTACTCCTACTATTCCCTACTCAGAACTTCGACCCCAGCAACACTTAAATGGGGCTATCCAGCTGTCTCTCTGTGCAGTTGTGATGCCTCTCTCCACATAAATTTTATCAATCTAGTAAGTAATCAAAGTAAATTCAAGTCATTGCCCAGTTCAAGACTCTATAGCCCGTACTTGAAAGATCAGACACCAGCTAATGCAAGTCATGAACTCCAAAGCACTCAAACAAGTTGGTAGGCATATTCAGCCTGTCTCCATCTTACAGCTTGAAATTGTTTTATTAGACTGCTCTTTGACATGGAGGAGGATGTTCCTTGTAAGCTGCTGGAATGAATGAGCCACGAAAAGACAAGGACACATTCTCTACATCTACTTTGATTCCAGAGTAGAAGATACCTAGGCCTCCCTGCAGCCTAGAGTTTCTGCTCCTCCTCAAACACCCATAAACAGTGCCTGACAGCAGCTTCCACAGAGCTTGTTGGAGTCCTAATAAAAAGAAAATATAAAAAAAAAGTTCCCTGCACTTTATATCCAAAGGACTAACATTGTGCTTGTACTAGAGCAGTGTATGCTTGAATGGAAATTTACTGTCCAGCACATCAATAGATAAATCATGCCGACCAGCCTGGTGCCAGTATTTGAGGGGCAAAATTACAGCTTCAAAAAAAAGATTCTTAAAGAGTTAGGGAATCTACCTCTGGGGTGCTACATCATTTTTCCTGGTAAGTAACTCTGTCCTTTTCACTATCTATTATTTCCTGTAGAGTTAAATTCTCCTCTCTCAAATGGAGCAGCTTAATCACAGCTTAATCAATAGCCAGAATTTCCTCATGAGAATGGTTATGCCGACCCTCTGGCTCTTTTTTTCTTTTTTAAACCTTTCCAGAAGCCCACATCAGCATGGTTATCAACTAAGAATAAAGTCTTCTTCCAGGCAGAAGAAGGCCCACAACTTTGCATTCCTTTACCTATGACGTGACTGGTTTACTAGAAATCCATCTGCATAACAGATAACTCTAAGTCCCAGCTGTACTGGATATGGGTGAGGTGGAGTTTAAGTTCCCATAGCAGCCCTCACAGTGCTGTGCTTTGCATTGATAGCTAGAAAGGTGTTGATAACACTAGTGTTATGCCTACTTCTGAGAAGCACTCACACAGCAGCAAGACTGTCTCTCCAACATTCCCCTCTCACCAGTAGTAGGCTGGTGGTGGGGAAGATCTTGGGAGGGGACCTAGCCAGGACAGCTGACCCAAACTGTCCAAAAGGGTATTCTACACCATACGACATCTGCTCAGCAATAAAAAATAAGAAAAATTAGGAGGAGAGTGGGGCATTTTTTATTTATGTTTGTCTTCCAGAGCAAACTCTACATGTACTGAAGCCCTGCTTCCTGGGAAGTGACTGGACATCACGTGATGATGGAAAGTAGCGAATAAATCTTGTGTTTTCCTTTGCTTCTCTGCACGGCCTTTGCTTTTGCTTAATTAAACTGTCTTTGTTTTGACCGCAAAGTTTTTTCCATCTTATTTCCCTTCCCCTGCCATCCTGTCCTGCTGAGGAGGAGAGTGACTGAGCACCTTGTTGCACACCTGGTGTCCAGCCATGTCCACCCACTACACCAGCAGAGGAGGACTCACAACGGTTTTGTCCTGTTCCCTCCTCTAGATCCTCATTTCCATGATACAAGTGGAATCGTCTATCTTAAAATGGGCTCTGACAGTATTTCAAGCAAAGCAGTGAGACCATCTTTGTACAAGTATTTGGGCATTGATTCCTTTTGCCATCATTCAGTACAAATAGGGTCCATACCATCAGTGTAAATGCAGTCTAAGACACCATAAACCAGCACTGATTCAAAAACAAATGTTCCACATTTATCAGACAATTATCCTATCAAAATCCAGATGCAAATAAAAAATGAGAGATCAAAATTCCTTGCCATTCCTCATGGAAAATTCTGGGTTGTCAGAAATTACTTTGGTTTTACTACTGAAGTGTGCTGTTGTATCAAGAGGGATGAAGTACAGTGCAGAAAAGATCTATGTTTTAATGTAAATTTATGGATTCTGGTGTGCCACCATGCCCTGAAGAATGTGCCCAGGAAGGTAGCTGTCAATCAAAGTTTGGGGGAAAGGAGTGGGGACAAGAGACTTGGTTTGATCACTGAGCTAGAACTATGAAGTCTTGATGTCAGTAAACCAATGACTCTCCTAACTAGATGTAAGTGAAGGTAAACTAAAGTAAATGGTGAGCACATAAGTGAAAAAAGAGATGGGAAATGGAACTTTACAGTACATACTACTGCCCTTAAAATGTAGAAATCACAGGACACACACATTTTCCCCTCTACTCTCTCTGCCTATCCACCTACTTGACTTCCCACCTACTCTCAGAAGCAAACGCTGAACAACATATTCCAGATCTCCATATACCTGATGCATGACAGATTCTCTAAAAAATATTAAAAAGATAAATAAATAAACAAATAAAACCAATAACCCCAAATAAACAAACAAAAACAATAACCACCCTTCCAGTCTGGTTCCCTGAGAATGCCAAACCAATTACTCAGTTTTGAAGTCTACAGCTATATGATCTCTATTGAATTCAGGCAACTGTGTCTCTAACCAGTAAATCCCATTCTTCCCATGCTAGAAAAGTCCTCAAATCACACACAGTTTCTGATATCTTTGTATTTCCCTGCTTACAGTAGTCACCAGTCTCTATCCCTAAGATTATAACCAGCCTATTCACAGTGTTTAAATGCATTTCACTCACTGTTAGCTCTCATCCCTCACTTATTGGGTGTCATAGGTAGTATTTGACAGATCTTATGAGAAAGACAACAACCACATGAGGAAAACTGAATAACAGATCAGATTGACCATACAGCCTCAGTTATCTCCCAGTTCAGTCCACTACTTCAAAAAGGGTCTCTCAGAAGAGATTTTTATGTGCTGAAATAAAGAGGCATTAAATCCAAAGAACTGAAGCACGGAATATATGATTATTAATTACGCTGGTAGAACAGATTTCTGCATTAAGATTACGGCTATTCCAGTAACAATCACAGTATCATAGAATAGTTTGGGTTGAAAGAAACCTTTAAAGGTCAGCTAGTCCAATCTCCTTCCAATAAGCAGAGACATCTTCCACTCCGTCATGTTGATTAGAGCCCTGTCCAACTTGATCTCAAATGTTTCCAGGGATGGTACACCTACCATCTCTCTGGGCCACCTGTTCCTGTGTTTCACCAGCCTCATTGTAAATTATTCCTTATATCTACTCCAAACCTACCCTTCTCTCAGTTTAAAACCATTACTCCTTATCCTATGGCAACAGGCTCTACTAAAACCTTACTAAAACCTTTGTCCCCATCTTTCTTATAAGCCCCCTTTAAGTATTGAAAGGCTGCAATAAGGTCCCCACAGAGCCTTCTCTTCTACAAGCTGAACAACCCCAACTCTCTCAGCCTGTCTTCATAGGAGAGGTGCTCCAACCCTCAGAGCCTCTTCATGGCCCTCCTCTGGACTCACTCCAACGGATCAATGTCTTTCCTGTGCTGAGGACTCCAGAGATGTACACAGTACTCCACGTCTNATATATATATATATATATGTTTCATTCCCTTCTTTTTTCTTTCCATTAGCTTAGAATTGTCCTTTCTCATGACTTTTCATTCCACACAGCCATAAGTCCTGGTTTTGTATTCACAATCAGATGATTTTTCCTCACACGTTAGTTTTGGAGTTTTTTATTAATAAAAAAATATTGCACTTTCTAAATTATTTGTACAGGTAGGTGGTTTCTGGGGAGAAAATAATATCTAACCACTCCATACAGGGAGCCGTATGCCTTTGTTGGTTTGACCCAGTCTGTAAACTAATGGATACTTGCACAGCCATGAAAAAAAATCCATTCTATCCAAACAGAAGTTATATTAATTACACTAGTAGAACAGAGGTACCTCATAGGAAATCTATGCACTCAATACTACATTATTCACCAGTCCATGTGATTCAAATCACAGGTCATAAATTTGTAAAGCTTAAATGGCTATTCAAATCATCACAAAGAGAAATACTTTGAACATGAAATGCCCTTGATCATAGTCAATCAGCCACCTGAAACTCTTCTCAGCAGCTATCCTTTACTGAATTACGTAAGAGCAACACAATAAATCAAAACCTCAAATGATAAGGAACCGACAAAAGAAGCATAAAATAAATGCAACATCAACTGTTTCTGTTACAGAATCAGTGCAGGAAGCAAACAGAAAAACATGACAAAATTCATACAATTTAGAAAAAGACTGCTTTCATACTGTGTCCCCTAAAGTGACAGCTTCTCCACTGAAAACCCTGAGCACACCTGGAAGAGCAAAGTTCTGACAATAATATTTACGACCATATTTTGCACAAAACCTGTCATTTCTAAATCTCACATAGAGAACACATCTAATGAACCAAGGGGACTAGAAAGAAAGAGGAAAAGCAAGCACTGAATGTTTGCAATCTGTGTGTATGCGTGGTTCCAATCATGCAGTTTATCAGTTTAAGTTCCTNCCCCAACTCTCTCAGCCTGTCTTCATAGGAGAGGTGCTCCAACCCTCAGAGCCTCTTCATGGCCCTCCTCTGGACTCACTCCAACGGATCAATGTCTTTCCTGTGCTGAGGACTCCAGAGATGTACACAGTACTCCACGTCTCACCAGAGCAGAGGGACTAAATCACTTCCCTCAACCTGGTGGCCATGCTTCTTCTGTTGTAGCCCTGGATACAGTTTGCTTTCTGGGCTGCGAGTGCATATTGTTAGCTCATGTCCAGCTTTTCACCCACAAAGATCTCCTGCTCTAACTGGAAATGGGAATACTGTCAAAAGAAGTGCTCAGCTGTGCAGGTTATTATCACATGGAACACACCAGGAGTCAGAAAAAACAGAATCATAGACAACTCCATCTCTCTTTGGACAGCAAAAGATCTTAATTTATTATTGTGGAGCAATGAGATACCAGAAAGCTCAAAGTACTCAAGCTGGCCATGGGAATGAAGGCCCCAACCCAAAGAAATCCACAAAGAGTAGATCAATTTAAATTTATTTATATNTGACCCAGTCTGTAAACTAATGGATACTTGCACAGCCATGAAAAAAAATCCATTCTATCCAAACAGAAGTTATATTAATTACACTAGTAGAACAGAGGTACCTCATAGGAAATCTATGCACTCAATACTACATTATTCACCAGTCCATGTGATTCAAATCACAGGTCATAAATTTGTAAAGCTTAAATGGCTATTCAAATCATCACAAAGAGAAATACTTTGAACATGAAATGCCCTTGATCATAGTCAATCAGCCACCTGAAACTCTTCTCAGCAGCTATCCTTTACTGAATTACGTAAGAGCAACACAATAAATCAAAACCTCAAATGATAAGGAACCGACAAAAGAAGCATAAAATAAATGCAACATCAACTGTTTCTGTTACAGAATCAGTGCAGGAAGCAAACAGAAAAACATGACAAAATTCATACAATTTAGAAAAAGACTGCTTTCATACTGTGTCCCCTAAAGTGACAGCTTCTCCACTGAAAACCCTGAGCACACCTGGAAGAGCAAAGTTCTGACAATAATATTTACGACCATATTTTGCACAAAACCTGTCATTTCTAAATCTCACATAGAGAACACATCTAATGAACCAAGGGGACTAGAAAGAAAGAGGAAAAGCAAGCACTGAATGTTTGCAATCTGTGTGTATGCGTGGTTCCAATCATGCAGTTTATCAGTTTAAGTTCCTGCATTAGATAAAACCTGAGGAAGTATATATAAATTCTGTATAACACACAAAAGCACAATCTGGTACTTGCTTTGCAATACCTGGCTGGCTTTGATAAAGGAGTTCAGTGTCAGCAAGTGCAAATCACATTTCTTTTATACCATGCTATAAAAATGCATGTTGCAAGGAGTCTCTTCCTTCACAGGCTACAGATATCATCCTAGTGCAATTTGTCTATTTGTGCGATTTTGCTAGTGTTAGCAGTAAAGCACAAAAGCTTCTTATTAAAAAAAATAATAATAAAATAAAATAAAATAAAATAAAAAAAAAAAACAAACAAACAAACA
>VZRU01011987.1:1002-58719 GCA_013398155.1 Pedionomus torquatus | reverse complement strand
CTACTTATAAAAAAAAAAAATAAAAAAATAAAATAAAAAAAAATAAAAAAAAAAAAACAAACAAACAAACAAAAAAAAACAAACACAAAACCCAACCCAAACCTTCATCGGTGTTTCTCCTGTGAGAATAAAAGTTGATTAATCCTTTAGTGCCCTGGATTCAGCAGTTCAGTGATGCTAAGCATTAATGCAAGCTGTTTACTTTCAAAGTCTTTAGTGATTTTGAACTGCCATAGACTCATCTTTCCCTTCACTAGGTATTTCAGAATTTTCTTCAGACTCCTGATCCTTTGAAACACTAAACACAAATATGCCCAGCTGACCTTTGGTTTAGAGGAAACGTACAACAAGAAACAACCAAGCCAGGATTTGGCAAAGGATATGGACACAAATTCTCTTGGGTGCAGGCAACAGTGCTTTCAGGAAGAAAAGAAATAACTTCTCTTTCAGTTATTTTGTTACAGTTATTTAGTGTAGTGTAATTCTGTGAGCCATACAATCACAGCAGTCCTGTTTATTTAAGCTCCTTCCTTTTGAGACCAGGCATCATTACCTATGTTGTTCCTATATGCTGCTGGGCAAGGACCTTTGCAAGTAGCATCTCTGTGGTTTCCTTCCTTCCTTTTTGGAGGGCCAAATTTATTCACACATACTCCTAGTGAACTAGGAGGGTAAACTGAACACAGAGTTCCAGGAAAAGGTGATTTCCAACAACATCTTGCATTTTTCTGAACATCAGCAGCGATACCCTCAGATTATTGTGTGCTTCATTCCCAAATTGAAACACAGGAGCTTTTCTTATGCAGCCAAGGAATCCAGACAACAGAAGGCAGTTGTGCTTATGACCTATTAGCTTCACAGTGAAGTCATGGGGCAAGATAACGTTCACCATCTGAGCCCCTCTTTTCAGCTGCAGTGAGGGACTTATAATCGCATTTGTGAAATGTTTAGCAAGGTGGTAAAGGCAGCCTGGCTCAGAACTTGTTCTTTCCCCTTCTGTTCCCTGTAAGTCTGACATGTAGTTGTGCTCTTTGCTAGCAAAAAAAGAGTGTCCTTGGATTGCAGTTTTCCAGTTGTAACACTGGCATGCAGTGTCAATACCTAATGCTTACACAGGCTAATGTAACTGCCCCCTTCTTTTTGTGGAGCAGAGAAAAGTGTATGAAGGCATTTGAAAAGAACTAAGAAAGGGTGCTTTGTAAGTCAATGAAATTTAATCAACACTGGAATTCTCATAGATAGGAATTCAGTTTGATGTTCTTTGTCTGATTCTGTTTATCAAATGTCTTTCAGAAACCGTAATTGTAGCAATGATAATATTCTCGCTTTCCTTTAAAAAAATAAAACAGTTTTAATGCAGGTGTTCAGACTCAGATTAGCTCAGCACTTCCATGAACAAAGTATTTCCTCAAATACGAACTAAAAATAAAAGCAAGGAAAAGTCCCTACTTTCAAAAAGGACTGAACCATAGGATTATGAATGTAATAAGTAGATAACTGCCCGACCCTTGCCAGCACTGGCAGCTCAGAATGCTCCTACCTTCATCTTCTCTGCCTATACCCCCTTGAGTATCAGCTTCTATAGAGTATATGCAGGAAAACAGAGTCCTGCAAATGAAGACAGAAAATCTTGCTTAGTAGTCTACAAGCTAGAGGGGACTTCCAGCCTGTAAGATTTGCATGAAATAAGAAGGCAATTAGCATGATATCTATTTCAAAAGTACTAATTCCAGAAGACCTGATTGCTCTCTATAAATATATCAAGGAATATATATCAGGAAAAGAGAATTGCTATTTAAAATAAAGAATGAGGCACTAGAATAAATGAGTACTGAATTAACAGTGTATAATTTTAGGATAGAAATAAGAGAAAAAATTTAACAGCATTGAAGGTGGGAGACAGGTCAGGGTCTAGTGAATACAGTCAAGTCTGAGTGCAAATAAACTTCAGACTCAAAAAGGTGTCATTTATGAAAAGAATTATAATTTGCCATTACTAATTGTAATAGGGGACTGGGTTTACAATCTTGAAGGTTTCTGCTGTCTGTTTTCCCACAAATATTCTGACATTAAAGAAATTTCTCCAAGTAGAACCATATACTGTGGCTGTACTGTATTTTTTTTATATTCTTCACATATATTTACAGGCCATACTCCATTGTAAATACAATTCTGCTTCCAATTTCTTTAAATCAAACTAATTTGTTCCATATTATATATGTATATATATATATAAATACAATCCATTTACTTCTTACTAAGTGGAAGGAAAACATCTTTTTAACAGTAACTCTAGAAGAGAATATGGACTATGGTCATCATTGTAGTGTTTTGGGTTTTTTTTCCAAGATGGATTTACAGTGCTTCTAATAACGGCATGGGATTTGAAGAGAAACCTGAAACATAATGAGAGTCTAATTCTGGAATAAGATAATAAGAATACCTTTTACACTAAGGCTTCTTAGAAAACTCCTAAGATCTCAAAACTTTACAATTACATATTTTGTTATCCCAAGGCTACACAGCAGTCCAAAGTTACAGGGAACCACTGCATGGAACTCAGTCTCTGGGGAGGAGATACATTAAGGTGTCTTTTATCTATCATCCACACAATGCCAGTGAAAGCTCACTGAAATCGATGATAGGAATTTTAAGTCCACACTTTTTTCACCGAACCACAACAGCTGCATTCACATAAAACTTCTTCACACTTACGTTTGGTCATCTTACTCTAAGAACAGAGCAAATATATTCTCTGTTTCAGGAATAAAAGAATCAAGAGGCTGCATATGTAGCTCACAGTCAAGTTGCTAAGAGAGCCTTGTCTAATGGAGCACAAAGCAGTCCTATGCACATCACCTCCTATCCAAGTTCCATCTATCCATATTTGCACTCTTCTGTAAACATTTGCTAAGGGTTATGTGTTTTTCTGATTAGTAAAACATTCCACTAAGAAGATAAAATGGCTGTTATGGGAACCATGAGATATGAAGCCATGAGTAGTACAAGAGGGAAAGAGCACTGAGATGTGGGATGTGCTGAACTTCACGAAACACTTTGTTACTGTGAGGATGACTGAGGACTGGCAGAGGTTGCCCATGGTTGTCTCCGTTCACTGGAGACACTCAAAGCCATCTGGACACAGTCCTGGGCAACCAGGACTGGGTGACCCTGCTTGAGCAGGGGGATTGGACCAGATGACCAGAGATCTCTCTCAACCACCTCAAATACTCTGTGATTCTGTTACACACAGAGTTTCACTTTTTAAAAAACCTATGATATGAAATTCTGGGAAAGTGAGAGGGAAAAAAAGAAAATTGACAGAATATTCTTCCTGATGGAAACAAAAATATTCAAGAAATATCATATTTAAGAATAACTGTCCAAACCAATTTTTCACTACTCTCTGTATCCACATACAGTTGTGCGGTTTTGCACGGAGGTCTCCTGCCTCAGGTACAGGTAAGCCATCGATGATTTAAAGAATTGTGGCTACACAGGAAATGAAGCAGTTATTTTAGGCACCTCAACTTCATTAAACATAGACACTGGAGACTGACAGCATCAAATATTAGTAAGTTAGTTTCCAAGGATGGGCAGATTCAATTTATTAAATAATTATCATCTATCATATCACCCATCCATTTTTCTTCTCCAATAACTTATTTTGAACCTTAGATTTCTCATCAAAATTTCCACTTTTGCCAAGTTTCTTCATTGTTCTTTGTGAAAAAATTAGCAAAACTCTTTCAGACTTGAAGGATAAGCATTGGGCTGCATACAGATGGTAAGTAGTTTCATTAACTGATTTATCATATTGGGTTTACAGATATGAGAAATCCTGAATTAACTAAACAAAAAATGTTAACATACAAAGTTAACCACATTATCAGTTTAATTTGTCAGTAATATTTTAAATTACTTCTTTATACAAAACAAAAAAAAAAACCCACAAACTCATGAAATTAAAATGAATATCTTCATAAAATAGCATGAGGCAAATAAAATAAATGGTTAGGAAAATGATGTAGTAAGGTTTTTAAAAAATATTTTTAATAAAACTTTAACTAGAGCTCCCTAGAGATTTCTTATTTTTACAGGAATCTCACTAGCAGCAGTTTATAACAATTGTTTGCGATCTCGTGTGCCATTCTATACACTATTCTCAGTGACCCCCAAAACAACTATAATGAACTGAAACAATTCAACTTCAGTTTACCCTCAAACACACACAGCCTGGAAAAATGTAAACATATATCACTCTAAAGCCTTAGGAACACAGTAAATAATTTATGCCCCTGTTCCAAACCTTATTACTTTTTAAAAAACAGGTTTTCCCCTCAGTATTTTTATTGACTGACTCTTTTCATTTTAGTATTTTGCTTTTCCAGAAATGGTTTCTCTACACTAGTGAGCAGATTTTATCTTGAAAGCAAGTCATACAGCATTAGCAACATTTTCCTCAAAGTGATACATATCAAAATACCTTCTTCTGCATTTTCAAGAAGAGTTTAAAAAATGGTGTTTTCTTTAACTGAAATGATGCCATACTTGACTTTAAACCAAGCATGCCTGTCCGGTCATGCAAACACTGGATTAGTTTACTGCTTTCTAATACTAACATAGACAGGAAGTAACAAGGTGTAGCATAGCACTTTTAAAATTTAAAATCTATTCTCTCGTCAGTGCCAAATATAAAAGGAATTTATCACTGTGACATATTTACAAGTTAAGTTTTGCCACGCATTTTACTTAAATGAAAAATGCAAGGCGTTCTGCTGCTGGTGCCTTGATAACTTTATTCTGGAGCTGTATTAAGTTAGTTTGTTGTGCAGGTCTGATGGCGTTTTAAAGATGAAGCAAATAAGATAAGCCTGGGAGCTTATTTTCTCCACATTTATAACTTTAACTGCCGCTTTACCTGAAAGTATTAGAGCAGACAGTTCATTACTACCTGCAAAGGGGCGCTGCATTGTATGTGAGGAGGTCATCTGAAACTGATGACTTTTAAAGGTCATACACAAAATGAGTTTTGCTTTGCTGAAAGTCCCTCTCCTTGGCACAGTAAAAACCTTATTTTTACAGCAGCTGTAAATGTTGTGTAAGTAGAAATGAGAGATTTCAGCTACCTTTACCTACTTTCACTGTGCCATGAATTTTCTTTGATCCAATTGGGAGTATACTGGATGATGATGGTGTTAAAAGTTTCTTTCCTCTGGATCATCATCTGAATGATGAATTGATAGTTTATATGATTTTGTTTCATTTTTACTATTCATTTTCATAAATCCCCTATGAAATATATTCTTTGATCATGAGAAAGAAATTTTTCCTTAGATCTGTAACTTTGAGAAGCTCAAAGCCTGCAGGACTTGTGGATGCTGCAAACTCAAAAATGAACAGATAGGCTGCAAACAACACAATAAGGGATGTTTCCTTAGTTTACAGCAATTTCCCCAGTTTTTTCTGTCTAAGGCTATGTGAAATTTATGGAATGACAGATCATATCTAACATTTAAGAAAACACATACACAGTCATCTTCTTTCCTTACCTCATAGCCACATACATTCACATATATTTGTATCAGCACATAACAGAGCCTGAATTAAATTAGAGTCTGTTGGTCCTCAGCTCCCTCTGTAGTGAGTGGAGAAAGACTGGCACTTTCAGAGTATGATTCAGACTTTATCCATTATCTCCCTTATTCCTTTTTCAAGTCTAATCTGAACTAACAAGTAGGTGCTGGTTTTACCTGGACTACCAAGTCAGAAGGGAGAAAAAGTTCTTACATGTTCACGTGCCATCTTGACAGGACACACAACATACAAAACCAAATCTTCAAACTGTTCCATGGATGTTAAATGCAGCATCTGCACTTTAGATACTTACCAATGGTGGGAAGGAAGGAGGCAGAAAAGGCAGAGGACAGTTTTATCTAAATAAGGAATTTACTTTAGGCCCTATACAATGTATGCAGAATTTTAGACATGCAAAAAAGCAGCCCAGCCAGCTGAAGGGGGAGAATGATGAATCATAAACCAGAAACAGCAGGGCCTAAAGAGTCACATTTGCACTGCACTCAGCCATTATGTTTAAGGACCTGTATGCATTCACTGACATAAATACAGTTTCCTGAGGCTGGGGTGCAGGGTATTACTTATACATTGAATGATCAACAATGCCAAAAGCCTTGGGAATGTGGAGCATGTTTGATCTCTGTGATGGTGCTAAACTGGCTGCTGTAAGAAGTCAGGGAAATGATCAAGAAGCCAGAAAAGCCAGAGAACCACTTCTCAAACCACGCTGAAACCCAGAAGAGCATGTCTGGATCAAGACTACTCCTGGGCATATCATATAGACAATATAGGGTAGCAGGTCTCAGATGTTACATATGGATGCAGATTTCTTTGAAAACATCCGAAAAAAAGTTTCTGCCTACTCTGTATGATGAAATTAGGAAACATCCAATTAGATGTCAACCCATGATGGAGCATCTGGATGCTGCCTCTCTTTTCCCAGCAGGTTCTGCCTGAGCACAGCTGCCCAGCCTGCTTTGCAGTTTGGTCTGATTCACACCTTTCACTCTTTGACCTTTCTGTTTGCCACCTCCTTTCCTTATCTTCCTGGCCTGTACTAGTTGCACATGACCAATAACTGTCACCTCTGTGTCTTTCCAAACGTTGCAATAAACCCATTCATGTTCTGCCAGCTCATCTTACTTAGATGCTAAAACACAGCATCCCTACTGACTTCCTTGTTCACCCTACACTGGACAGATGTCACTATGGATTCTCTGAAGGGGAGAGACTGACATTGTCAAATCGCTAAGGTGCCCACCTCCATGCCAAAATCATGCCAAAGGCAGGTAGGTAATGTACATTACCCCTATAACAAAACCCTATGGAGATATCACTGAAATTCAAGTGAATTTTGAGTATTTCTCTCTACCTGCATTAAGAGAAGCTTTGGCAAAGGGCAGATGTGACTGCTGCAACCTACCAGATATTTGGACTTATGAAATGCTAAGGTTTTGGGTAACTTCAAAGCTAACTGGTGTCTATGGTCTCAACCTGCCAAAGAGGTGGATCCCACCAGTTTCCACTGTGTGGGTTTGCCTGTATAGCGTTAGAACATTACCACTTCAAAGAAGAAGTGCCAAAATCTCTCCCAAGATGTTCATATAGTAATTTAAAAGTAAGACAAAGAAGTATTATAAACCTCTGGAGAATGCCTTATCTTATTCTGTTTCCACTGACATTTCTAAACAAGTGTGTGGATAAGCTTTCAGCATGTGCACAAACTGAATTAAGATAGTTTTTCCCACCTACTGATATTCATGCAATAACTACTCTGCACCATGGACAAAGTAAAGAATGGAGTCAAAATAAGAATTCATCTTTAATGCCAAAAACTGCCTGAGGAAATAAACAGATCCTTTTTCTTAAAAAGCACCAATAATTTTTGTTTCCAAGTACCTCTGATCGAAGTTCTGCAACATGTGCAGAAATGACAGAGACAAAATCTCTTGGTCTATGTCAATTCCAATAGATGGAAATAGAGAAGTATAGAATTTTTCATTTCTTTCGGTATGTCCAGAAAAATATGACAGCATTATACCTGCAACACAGCCAACATTTTACCCACCACATAAAGAACTTTGCTGAAGAACATCTTATGACACATGACAAAAAAGAGTATTGAACTACCTTAGAATAAAATTGATAGGCCCAAGTGGAGCTGAAAAGTGATGTTCTATTGAAAGGTGATTATCCATTGCATGTCAGCATTTAGTCATGTTAGCAGAGGAACATCTACCCCACAGTACGTGGAATAGGTCTATATGGACAGATGTGCCTATCTAAAGAATTATCTCTCAGAAGAAACTCACCATTAGAAGTGTCAGAGCTTACAGAGTTTACAGTATTGCATGGCTAACTTTTTGCAGAGTGTCATTAACATGTGAAGAACTTCATCTATGCATAAAGAGCAAGTGGGGTTCTAACTCCACACTAAAACTCAGAAGAACATATTCAAAATATAATCTCATATCTTTCTTTTCTCTCAAACCAACACTCAGTGATCAAAATCAATGCCCAAGGACAAGAGTAAATTAGAAGCTACCTAGTTCACTTCTTTGGGAATCTATGTCATAGCTGCTAGTAAAAAATTACTTTTAGAAGTTTCAGGAATACAAGATCATACTGCCTCTCCATGTAACAGACTTTCCAGTCTCAATTCCTAACTTTCCACTTCCTCTCCTTTTTGAGCAAAAAGAAGTATCTGAGATTTTTGACATATTTATGATGACTTTAGTTATTTAAACCTACTGCTTCTTGGAATAATTTCAGACAGTGACACAGTGTATGAAACAAATATAACAGAGACTTCGATGGAGGATTCGCTGCTTAGTTTTAGAATGCAAACTCTACTTTATGAATCAATCTGTTGTCTACTCATATGCAAACAATGTTATATTAGTTATGCTCCTGTGCATTTGCAAAAACACACATCATTTGCCAAGAGTCCCATCCGTTTTCTGGACAAAAGTAAAGTTGAATTGCCTAAATTATGGCCGGTCTTGGTCATAGTCTTAGTCCCTATATTCCCTTTGATCAATTAGTAAGGGTCTTTGCTAGATGAAATCAAAATATGTCTATCTCCCCTTCAGATTAACCGTAACATCGCAACATAATTTTGGATAATATGTGATGTGACATAAAACTCACTGCTTTGACTTATTAAGTAGCATCAAATAACAAAGAACTGCACAGATAATTTAAATATAAACCCTTAAGGCAACTGAAATGCTCATAATGCCCTCTGAATCAGTGTACTTTGTTCTGCATATTGTCTGTGAAACAAGGGGAAAGACATTCTGAAGAGAATAAGAATATAACAACAATATCCTTGTGCATGTTTCCTACAATTAGGGAATCCAGGCTACCATGCAAAATACCTAGCAGCTTGAGAGATACATTGGAAAAAGATGGTGCAAGTGCCAATACACTGTAGGTTAACTCGTCTTCAATATGTGGTTTAGATATTTAGACTCACACCACTGACTGTGCTTAATTTTGACAACTTTTCAATAATATTGAGTAAGGCTCAACTGTTGGATTTGGTGCTTAAAACTAAAAGATCTACTTGTCTTGGAAACCTTGTAGTTTTATTGCTGAATTTTCTGTTCACTGTTATTTAAACTCCAAATCAGTCAAATAAAATATGAAGCTGTATTGACCTTTGTGTTGCTCAATTTTTCTATATACTTGAACAAGACACAGTGGTAAAATAAAAACCTTGCTCAACTGAAGCTGTTCTATAATCATGCTGTTGTTTCCCTGGTTCCCGCCTCCCCAGCTCTCAGGGGCAAGCTGTTCTGAAACACCCAGACTTTACATCCCAAATACCATCAGCTTCCCCATTCTCTTCCAGATAAACTATTTAGCAATGATGTCACATTCCACTTCTATTTTTTTTCATGTGTAAGAGGGGAAAATTTGCTGACAAATGTATAGTTTGGGTCAGCATGTTTTTGATAAAGACAGCATAGAACTATTCAAAAATTTCTGGAACTGCAGTAATATCTGACAAGCAAACCCTTTAGTATCAAGATCTCAGTGTACTGAAAAGGCAGAAAATTGACTGCTCAGTGGGTGTGGGATTTCCCGTAGCATAAAAGGAACAAAAAAACTACTTCTCCAGCTCTCTGAACAAGACAGAAAAGTTTCTGGAAAGCCTGGCATACCAGCTCTGTCTTCTTGACCAGCTCCTGAGATAATTAAGAGTGTTATGGAAGAGAGGGGGAAAATACTATATTATAAATCTAGATAGAGTATCTAAGAAAAGGAAATACTGTGTGGGCTTTTTTTACTTTCACATAGAAGCTAAAGGATATCCCTGTGAGAAGAAAAAAAGAAGTAAAAATAAAAATAGAGCTAGAAACACAAAGAGTCTTTTAGGTATAAATTGATTGCTGCTATTATGAAGTGGAGAAAACACTCCTACCGTGAAAAGCAGGGGTTTTGGTACTGTTGAAGAATTTAAATGGAGCTGTTGACCTTGCATAAATGGCGGGGCTTGAACCTGAATCATAGCTGATGGGGGACTCCTCAGGCTGGTAAGTGAGGTGGTGAAATTGCCTGAGAGAATCTCAGCTATGCTCAAGCCTGAATCTTAACTCACCGATCACTTACATTGTCAGACCTCTTATCCCTTGTACCACCAATGCATGTGAAAATACTCTGAAGCCATCCCAAAGTGCCACAGAAGAGGCAGCCTTCCTAGCTGCCACTTACCGGAACTCATCAGCACATCTCCGGAGTCATTTTCCACAAACTTGGTTTTCCATTATGACTTCTAAGACAAGCTTCCAAACAGAGCCGTAACTCTGGCAGTGGTATTGTAATTGCAGTAACAGGATATAAGCTCTGTACTGAGTTTGCAAAGCCTCAGAACTGAGTCTTGTCCAGCCTGCTTTGTGTGAACTTTGTTTTACTTGGTTTAGCTGTGACAGTAATTTCTTTAGCTGGCCTGTTGACTGTATGTAATGTGTTTACTTTTGTTTATCTGTGTATAGTACAACAATAGTTCCAAATGCATAGTAGTAACACAGATTTATTCTATGTAAAATGAGATATCTATGACTAACATAATAGAATCATAGAAAGATTTGCATTGAAATTAACCTTCAAAGATCATCTATGCCCCACCTGCCATGGGCAGGGATGTATTTCCCTAGACCAGGTTGCTCAAAGACCCATCCAACCTGACCTTGCACACTTCCAGAGATGGTGCATCCACAGCTTCCCTGGGCAACCTGTGCCAGCATCTCACCACTCTCATTGTAAAAAAATTCTTCCTTCTTTCTATTTAAAACCATTGCCCCTTGTCCTGTCACTACAGACACTAGTAAAAAAAACTGTCTTTCTTGTAAGCCCCTTTTAAATACTGAAAGGCCGCAATAAGGTTTCTCCAGAGCCTTCTCTTCTCCAGGCTGAACAACCGCAACTTTCTCAGCCTGTCCTCATTAACCTGCTGCTCACACTTCTTTTTATGCAGCCCAGGATATGACATACGACGTAATGGAAGAAATACAAGCCTGGTATGATTGCACAGGTCTTCAGAAGTGGAGACACAGGATATAGTACAGGGAAGTATGGGCATGGGGTGATACGAGGTGGGGCACAGGCTTCACAGAGGGTCCACAACTAGAAACAACTCACCCATGGTCAGTTAACAAAATGCAAACCTGGAACTGGACAAAAATAATTTTAGGGATAATAAAGAGAACAAAGACATAATATCTAACATGCAGGTTACATAGTAAATTCAGATGTAACATGGAGCTGCAAACCAATGAGAAAGAGGAAAGGTTTAAAAGCATGCTAGCAGACATAAAAAATTACCCTGAAGCTAATTTTGAATGTAACAATTTAGTGTGACACTGGATTCATGAAAGTGCTTCGATGTGCCTTGGGTCCACACACAAAATCTTAGTGGTTGAATCTGATTTTTAGCATGGGCACTGCAGCAAAGCAGAGAGCATGGATTAGACTAGCTCTCAACCTGTCACATAGCCCAGACCAGGCCAGAACCCTGCTTTGGATCCAGGTCTCCTTGCACACAGCCTGAGGGAAGAAAACAGGAAAATCCCATCTGCTCAGTCTTAGTCATCCCTCCCCTCTCTAGCTGTCCATAATGTTTTCTCCAAATCATTCCTATTTTATGCCTATCACCACCATGTAACATTGCAGACCTAAGCTTTCATCTCTCTTTGCTAGCCAACATGTTACACTAATTAACAGAGAAATAAAGATGTTTACACAGGAACAGAACCCACTTGTCCATTTGTTTGGGGTTTTTTTTTGGGGGGGAGGGGTTTTTGGTTTGTTTTGTTTTTTTTTTTTTTTTTTTTACAAGGATAGAGATGAGTGTAGTTTCAGTAAAGCAAAGAGAAGCCAACACACTCCTGACACCATTTCAGAACTGTTTAAACCACCAGGCATCAGCAAAAGCAGGACAGTTATCTACTTCCTCTCCATCTGTCACTTAAGAGATCCTCCACAGATCATTTAATACCCTAATCTGCTAACCACCATCATTATTCAGTTTTTCTAACTTTCATCCTTCAACCACCTGTATTTCTTTCTGTTACCATAAATGTAGCAATACAGCTATAAAAAAAAGCTGTAAAAATACAGTCAAAAATAAAGTATTTTTAATATTTCAGTATCATTTTAGACTTGTAGGAGACTATGTATCTGGTGAGGAACTGGAGAAGAAGAGTGATATTTATTAGACAACAGGCAACAAACATAGAGTGTGCTAAGACATTTTCTCATCCTGCTCTGGGAGTAAGGAACCTCTTTGGTCACTGACTAATATTGAATCTTCAGTCTGCAAGTGCTAGTCCACTCCTTTCCCAAATAAACATCGATGTAAAGGAGTCTCTTTCATAAATATAACGAGTATAAAAAAAGTAATTTTGTATTATTCGGATTATCAATGTAATTAGAAAAATGTCTCTTCTGGATTAACATGTAGGACATGCAGAACACAATCAAATAGTAGCTGGTCTGGGAAAAGCAAACCCCAGACAAGGTCAAGCAAATGCAACCACAGCCTGCAGGATGTGTGACACACACTTTCCACCCTCCCCAGCCTTTTCAAGGCCTCATCCAAATTACTCTCCTATGGAAAAAAAAAGTTTAGGGAACCAGAAAACACGAGCCTTGACAAAAGGAGGACTTAATCTGGGTAGATACACAACAGAGGAGAAAATAGGGGAGATAACTGTCAAGTTCATAGACAGCAAAAAATGAAGCTACCTCAGGTGTTTTCTATTCGGTTCTAAAGAAAAAATTCATGCACCTAGAAATTTAGTGTATAACTTGTACTCTGAAAAGTTCCCACTACTGCATGTGTTTCCTTGAAAAATGTTTTCAAAATAAGATATCGGTCAATATTGGATTAATTGCTTCAGCAGGGAAGTTGGACTAGATGATCTCTAGAGGTCCCTTCCAACTCTGACAATCCTGTGATTCTGTGATTATCTGCTAGGTCTTTCCAGATGTTTTGCAAAGAAAGAATGGAAATAACCAAAGAAAAAGAAGCAGCTGAACAAGGGACCATTACATCCTACTCTTCGAAAATTTGCAGCAAGAAAAGTAGATCATCAGTTAAAGAAAGGTAAACTAGAATTTTATGAGACTACACTCCCAAAAATCAAAGGCAATTTTGGTGAATCCAAGGACTTAAATCAAAGCAGCACTGTGATTCTACCATCTCATAAAATGCATTCCTTGGAGTCCCTAACTGACTTTTATTTTGCTCTGAAATTTTACATCAATTAGCTCACATACTGTTTACAGCATCAAAGTGCTTCCATGCTTTGATAAATCACAGCTGAGGTGTCAGTGGTCATTGCTCCTTGAATGAACCACACAGATTTTTATAAAAAAAAACCAAATTTTTGGGGAGTTAGAAATGAGGAAAAAACTTAATTTGCAAGAGCTACTAAAAAAGAAGGCAACACTAGCATGAATCATGTTTGCTGAGGGTGTAGCACATTATTCTTTTCTGTGGTTCCATCAGTAATCTAGGTCCATTCTCCACTTCTCCCAGAGCTCACCACAGTTGCCAACAACAAAGGATATTTTGGGGTTCATTCATTTCAGGGCTTCCCTTCCCAAAATTTAGTTACAAAAGGATAAAACAAAATCACAAAAGGATGCACAGGGCCGTTACTACTATATGTCAGAATAGGTTTTCTCTGAATAGGCAGGCAAGGGGAGTTTGGCATGCAGATGGCAATGGCAGATGAAATGGCTACCTGCCCAGCAGCCTTTCTGTGGATGACGGATGCCTGTGTATTTCTTGCCGGCTCAGAGCACTTTGCAAGCTACAGGCAATGGGTGCTTCCTTCAGCATTTGTAAATTTTAGATAATAGGCTTTTAACATCCAGACACTCTGCTTCCACTTCTTCTCTCTGGGCTCTGCTAGAGCTCACATTAACATTTTAGTTAACCTGCTAGTCTCTTTACACAAACACAACAGCCCACATTAAAAAAACAACAGATGGAAATGTGAGAGACGTAATGGCTACATGATGTGAAACACTCCACAATTAACAATGACTTAGATTGATTTTTTGGTAACAGTCTTGCTAGAGTCATTCAAGTTTCCTCCTACAGATGCATTAAGTTCTCAAGAATTAATTTAAATCCAAGCCAGTGTTTTCCAAGTTGAAAAGTGTGTTTTTAATACTCAGTATTGTATACTTTATCTTCAGTGGTTTATACCTACAGTAGCTGGACTGCTAAATTCACTCCCTTTGCTGCTAAGTTTGGCTACTGGATTAACTAAAAGATACAATTCATATCAGGTTCTCCTGTTTCAAAAAAAATCCACCTTTCTTTTAATTTCTTCCCACTCCAGCAAAGCTCAGATGCCACTAAAGAAGACTTACTTTTAGTACTAATTTGAACACTTTGGTCTACTAGGAGCTGCTGGTAGCAAAGAGGGACAGATGTCCCCCTACCATGAATGGTACATTTTTGTATCTGCCTGCCTGAGCACTGTAAGCTGTTAATATGGCCCATTATATCTGGGGAGAATTTGAATCAGTGGCTTGAACTGCCCCTGGCACAGCGACCAGGGAGAGCAGCTGTACTGTGTGCATAAGGTGGCTTGCTGCAGCCCAGTGGTAAAATGTTCTCTGCAGATGCTTCTTATTTACCTTTTTTTTTTAATTCTTATTTTTCCCCTTTTCAAGATGATGGCCAATCACCCAGTGGTGTATCAAGACATCCAGTGAGAATGTTCACACAAAGCAGAGCAAAGAAGAAAACAACAGAAATTAAGTTTGCAGACAGGGAAACAACCAGGCAGAGCTCAGGAAAAAAATGTCATCTCCTGTTTGCATATTTTGGAAAACTCCTCAGTAGGCAGTTGGAAAATGTATGCTATCAACTGCTCTGGCTCAACTGGACAATGTAATATCTGGAATTCAGCTATTATAATGGGCAGATCCTTTATGTAGACAAGATGCACCAAATCAGTCACAGTTTTGGAGACTCCTACAGCAAACATGCCTGGGTTGCTTTATTAACTGCCAGTTTAGTTTTCTACTGTCTAGAGGACTAAAACATTTTGTCTCTAGTGAGAAATGATGGATCCATTGCTAAAGCATATGCCAGTGCATAAATGACACTATTAGTTCATCAGTCTAGGCTTCTCCTTGATCTCAGAAGCCTTCTCTACAGGCCTTCAGAAGGTGGCAAATTGCTAACAGTAGTTCATAATTCATAAGTACTAAATTAGCATTTCAATAAATTCCACATGCTGGCCAATGTTCACAGGACTCTTCTGGAAGCTGTCCCATGGAAAGCAAAATATCGGCCCAGCAATAACTCCTCACATTCAGAAATTCTCCTGGACATAGTCAAGGGGAAAAAATACATATATCTGATCATTAAACTTCAACTTAAAAGCTTTCATGTAAAAACAAAATGATCTTCAAACTGAAAAATGTGTCTGAGGTAGTGAACAACTGCACTAGACTTGTTTGGGCTTTGCTGTGGTGGCAGTAGTGATTGGCGTAACTCCCAGTTATTCTGGACATGTCAGGACATTAAAACTGGGATCTAAGTACTACGAAAATTACTATTGTGTGCATAGACACAGATTTGGAGTATTTCCTGCCATGCCATGGTGAAATATAGAAATCACAAGTTTAATCACATGTCCACACAAATATGGTTAGTTCAAGATGTAGCGCCATAAATCCCAGATTCAATTCTCTCTTCCCATGACTGTGTCTCTTCTTACAGCAGTTCATTACACAGGTTCTACTGACATATTTTTATTGACTCAGAGACAAAGGATTAGTGACAGACTGCAACAAATTCTTCTGTCCCTGACACATAATTATTCCTGAAACAAACTAATAGCTTTCATTTATCTAGAATAAAACTTTCAAGAAAAAGAACTCAATCACTTCAAATGTTCCTGTTAGTCCACCTTCCTTCTTGTTCTGATATAATTAAGAGATAATGTCAGTGGAAGAGAGGCTTGTTACGGGACTCACTACAAGATATATAGCATAGTATTGATCACAAACTTCAAAACAAAGTATTTATTTTCAACACCAGTGGACAGTTTTTGACAATTGTTTGTTGCTAAATCTTTATCTGTCCTCCTGCCTTCTTTATTTCTTGTGTAATAAAATTTCAAACCTAAAATAACTTGCTAATGCAAAATAATTGATTTTCAAACTATAACATAAATCCTAAAATAAAGCAGACTGCATTTCTTTCTTCCTCCAGAAAAGGCTTCACTTAAGAGGTGAGGAGGTGAAGGTTCCTTGAGAAGTGGATTTTTCACACTGAAAACTTAAACAAGGGGGTCCCTCATAATATATTTATTTATTTATTTATTTATTTTAGTAGAGTTTCACTAGAGCAGCATACTAATTTGGAATGCTTAATGACACTAATTACACAAAACCAGAAGCTTAAGTGAACCTTATTTCATACACACTCATTTCTGTTTCACACAGAATGTATGTATTTAATATACTTTTCAGCTAGGAAAGACTATCTTTAATCTAGTACACAGCAAAAACAACAACAACAAAAAAAAACCCAAGCATGTAGCAGCATTCTTCTGATAACAAGGGATCAAAGTGAATAAAATGAGTAGAATCTGCTATTCACATACTTATTAGAATTTTACTCTTGAAATAGCTTGGCATGAAAAAAAAAAACAAACGGGTAAAAAGCCTTTTTGTGTGTGTTTATAGTGTTTTTGCCCTTACACCTTGCACAATTAAACCTGTTGTATGTTTTGATACTTGAATCTGCTGCCGATAAAATTATGTGAAGGACCTTTTCCATATACCACTTTATGCTCTCAACGGAAGGAACAAACATGGTAGAAAAGAGAGACCAAGAAGTTCACTGCCTGTTTGCAGAACACCAGAGGATGGAGTGCTTGTAAACTCTCCAGATGTAACTGGAGTGTTTGGTAAAGAAAACAGAAAAGAAAAAAAAAACAAAAAAAAAAAAACCAAGAAGCATAAAAGAATAGCTTTGCATATTAATAGGAATTGATACTGAATATGAGGGTCATAAAAGTGATGGTGACTTATTCTAAACACGTTAGCTGAATGTAGAAGACTTTGTATTGCCACACATTTTTAACATAACCACAGATATACAGAAAATAAAATTGGCAGTAGAGAAGGTTTCTGCAGTGCGCAATGGTAGAGGCAATTTTATTCTGCTCTATGGTAAAAGAATCATCAGAGTGGCAAATAAAAAGAATTACATGCATACAATATAGTGATTGCTATGTGCAGACATGCAGAAACCTGGATGGTAACCTGATGCCTGGAGAAGAAGCAACGTACAACTCCCATACAAATAAACTGTAAATGTAGAATAATTTCTTGGGTGTTATATTTGTGCCAGATCTTGTGAAAAGTCATTCTGGAAAAGCCTGTAAGAGTCAACAGACTCTAACCTAGAAAAACAAGCACAGTGCAAAGAGAAAAGTCTACAGAAAAGAAAAACCCAACAGTCTATTCACAGGCATTTCAGAAGACTGATATGGCATGGAGCGTATTAGCAAAAGACAATTAAGTTAAAATAGAAGAAAAGGAGGGGAAATTGCAAAAAACACAGAAAAAGATCACCAGAGAAAAGATCAGGCTCCATCAAGCAGGAAGATTAATAAAGATGGAGAAATTTGATCTATCATACTATCAATTCCAAGATTAAGAAAGGTTGTAATTAAAATTAAACTTCCCACATTTTCATGGAAAAGATGACTTTTCAAAACTCTTCTCAGGTGATTACAAGTTTGCTTTATGTAAGGAAGTAAACTATTCTATGAAAACACTTCACACAGTATGCATTTATGAAATGCACAGCTTACCAAAATTAAAATAATTCATAAAGAGGCAATTTTAAGATAGCTTGTTCTGTCCTAAAAGGTATTTCTCTAGTTCAGTTGTTTGATCTACATACCGGCACCAAAAAACAAGAAATATAACTATCAGAAAGACAACATTAGCAAGCATCTTTCTATGCATAGATTAGAAGAAACTTGATGAAACTGATTACAACCTTGAAGTTAATTTCATTTTTGCTGAATAATGAATTTTCAATCTTTGCAGTAAAGCTAGTTACAGACATTACATTTGCCTTGCCAAAAGCATAGAACATTTTGAACAAGAGATCACACATACCCAAAGATAAATACGTCATGGAGCTCCAGTAGGGTTGGAGATGTAGAAAACTTATTGGGTTTGTACTTTTCTTTCTTTCTCTCCACTGGTAATGTAATCAGAACTTTTCCTGACTGAGGCTAGCTGACAAAAACTTATTCCAAGGCAAGATCTACTTGCACGGCTTAAATATACACTACACACTTGAATTGTCCAGGAATATTGAAGGGAAGGACTTCAAATATGTTTCTTTAAATTTTAAGGCTTTTTACTATTATTTTTAAAAGTTGAATATTATGACTGGTAACCAGCACTCAGAGTCACATGCACAAATTTAACATAATGGATAATGTTATGAGTCAACTTTTAGAATTCTAAGAAACTAGTTTTATATGAAAAGCAAAGTGAAGAACAAAGATTGTAATCTAACAGCTGCTAATATAGCATATATGAATATTGACTGGATTAAATTTCTGCTGCCTCTAATCACTTGTTTCCCACAGTTCAGAAATCAGGTCCTGATAGCAGGGAATACAGCTGTAGTGTTCAGTAGGGATGCTTCTATGTGCCTGTTTGCTGAAGAGAAAGGAGCCAGAGAGGCCACCACTGCTACCACGCTTGCCACAGCGTTTGGTCATTCTGCTTGGCTGCCTGCCACCATCACCAATGTTTGGGAAAGGCTGAGTAAAGCTACAGGGGCCATCAGCCCTTCTAAACCTTCCCATCCAAACCTACCAGAACTAAGATATGAAGACTAAACTATGTGCCTTATAGTCATCAAATAAGTCAAGTTTGGTATTAGGCTGGAGTTACGCTACTAAGTGTACAGAAGAAAAATCAGCTACATTCCAAAAAGTTTTGAAAAGGTAAAGCATAGCCAACAGGGACCTTGTTTCTGCTCTCCTCCAAATCTCCAGCTATTGGGCTTATATGATGTATGCCTCCTCAGAGGCTGAAGGAGATGTTCTGGTTCCTTTGCCCATACCCCTAAGAAAGGCTGGACTTGTATATCTCACTCAGCGCTGTGTCAGGAAGTGAGTCAGGCTATGAGGTGCACATGAAACTGCTGAGGATTTGCCACTTTACTCTTGGGGATAATGCCACAATGAAAAGACCACAGGAACAGTGGAAAACATCAGAACAAAGATAGCTAAGTGTTGTCAAGATTAGATGCTCTCTTTTTTTATTGAGATCTTACTGCTTTCTGCAGAAGACAGTGGCTTCATGAATTGGATGAAAAACTGAATAGAAGCCAGCAAAGTGATCCTGCAGTCCAGAAAGACAATCACATCCTGGTCTGCATGAAAAGAAGCATGGGCAGGAGATCAAGAGTGAGGTGATTCTCTCCCTCTACATTGCTCTGGTTAGACCACACGTGGAGTATTATCTTCAGCTCTGGGGCTCCCAGCATAAGACATGGACCTGATCAAGTGGGTCCAGACAAGGGCCATGAAGATGACCAGAGGGACTGGAGCACCTCTCCTGTGTGGACAGGCTGAGAGAGTTGGGGTTGTTCAGCCTGGAGAAGAGAAAGCTCTCGGGAGATCTTACAGCAGGTTTCCAGTACCTTAAGGGGGCCTTACAGGAGAGCTGGGGAGGAACTCTTTATCAGGGAGTGTAGTGATAGGATGAGGGGTAATGGTTTTAAACTGAAAGAGGGTAGATTTAGATTAGATATTAGGAAGAAATTCTTTACATTGAGGGTGGTGAGACACTGGAATAAGTTGTACAGAGAATTTATGGATGTCCCCTTCATGGAAGTGTTCAAGGTCTAGAATCTATGTTGGATAAGGCTTTGAGCAATCTGATCTAGTGGAAGGTGTCCCTGACCATGGCAGTGGGGTAAGAACTTGATGTTCTTTAAGGTCTCTTCCTACTCAAACTATTCTATGATTCTATCATAAAGTGAATGTGGCCAATATTTAAAAGATTAAAAGCTGTTCCAACAGATCTCGAAATACCCATAAATATGATTTTCTGCTTATTCTGTTACTGAGTGGGTTATTGCCCTTTACCAAACATCTCACGGTTATCTTTTCTTGTATAAGTCCTATTTAATATCTTAATCGGTGATCTGAGTGAAATAAAAGATCATTGCTAGAAAAGTTGGCTGATTGCACAAAAATTGCTAGAGGGGTAAATAAACACGTGGACACTTCAGCAACACAGTGCAATCAAGAGTGCTTGGTAACTGCATTTTATACTGCTGAATGCAACATGCACCTTGAAAAAAAGGACTATAATCGCATCCAAATCACAGTGACTGTGCGCTGGAATACAGAGACCATGAAAATACCACAGGGAATAGATGTCTTCAACAATCTCCCCTGAGAGCAAATTAGTGCACCACATAGCAGCTTCTGGTATAAGATGGAGCTCATATCATTGCATGATGCCACTGATCTGTTAGCATGATAAGTGAAGAGCACAGGAAGACAACAGAAGGTGACACTCTTCCTGCTATCAATCTGCTCATGAAGGGGACTGTAACTTTCTTATCAGAAACAAGCTGCTGCCCATGCAACAGTCAGTAGATGATAGAAGTTACACTGAAACTGTTGACACTATAATTGGCTACCTCCAATAATCCCAACAGCAGAAAAAAGCAGCAGCAGCAACAAAACAACAAATTGTCTGAATTTATTCATGGCAGATGTTAACTTTCTCTGCTGGAGGAACAAATATCAAGCATCTTCCCATCTATATCAGACATCAGTCTGGATATATGTCTATGATTTTCAGGAAAACAAGCCAATCAAAGGAGGCTCCAGATATAATAGAAAGGCATTCCTGGACTCCTTGTCATCTATGTCTCAAATTGTACCTTGACTGATGCTGAACAATATGCTTGCAATAGTGTATTAGAGGACATTTTTTCTTGAATGTTCAGCCTGACAACTAGAGCTGACAATGACAGGATTGGATTTGAGCACACAACTTACTAGAAGATAGTAATTATTGTGATCTCTTCATCCAGTCACAACAGCACATCTTATCTTCGACAATCAATGCTGTTACACAAGAAGAAATTGTCTTCAACACACCGTTTTATACCCATCGGCCAATTATGTAGGCTTGCGTCGTTATGTAGTTCAGAAACTTCCTACATGTATTAAGGCATCCATGCCTTGATCCAAAATCAGATCATCAATTTCTATTAAACACCTTACTGTACAGTAATGTTGATTCTCTTCAAAGAAACCCCCTTGCATTCACCCATCAAACTTTCTAATGCACACTTAGAGAAAAAAGCAGGAATCAAATGCAATATATTACTCCAGAAGTCAGTGCTGATTCTTAACAATTTACTAAAATGACTTTTTTTTCCCAGTTGGGTGCTTGTCTTATTATCTCTTATCAACTATACATGATAAGCATGTGGCCAGCCACACGATCTTACCATCTTTTTAAAGCAGAATTTCCACAACCCAGGCGCAGAATTCTGCACTTGACCTTGTTGAACTTCATGAGGTTCACACAGGCCCATGTCTTGAGCTTGTCTATATCCCTCTGGATGGCATTCAATCCCTCATGCATGTCAAAGTGCACCACTCAGGTTGGTGTCATCAAGCAAACTTGCTGAGGGTGCACTCAATCCCACTGCCTGTGTCACTGGTGAAGATATTGTACAGTACTGGTCCCAGCACCAGACCCCTGAGGGACACCACTTGTCACTGATCTCCATCTGGACTTTTAGCTGTTGACGACTGCCCTCTGAATGTGACCATCCAACCAATTCCTCATGCACTGAACAGTCCACCCATCAAATCCATATCTTCCAATTAAGAGAGAAGTGGTGGTAGATCGTATTAAAGGCGTTACAGAAGTCCAGATAGATGACGTCCCTAGCACCTTTGGGGATCTTGGCAACACAAAATTCTACATGAGGTAAATCTTTTAATGTTATAGGTGCCAAAAGGTATATTCATTATGAACGTTCTTAGAAATAACCATCAATATGATTCATTTCCACTGCTAGGGAGCGCATGTTGCTATACTGTAGTCTCTAAAAACTCCCTAGTGTCAATTGAATAGTACAGATGATTACAACCCAGTGCCCATGGCCTGTATGGCTTAGCTTACACATACAGAGGCAGAATTCCTTTGTCTAAGGTTATACATCTCTTTCATATCACTTGCTCACCTCCTGGTTGGCCTACTTTTCCGTCAGAAGGCCCCTAGAGCTACAGGTACTGCCTGAGTTGCTCGAATTGTATTACTGATGTACTGAGACTGAATACATTTACTTCAAAAGCACTAAATCAGCCTGTTGGGATAAGATTTCTTCTAGTCCATAAATTAAACCTGTGTAAAATTAAATCTTTTACAAAAATATATTAACACTGTGATTTCTATCATATCTAAATTTTGTTTCAAACTGGTAGTCTGAAAAGGTCTTTTATCAGCTTGACATGTTGATTAGCATTAACTTCATTAAGTACTTTATCAGCTTGCATCAGTTAGGGCTGATCAGTATCAAGGGGCAAAATCCTAGGTCCTCTTGTTCCACATTTTAAATATTGGCATTGTAGTTTTCTTCTAGATCTCTTGAATTTCATAACAATATCCAGATATATTGGAAGAACTATTCAATCTGCTCTTTTAAAACTCCTGTCTTCAAATTACCTTGGCCAGATTATTTTAAAATGTTTAATTTTAGCAGAGTTTTTTTTACATATTTCTGAGTTACTCTTGGAATAGGATGTCTTTAATCATTATGATCTAAGTAAAGCCAGTATTTTTGCAACCATAGATTAGAGATATCATTGAGTATTTCTGCCAATAAAACTGGCAATTTTTCCACCTCTGTCTAGTAACACATAACACTAACTGGAGATAGATAATAAGTATAGATAATATTTTAATAGAATAGATCATAAAATAGCATGGATCATGTAACACTAGATGGAGCTTCATTTCTTGTTATAATGTTTAGCCTGCTTTTACTACGTATCTTAAAACACTTATTCTTCTTAGTTGTAACTCCAGAACAGAATCTTGTGGTATCTTCCTGCCCCGGTTATCCAGCCTGTCCTTGTCACTCCAACTGCCCAAATCAGTCTGCTTCCCTATCTCTAACCTTAGTAATAGTCAGGAGCAATGATATGTAGGACCACTTTTCTGGACATAGTTAGAAGCGATTCTAATCCGTGCCCTATTATACTACACCACGTGCAGTTTATTTGTACTTTTTATGTGAAACCAATAATTTATTGTTAGTCTATTTATAACCTTAACATTCTAATCAAATAATTATTATTAGTTCAGACATAACTGTTATAGAAAAAGGAAGGAAGAACACAAAAGAAAGTTCCACTAAAAAAATTCTCAAAATTATACAGTTACAATTGCCACACACATATACAGACACACTCCTACTACCTCTGCTTTTATTTACTGCACCAGTCCTCCTCATGAAGAAGAGGAGGAGAATCAGCTGAGGAGCATATTGATATTGATGGTGGGTCTGTTTGATTGTTACTTTTTTGTGTTAACATTCACTGTCCTTTGCTCTTTTTTTCATGGTCTGTTATTCAAGATCTTTCCTAAATGTACTATGTATACTGTGGTTTACATACGCTGGCTATTTGGTTTTTGTTCTGTTATCCTTAAAAATGGTTTTACTGACCTGCCAAGGTCGCATTACTTTAATGACCAAAAACTGACCACCGGTGATTTTTTTACAGCCTATGGTATCTTCCTGTTCTTGTAATTTCAAGGCTTCTGCTATCATTCTTCACTTTCACTGCATTGTTATTGTGGAGTCATAGACAGTTCACTGTACATAGATGCACCACTTACTGTGGCTACCTGGTACTTGCAGGAAGACATCAAAATCATTATATGACTGCACAAGTGCATAATGCTAGCTAAAGCTAAGCAAGTTACATAACAGTTACCTGGTTGTTAAACTATTGTCGGTTTAGCTAAACAAGCTAAAATAAAACTCTAGATAGGGCAGGAGAGTCCAGACAAAATAAACTTGGTAAATCCAGAAGCCTTCCAGGAACTATACAAAGCCTGTGTTCCATTAGCAGCAGTGGCACCACTGTATTTAACAGACTGCTCAAGTATATAACTGACTTCGTTTAGCCTCCTATGTTACCCTGAGGTCTCTTTCTTCTGTATCTTCTGAACACTTTCTCAACTTTTCCTGCCTTCAAGCCCCTAGGTAGAAATTTTCCACAGACCACTTCTAGGTGATGTTTAGTAAACAAAGTGTAAAAAGAAACCAACCCATTCAGCTTTTAAAGGCCATACTACAGGATGCTGCCAGGCAAGTAGAGGCATCGCAGCTCCATTGTCAAGGGGCCAACAGACCTCTGTCACCCACACAGATGAACCTGTACTGCTGCTCAGTTCTGTTCAGAGAACACGTCATTGATGTGCAGAATCAGTGATGAAACTACAGTGGCCATTGTAGGTGGAAAGGGAAAGAAAGATGTATAAGGCACTTCAGTAATGGCTGAGCCTGTTGTATATTGGGACAATAAAGAGTAAACAAGTATGCCCTATATTGTATGTTGCTTCTCCAGCCTTCTGTTCACAACAGCCAAACCACATTTTAGAGCAGAAAGAACAGCTTTCCAGTGTACAGAAGTGCACAGGGAGCACACACAACAAGGAGGAGTGGCAGGGAAGGTGTCAGTGGCAGGCAGCAAGCAGTGCAGGCAGCGAGTACATTGAAAGAGCTGTCACAACACACATCCAGAATCCCCTATCTCTCCCCACACCTCAGAGACAGGACAGTAGCAGGGCACAAGGAGAAAAGACACTACCAGAAGAACCTTTATCTGCCACCAAGAATGGCAAGAACATCTTCAGCTATTGAACCAGGAGTCAACCTGGTTGACCAGGAGTCTCATTTATCTGCCATCACCTTGACAACCTAGAATTGATAATTGCAGCCAGAAGTGGCTGGCTGCTTCAGGGAAAGAGGCCTGGAAGTGCTGCCTATTGGCCTTATGACCTTGGAGAATGCTCTCGGAAAACTTTACTTGCTTTCCAGACGTACACAGAGGCAGAAGCATTAGTGAGAGATTTGTATATTGACACATGCATGTACAGGGCACAAAATGGGCAGCACAAGCAGCACCTTCCCCTCTCCCCTCACACTCCTACACACACATGTATGTAGGCATTCACCAGGGACTATGCAGTTGGCCGTGGAGCAACATAAACAGCCCACCCTGCTGCAAGCACAGAGAAAGCCTACCCTGGGCCACCCATGCCTTCACAGACAAGACAGGGAGACAAACCTCTGCCAACATTCAGCCACTCCAAAGAGTTGCAGATGGTCACTGCACAGATAAGAGGCCATCACTACCAATCCAAAACCAGGGGCAAAGGAATCACTGCCAACTCCTGTATTCCCTCTGCTTGCTGGCCTTCCCAAAGGGGAGGGACAGCATGGGAACAAAAGGCAACTGCTGGACAGGCTGCCCTGGGAACGCCATTCAGCCACTCTCTGTTTAAGCCTCACATTACTCTTGAGTCCCCAATGTTAGAGAGGGATCCATTGGCACAGCAGCCTTATAAAGATGAGCTACACAACTAAAACAACTAATGCCTCTTTTGGAGTAAAGGGAAGGAGGAAATGGGTGCCTCGAAGTGATATTGTCATTCTGTGCAATAAGCTCAGATACCTAAGCAAGATGGTGACTGGGTACCATGATCAGTATCTCAGCAACATTATTTCCTTATTTTGTGCATGTTGGAGCAGAAATTAAAACAAGATAAGGATATTTTGGTAAAGAGTAGGCTGAGGCCATTACTACAACTACACTACTACAAACTGTAAGTACTTTTACTTAAAGACAGTATTTGTTGCCAATGGCAAACGTTGCCGTGAGTATGCAGCCTCAGGTCACACACAGCGTTCTTGGTACTCTCTGCTCTGCAGTATGCTGTTCAGATAGTCCACCATGAGGCACCACCAAAACCATTTGCAAGTCATTGGAAATAGGGGCTTGATATACTCCCTCCTTACCTAACACCTGAATTCAATCCTCTGCCTACTGGGCAAATGAGAACTGTCATTTTTCCCCATAACTTGCAAGAGTATGGTGCGAGAGCGGCCACATCATGTACTATGCAATGCATATGATGGATCCAAGCATAAGAACAATACCTAGTGAAGCAGCAGCTCACAGATACCTACAAAAAATGTAAACAAGTATAAATTCTCTATGAGATAATTTTAAGGTATAAGAATATTTGTTCTAAGTAGCAAGTTAAAATATTAATAAAACTAACAATAAAGGATACAATGGGAAAGAAGGGAAAATACAGCACAGAACAGTTAGGACTTGTAAAAACATACTCATTGCAATCCCCAAAAAGATGTAGAACTCAACTCCTTTTTCTGCCCATGGTATATGCTGTTTAGCACAACCTAATAGGTTCCTAAGTGTCTCCAATAGCACTGAAGGCAAAACATAAACTTCTAGTAAAAGCACTGGATACCACTGATTAGTGACTTTTAGTTGTACACAGCAGAGCAGCCTCCATCTTAATAGGTTTCTATGAGATTTCAGTCCAACAGCAGTTCTTCCTTTTCACTACACAGTAATGACTGGCATCCCACTGATTCACAATGCTACTGAGCTGATAATTTGCAGGCTAGAAAGTTACAAAAGCACCAACAATTAATACTAATGAGAGTTACTTCATATCCATGGCTTACCAAATTGGGAGGGGAGAAAGGAGTGGGGGAAATTAGTTAGTAAGAGACTGCTGAGCAAAGTGGCATAACTTATTGAATGACGGGAATCTTGCTCCAAGCAACATTGCTTTCAAACCACACCATCCTGCTCTTTAGTATGCTAAACAGCTTCAAGAAAACACATTGTCACAGAATGTGACAGCCTCTTTTTTTTTAATTTGATCATTGACACAGACTTTATCATTTTTAGAGAAAAAAAATATGGTTCAGTATTCTATAATGGGTTGAAATGCGTGACTTGTTCAGTACTTTGTGTCTTGATTGAAGATACAAACATCAGTTTTGTTACTTCAAAAAGAAAGAAAATCTTCCAACATGCAGCACAGAACCTCCAAAACCTGTTGGAAATAAACCTTCTCAACTTTACGTTATATTTGAGTTAGGTATGTTTCAAGCCTTAAAAAGAAAAACAGAATCTGAAAATGAAGAAATTCCACTTGGGAGATCTACTCCTAGATGTTGGCACAGATTCATCCATAAAGGACAATACAGAAACTTTACCATGGATTGGAATATTAGATCAGTTTTTTCTTACACCCCCTCCCCCAGATTTCTCCTTCATTTCTGAATGTTTGTCTAACCATCCTCCTGAGTGCCTCCTGAGTGCCTACCTTCACATTAACTCCCCTGCTACCCCTTGTGTAATACCTCCTCAACCCCAGCAAGGAACTTCTATTCTTACGAGTTTTCAGTTGAAAGGAGTTGTTGAAAGGACAGCGTCATGTCAAGTTTACAGCTTTTCTTTACACCTTCAGTTTAATCAGTTTTCTTTGATACACCTGAAGGTGCCTCTCACACATGGGAGAAACTGACAGTACTATTATCAGACCAATTTTTGGCATGGATTCTCTCCATGTCTCAGCCAAGAAAGGATTTAGGAACCATGAGTCTACGTCCTAACCCACTGGGTATCACAACAGATTGCAACAGCGAACAGGTGTTATAGGTGAATATTGTTAACTCAGGATTAATCTATGTAAAGTACTACTCTGTGACATTGATGTCTTCTCTTCCTGTCCCTTGTAAGGGACCTCCTCCCCTTTCTCAGGGGAATTATTCTTGAAAGAGGTCAACGTACCGTGTGAGTGGAGCTGCTTACCTCCCACTTCTGGAAACAGACATTCTGAAAGAGCAATTTCCTAAAAGAAAACAAGGCGCGGAGCAGGGGAACCCTTAAAGCACATTTTGAATCTAGACAAATCAAATTATTTTATTCCTGATATCCAAGTTCAAGATCATGGTTTTGAAAGCAGCACTACAACTATCCACCAGGAAAAATGTCTCACCTGTATGATTTTTACATTTCACATTCACAGCTTGGTCCTTTACAGTTTCTGCAACTTATGCTAATTTAGCTTGGAATTCCTCAAGCCAGTCTACACTCTGTTTTAAATAAACCCACTCCAGCCGTAGTACAGAAGGAGCTTAAGAAAACTTAATGTTAGATATAATGTTATGGCTAATTATTTTCAGCTGCATAGACAAACTCTACATGACACACAAGGCACCTCCTCACACACAGTGCATTCAGGCATGGCCCTGGACAACGTTCTCTCCAATATTATCTCCTCTTTCAGGTCAGTTTCAAAACCCAGAATTTCCCTTAGGTTTGTGTTTGAGTTTTTTTATATCATGAGATTAACCTTGACTTTATCCTTTTATAAGCCACGTAGCTCAGTGACCAAACCACTCAAAGCACTCAGTGAAAAGTTTGTGCTGCTAACTGGAGTTATATTGTCACATCATTCTTTATTTTCCTACTCTTCTCCATCAGAATTAAAGAAATTCCCAGGGGCTCTGAAACTGGAAGAAGCAGCAATACAGGTCATCCATGCACAGGGGATATGAGGTGGTATATACTCTTTCAGTTACTGCTAAGGCCAAGTCTTCTCCAGTATTCTGAGTTATGTAGATTCCCAATGTGAAAGTATATAAAAACACTATATCTAAGTAAAATACAAGATGTTTCTTCATCTGTGTTCTATAATAACATTTTCATATGTGGTCTCAGGGGGTATCCCATAAGTTCTTATCTGATCCAGATTTCAAAGCTGGGGACTCTTTCCTGTACAGGAGATAGCAAGTCCTCATGTAAATATGAACACAAGCCTCAGGAAGTGTCAAGAATATTCATCCTTCTAAGTGATAAGAAGTCTCTTGGATCCAGCCTGATAGAGCAATTTCTTGTTCCTACTCTTATACACTTGCAAAGTGACAGATTTCTCAATGGGTGGTCCAAACCCTCAGGGCAACTTAGAAAGTAACAAATGTCTGACTCCTTTTGTACTTATACATGAAAAAAGATCTTGAACTTGAAACATGTTTTTTACCAGTTAATGTTCTCAGGCTACTGGCCAAGATTATTAAATCCATTAACATTGCTATCTGCAATTTGTGAATTCATCCCTTGCATGATTGTCTTGACTCAGCTCCATGCCAGGGTCACAGTGAGCACATGTATCTGCATTAGAGCAAAGAGAAATAATGAAAAAAAAATGTATTTCCTTGTTAACTGCAGACCTAGTACTTGTCCTCAATTCATCTGACACTTGTCACCAGAAATGAGAGAAGGAGCAACACTTGAAGGTAGGAGCAGCCACAACTGTCATGCCCGGGAGGCTAATCTTTCCCTCTATTGCTCATGATGCCTCCTCTCTCCTCCTGCATGTGATAGAAAATTGAACTCTGCAGACAAGACCAAACATCCCTTTGGAAGTAGCTATTATGACTTGATTATTCTAGGTCTCCGGGGTTATTAATACTTGCTGGCTGTGCTTGCCATTAGCTCCCATCAAGTTTTAATAATACTTTCTGAAACAGAACTAGAAACATTTCTCATATCCAAATTAACATTTGATTATTTTCAACCTGGTGAGAGTGGAATGAATACAAAAAAGATATTTTTTTCACTTTCAATTTTAGAACAAATAAATGTGGTTTTATAAATAATCACTGCGAGATTGCTATTTCTCAAGTTTTTGATACCTCCTAAAATTGTGCACATCTTTATTTTGCCGGGATAATGGCAAGTGGCTCACCTTAAATGCCTTTCAACCTAACCCTAAATGTGAGTTTAACCAGAGTTTGGCAGTGAATTAACTTCTTAACTTGAAGTTAGGCAAGCTACCATGCAGTGGATTCAGGGACAGTATATTAGCTATTCCAAACTAAACTGGTGCAGGCCTCCCACAATGAATATTAAAAGTGCTCTTGTGCCAAACACCTGCCACAGATCATGGGTAAAGGGTTTTTGGGGATTCAAGCTAGCTGAAGCTCTGTTTCATCCTAAGGTAGGTCTATAAAAGCAGGTGAGATAAAACATCTTTTGGAGATGATTATTTTTTGCTCTTGAATACACGAAGAGACTAAGGCTACTCACTAGGCTCAGACAAAAAACTTTCAGACTTCCAGAGTTCAAATAAATGAATGCAGCTCAGAACAGTGTAGCTTCTATACAGTATATTTGCTGTCTGGCTTATCAACCTGAAATATCCCTGTGAAGATAACACCCCAGGAGGCTGGGAAAAAAACAGTTGTTTTGCTCCCATTAAGAGCACAAGAAAGAAGATTAGTCATTCCAGTTGCCTGAGCTGTATTAGATTCTCTGAAATCCTCTCTTGATTAAAAAAAAAAAAAAAAAGTAAATATACTGTATCCTATTTTATTCCTTCTTTGAAAAGTTATTAATTTAATATCAGAACATATCTGCACCTCAAAATCTATCAGGATTGCAATCATTCAAAAGCAAGGTGGCTGAAACAATTTTTTAAACAACGCAGTCATTTAACAGTCCTTTATGTCATTAGTTTCAGGCGTCTTTTCCAATTCGGTACCGCATGACCTTACACTAACATGAAATGGGCTATAACATTTAATACATGTTGGTGGGTTGATGAAACACTGGAAAAAGAGAAGTATTGATTTTTAAAGTGTTAGCTCTACACAGCATATATTTTTACTAAGTACAGTCAGTAAACATGACTAATTAAGACAACTATGGTGTAATAAGTTCCTCAGGTCACTGAAAGCACATTTAAAACTCACATTTCTTCACTGAAACGATGACAGAAAATGGCTTGTTTTTTTTTTCCCACTTAAATTCCACTCAAATTAAAGCATGAGGAGAGATTGATGCATATCAAACTGAAGCCACACTATCAATCAGTGGCTAACATAAAGCTAGAACAGCTGCAACTTTTAAACTGGAAGATGCAAGAGCTGCAATTAATTTCACAGAGAAAGATATTTCAGATATTTTTAAGGAAGGAATCCTTCACTTGGCACATTGTTAAAACAGTGTCTAAGAAAACTCATGCCTCCAGTTGGTCCAAAAAAACCACATTGTCACATTCTTCTGGATGGAAAATTGAAGAGAAAGATCTCAACTACAATTTCAATATCTGGGAGTCCGCTGTATGTGCTAGGATTCAGCAAGGACTGGCCTGTGTGTCAGCAGGAATGAAAGTAGCTGCACTTGTAACTTGGAGTAAAAAAAAAAGAAAACATTTACAAGTATGGAAAAACAATCAAGAAAATCTCCTGCTAGCAATTAACAATTTACCTTGTTGTAATAACTTCCATTATAGATGGTATCTCATGTATTATTAGCTTACATATGGCCAAGGAAGTGAGAGCTAGTACCCATTCTCCTTTAATTTATAGAAAGTCTAGCTCCTGAAAGGTCCTGCCCCTTGACCAGTACTGGCCACAAAGGCAGACAGTCAACACTCTGTCCTTGGCTAACATCAGCAGCATAGGCAGTATGTCACCCGTGTTATTCATATAAAGTAGGATTCTCTCATTTCCCGCCACCGCTGGTGGAGACAAGGGGCAGGTGACTCTTATCTGCATTCGAAAGACATTTGCACAATTGGCTGTTGTGGCCAGATGTCCTGTCACAAACTCAGCAACCTGGCAATCCACCAGAGCCACGGCATCACTTATGATCCTGGGTTTGCTGCTGGGGACTGGGTGAGTCACTGTATGGGCCCACTGTTGCTCACCTTTCCCCTTTCTCACAATAAAGCCTTATCTTATAACATGTTGCCAGACTCCTTTACTGTTCAGAGCACAAACGTAGAGAAAGCCTAGCTCCTGACAAGATGTACAAAATCACACAACTCATTATATATGTAAAAGAGACAGTCATAATTACATCTTCCAGAAAAGAAAATACTCATTTATAAAACATTTCAATTCACCAGAAATATTGACAACATAGTACCAGCATCCTAATAATAACATGGAATTCTTTATGTGAGGGTGGTGAGACACTAGAACAGGGTGCTCAGAAAAGCTGTGGATGCCCCATCCCGGGCAGTGTTCAAGGCCAGGTTGGATGATGCCACACCACCTGGTCTAGTGGGTGGTGTCCCTTCCCACGGCAGAGGGGAGGGAACTTGATGATCTTTAAGGTCCCTTCCAACTCTAACCAGTCTATGAGTCTATAGTTCTATGATTATCAGTTCTGGTAACTGAAAGTAGAATTTTTAAAATTTGCTTTAATTTTCTATTTAATAGATATATGCTGCAGATCTTTGAAGAAAGGGTTTTTCAAAATGGTGTATTTATGGTCAAAGAAACTGCCTTTTTTCCTTAAACACCCGAAAATAAAAAGAGCAATAGCTTTTCTTTATGGCATGCTACACTCAGAGACCACTGCAGACAGCCCACCTCAGCTGTCAATCTCACCAGAAGCAACAGTCGCATCCCATTCAGTCTCCCAGACTAGGCATGGGCACTTACACAGGCACTGTGTAAAGAAGGAACTTTGCAAAACAAAGTTCTCAGAGTGTCTGTATGTTAAATTTATCTTCAACTTATTCTGTAGTTCATCAGCTGTACTATATATTGCTTAGTTGCAGGTTCTTACTCTTGTAAAGGACGGACATAGTACCACGTTTCTACTTTGAACTATGGTGTGTGTCACATTAACAGAGCAGCACAGGAATAGTGCATATCTAGCTTTCTCTACCAGGGCAGATTATGCACAAGATGTCCACGAATGAAACAGGAAAACATTTATGTATGTTTTTATAGAACTGCAGCAACAAGGAAAAGCTGTGCTCTCTTTCTGTAGGGATTTAAAAGAGCTAGAGGAAACAAAGAGCAGCGTGTGAACATTCAGAAACAACTTGTTCTCTTGATTACTTTTCTAGTCCCATTGCACTTAATGCCATTACACAGTAGTGCCCCCCCTGCTTTTGGCAGCTGGTTCTCTCTTATCCAATAGCATTCTCAGCCTTTTTTTTTTTTTTATCTTCTGGTCAGTTGAAGTAGGCAGCACAAAAATAGTTAGGCACCTTTTTCAAGCTCCAACTTAAGATAAAAACCTCAAGCCTAGATTACAAAGATTTTCTCTGCCAAAATAGTCAAGTATACTGTTGTATGAGCTCTTTTTATAGCCACCAGCTGCCAAGTTTGGAAATGCTAAGCATCTCCCTGATCCTTCTTCATCTCATCTCCTTCCTCTACCCTTCTCAGAAACAAGAAGGAGTTCCTGTGGCTGATAATGCTAAAAACACAAAGACGCCCTTTCTGCTTGCCAGGACAATGTGTAAGGACACAGTAACAGTGGAGAGTCTTTTAAAGAAAAAGGATTTCTTTTCTTCCCACAAAGATATCTCCAACAGTATTACAGAAACAGCATTTCCTAAAATTCTAGCCATAAAGCTCTCAGTGAGTAGAAAAAACTGAACAGGGCATGATTAAAACAAGGTTAAGTGCCATCTGAAGCACTCAAGGAGCTTCTATATGAGCAACATAGACTCTTTTTAGGTGTGACTTCTACGTATGTCCACAGCTGGAGTTATGTTCATTGCAGTAACATGCTATGTTGGTGAACATCAGAAAAGCTGCTTTTCCTTGTGGAACCAAGCAGGAAGCTGCACAATGGAGCCCACGCACACTGCTCCTTCTGCAGTGAGGACACAAGATACCACAGTTCAGACAGTAAGGCACCAGTCTTGCATTGTCCTGGAAATGACTGCAGAGAAATACAACATTGGAAACACCTACAGATCACGCCTCTCCCTCTCATGTCAAGAAAGCTTAAAAAGGTGAGGAAAACTATTGAAATTCAGGCCCTGTTTCCTAGGCTTTGCATAAGGACAGCTGATCTGTAACGTTTTACATCAGTTACACTGCTCAGTTTAAATTGTTATCGAACAAGTACTTTCATCTGACCACCAGCAACACTAAAGAGCCACAGGCCAAGCAGGCAATAGGTTGGGGTAGTACTCCCTGGAGACTTTGAAGAAAATTGGTTTAAAACTTTTTCAGCTGTCATATTACTCAGCAGAAACAGAGAGATAACTGGTGCAATGGACTGCTTCTGGTTACCCACAAACTGGCTGGTTATTGACTACAAGCACTTGAAACACTGGCCAGAACAAGGAGATTTGACTACATCTGCTCAGTACAAGGTTATCACATTAATCTGGTGGGACCTGGACAACAAGTGTACCTTTTTTTTTCTGAAATGCACCAGGACAGAGCCTGAAGGGTGACATAAACAGCCAATAAATCACAACCACTAATTGGTGTCAGTGATGGAGGAATTTCAAGAAGCTACAATATTACCAAGGTCATTTGAAAGCAATAAATAATTAGGGCAATAGCTGCTTGAAAGGGAGTTACTATACACAGATGTCTAACATCTACAGAAGCAAAAGCACAATAACCACCATGTGTACAGCTGAGCTGTCCACCATGGATGCAGCACATAACCAGAGCTAGCCCCTTGCTTCCCCATTGGTACTTTACTAAACTGGACTGGTTGGGACTGAAGCTCTGTTTTCTGCATGTATGTATATGTCAGGGAGAGAGGGGTAGATGTGCTCATAGAGTAGGATTTGCTACCCATTTGCTATATCTGTCCTACCAACTAAATTAAGATATGTCACTGAATGTTATGGTTCTCTTCTAGCAGCCACTCCACCCTGACTCTGGTGACATTGGCAGTCAATATCAAACTTAAAAGCAATGTCTTTAATTAATTTCCAGGCTCTTTTTAACAATATGTCCAAATGAGATATTAAAGGTAGTTGCAGCTTCTTACTAAAGACAAATCTCATATTTAATCTTTAGTAGGCTTTAGTTTACCTCAATCATTCATGTCCTAAAGCTAAGAGTTTATCATGTTTAGAACCTGAGCACTGTCTGGGAGGTTCCTATACTCAAGGAGGCAATTGCCCTCCACTTCTAGGGAAATAAGGAGCTAACATGAGAGGTTTTTACATATTGAACTGCCATTGCAAAGCGGCATTACCAGAATTTACATTGCATGGCTAGCAAACCAAGGGACAAGAATATTCAGGTCAGGGGAGGCTTCTCTTCTAAGAAGACATGAATGCTTATATCACTGATATGAAGAGCCAAGTACAGGTGAGAATACTCAAAGTATTCAAGTGCTGTCACACATCTTTCCTGAAATAAAGGGGTTGAGAAAATCTCCTTGAGCAGCCATTTGGTCATTCAAGCCGCTGTGATTAGTTCCAGTAAGAATTATGTTTTACTCTTTTTTCATTCAAGAAACTTCTCTTTTTCCCTGCTGCTAAAATCTGGACTGCTGGAAGAAATAAGTAACAAAGGCTGAGGCAGACATGAACAATTCATCTCAGTAGCTGCATGTAAGTTCTCCTCCTGTGAACAGTTTCCAAGTTCCTCAATGCAGAGCACTACTAGGCCTTCACCTCACCCTCCGCTGACCAAGCTTGCTGAGCATCCCTGAAAACAGCCAGTCACCACTCAAAGAAATTCCTTCACCTCCCCTGCTCTCTTCCCTTACAAATTTTACAATACTGCTCACCTGAATTGGAAGCAGATTCCTTCAGCAGCACACAGCTCTCTTCATTAAAGTTTCTTATGTTTGAAAGGACAAGTTCCTGTCACTTCTGCAGCGATGCTTTGGAGGTATTTTTTTCTGCCAGTATGTTTTTTCAAAAACACTTCCCTTAACTGTATTTACTTTTCCAATTATGCAGTTCATTTTTGGCTGGCAATTGTCTAAAGCGCTGCATGGCTTTTCCTCCCTCTCTGGACTGACATGTTCTACCACTGCAACCACTGTGTTATGTTTGCCCAGTTTTGGTTTTTTTTTGTGTCAACCACTGTGTTATGTTTGCCCAGTTTTTCTAACCTCCCCATTTCTTCTGTTGCTGGTTATGTACCAGGCTTCTCCTCTTTGCCTGTTTATCCCACACTCATCTTCCTTCTCTTTTTACTCTTGAAACATGAAGTCTTTGTGATCAATGTAACTTCTGCTTTTAAAAGGAGACCTGTCTCTCCCTGCTACCCACCACATTCTTACACACAGCAACTTTTTCAGGTATGTTTTCCTCCTTGCCACCCACTCACCACTCCTCTGGAGCTCTCGTTCAAAAGACACATGTATTCCCTCCATGGTGTACCCTCACTTTTGGACAAGTTCCCCGTACTTACCCACTGCTCCTGATGGACATATGGTTCTCTAGTTGTATGTATGTCCTTGTAATCTGCCAAGCTACACACTGAAGAAAAAGCACGCCATGAGTTGACATGCACACACCTGAGATGTAAGTCTCTGTCTTGCCTCCCATACTGTCACTCCAGTAGCTGGATGCTCATGACACCTGACCAAGCTATTCCTCAGTCACCCTCACTCCAAGGTCTCTCCCCACAAACACAAATTTTCAGGCTTATTTTGGCTTTTCAAGCTGACTTTTTTCCTCAAAGGCAACCTGGTAATTTCTTGGTTATTAATTAATTTGGATGAAGGTCATATGAAGAAAACTTGGTCATTGTTATTTTCTTCCTAGCACTATCAGGGGCAAACACCCCTCAGAATGGTTATGGGTATTTTGTTCATTCACTCATATTCCTGTTTTATCAGCTGTTGTTACCCAGGCCATATTATCAAGAAGGTGCCGCACAGGTTCTGCACCCCTCCCCACCCAATTATATGTAAAAGGCCAGAGGTAGAAATCCTTTCCTCTCACTGTTCTATGGAGGCATATGTTATTCCCAGCAAAGGTTATGCAGTTTCAGCTGTCACAGATGTAGTTTTCTTATGAGACTACATGCATAAATTATCCATCAGAAGAGACTACAGTAATTATGAAAGAAGTACCTATATTTCCCCAAAATAGGGAATTTCTCATTTTATATATGCTCACCACAATGTTGATCCTTACATGGATTCTGATTCTTCAAAGGCCAGAAAAGAACACAGAATGCAACTGAACTGGAAAAACTCCATCATAATAGTGTCTTTGAAAACCAGCACGGATTTACAAGACAAGCAATATATTTTTTTTTTACTATGACGACACTTCATAACAATCATTTAAGAGATTTTTTTTTAATCACAGGCAGAGTTATCACCACAATCATTAATAAGTCTGCAAATAGCACTTCAAATTCTGAAATCCACCTGTTCATTATGTGTGCTGCACAGTTACTGCAGGATGGAGCACAGCTGTTGCAGAACCTGCAGTCCAGCCACAGTAAAATCTTCCTCTTGCATCTTCGTGCATCATTTGCCCTAATGAAGGGCAAAATAGCTTCCAAGTATTCACAAAGTATTTGAAATATCGGCACTTACAAATCCCACCGCCATCTCTGCCTGCGGAAAGTCTACCAAAGGAATGCTCCATCACCTTTGTGACACTAGAAAAGTACATGGTTGAATTGGCAACACAATCCTTTACTGTCTGGGTAAGGTTCTATTACCCAGTGAGAAAGGAGATTTGGCCCATCAACCACATGCAGATAAGCCCTATGACTCCATCGATTACTTTTGCCTGTAGTCTTCTTCAGATCTGGGCCATGGGGAAGCCTATAAATACTAGTATTTTTCACACAGGCATGACCCAGCATGTTATGACAGCATACACACCCTCCCCGTCTCCTAAATCTATTGAAGACAGTGTCTCATGATGCTTGTATTGGGTTTATGTGGCAAGGTGTTGGACAGCGGGGGCTGCAAGGGTGGTCTTTGTGAGGAGAGGACAGGGCTGTCCTGTGCTGGACTCAGCTGGTTCCAGACGGCTCTAGTCAACCCACCATAGGGCTTAGCTGAGCACTGCAGCCAGAATGGTGGCACCTCTGGGAGAATATATTTAAGAAAGGCAAAAAGCACTGTGCAGCAGTGCGTAAGGAAAAAAGTGTGAGAAAAAGCCCTGGAAGACACCAAAATGAGAGCTGGGGGCTGGGGGTGTTCCACACACTGGAGCAGAGATTCCCCTGCAGCTCATGGAGAAGACCATAGGGAAGCACGTTGTCACCCTGCAGCATATGGAAGACTATGTTGGAGAAGATATCCACACTGCAGCCCATGGTGGACACCATGCCAGAGGAGATGGATGTGCCCTGAATGAACTGCAGACTGGAAAAGCCATGCAGGATTTATCCTGAAGGACTGCAGCCCATGAAAGGACCCCTGCTGGAGCAAGGGAGAAGTGGAAGAAGGAGCAACAGAGATGAAGCATTATGAAATAGACCACAACCCCTACTCTTCATCCCTCTGTACCGCTTGGTGTGATGGAAAGACAAAGTAGAGGAGTCAAGAATGAAGGAGTGAGTTAAGCCTGGGAAGAAAGGAGTTGGGGGAGCTGTTCTAGTTTTTTTCTTTTTTTCTCATCATCCAACTCTATTTTTAATTGGTAATAAATTAATTTTCCTGAAGCTGAGTCTGTTTTGCCCTTGGTGGTAAGTGATCTTCCTGTCTGTATCTTGTCTCATGAGGTTTTCTATCTTATCTTGTCCCCCTGTCTTGTTGAGGAGGTGGAATCAGTGACTAGCTGGGTATCTGGCAGCCTTCCATAGTCAACCCAGCACAGTGTTTGACCATGGAAAAGTAAAGGATGATGCAAAAGGAAAGCTTGCAAAAGGGCAGAGATTTTCACATTGACATAGGAAAAATCTTGGAACATGACAGCACATGGGTCAAACTGGTTGAGGCCATAATCCTCACTAGACAGCTTCTTTTTGCTTCTGGCCTTTCTCCTCTTTGTTACTCAGTGGCACTGGAGGACTGCATATATGTGAAAATCACCTGTGGGATAGCCAATTCCAATCCATTGATGCTTCAGGGTTTTGTTTCCAGGCCCTTTGTTCTACTCCTTTAAGAATGCTTTCTCTTTGTTTCCTTCTCTTCACCTGCTCCATGCCATGCTATGGTTTTTGCTACCTCCTCCTTCACCTTGCCCCAAATGTGTTAGTGCCTCCTCTTCCTTCTGAACTCCTTTAGCAATTGTACATTCCCGTCTAGTACCAGAATGTGTACAAATTTTAATGGCTAACATTCATTCATGTCCCTTCTGCAACACTGAACAGCTCACTGCTCTGCATTTCATTTGATAAGCTGTTACCTTAAATTGCAATGGCACCTCAGAACCCCATTAAAGCTACAGAAAAAAATCCAGTCACTTGCTAATGCATTGTGACTTCATCTCGCCCACAATGACGCAAGCACTGAAACTGAGGTGATGATGAATAAAAGAAACAGTAAATAACTGGATAGCTGCTAACTCTTTACGTTGTGCTAATCTCTTCTTCTGGCCTTTTTTGTTTGTTTGTTTGTTTTTTGTTTTCCCCATAGTCTTCTAGTTTTAATTTAACACTGAGCTTGCTTTGCAGGCAAACCAGCAGAAACAGGTAACTTGGTGAAGGCTTTCTCCCCACCAAGAAAATTCAGAATTGCCCTTTCTTCTGAAGGAAAGGAGACAACGTATGGGTTTGTTCAGGCTGAAATATTAGTAATTACAATCTGTCATTGTTTCACAGAGTGTTTGGGTTCTACTCTTAACCTCCACATAACACTGGGTAACACTACAAAACACACACATTCCCTAAACTGACAATGCTACTGACTTCATCTTGATAGCAGAACAATATCTGAACAATGTTTACAGGTTTACTTTCTGAGCTATTTCTTCTACTTTAATATTGTAAATTTTTTATATAACTGATTTTCAGTTCTCGTAATAGCCTCTTAAAAAGTAATTCTTAAGCTGCAATCTTAAACAGCTTTTGTTATTGGCTTTATGAGTGGCAACATTTGAGTTCAGTAAAGGTGTTTCTTAAGCCTTGCCAGACAGTCATTTCCCGATTAATGTGCTCTCCACTCTAAGAGCCTGCTCCACTCAACATTCATATCATTAACAAGTTATGAACAAAAGTTTGTTCAAAATTCTGAAACATTTAAGGGCTTTTAAAGATTTCCATCACTAAAGAAGTCTAAGTTAAAAGCAGCCAAAATTTGCCAACTACTGTGGCAATTTTCTGACTATCAATATTTTTCTTAAATGTTTAAGATGTCAAGATACATGGAAAGGCTCATCTGAGAAGTCTGGTAAGAAGGTTCAGATATCAGACAATGCACCTCTCTGAGCTATTAGCAGTACTGCATTCTTCACTCACAGAATCATAGAAAGATTGGGCTAAAATAAGTTCATCTAGCCCAACATCCCTGGCATGGGCAGGGATGTCTTTCACTAAACCAGGTTGCTCAAAGCGCCATCCTATGTGAATCTGAACACTTCCAGTGATGGAGTATCCACAACTTCTCTGGGCAACCTGTTGCTGTGTCCCACTACCCTCATCATGGAAATTGGTTTCCTTGCATCAAATCTAAATCTAGCATCTTTCAGTTTAAAACCAGTTTGTTCTGTCACTACAGGATCTAATAAAAAGTCTTTCTGTGTTTTTCTTATAAGTCCCCAGTACATATTGAAAGACTGCAATAAGGTCTCCCCAGACCCTTCTCTTCTCCAGGCTGAACAACTTTCACACTCTTCAACTCTCTCACACTTTGTTTATAGAAGAATTTTCCCAGCCCTCTGATCATTTTCATGCAGAAACTACCTTTCTGTTATTTGAATGGTCTCCAAAAAACCCATATCAACAAGTTTTCCTTTTTGAAATAACATCTTCTATCAAAAAGAGATAGTTTTGATGCTAAGAAGTTTTTTGTCTGTCAACAAGATTTTTGGATTTATTTATTTTTTAATTTAATTTATATTATTTGTAGCATGAAATTCAAGACTCAAAAGTGAAATCACAGTAACGTATTCTCCCATATGCAGTCCAGTATTTCAGAAGCAAAAAGAAATTTAGGAATCTTTAATTCCAGAATTTGCATTAAAAACTTTTTTTTTATCTGAAGACATTGCTGTATTTCTCGACATGTAACATTTGTCCTTGGATAAGAAAATTTAGGAACATCCTTAATTTCCTAACTAAACTGACCTTAACTAATCTTTCTTATCTAGCTAAGTAATAAGATAAACAACTCAAATACTATGTTTCCCTGTATTTTCCAGGCATCATGTATCCAAAAATCATATCTCTCAGTTTGAGTAGAGGTGTTTAAACTTTGAAACAACCTTGGAAGATTAAAATTTCTATTTCAACATCTGTATCTACCTGTCTCTTCTACAAAGGTAAGACAGGTAATTCTTCTGCATCCAACAGTTAGCATCAGTTTACATATAGCACTACTTCTGCCTTTGTTCATGCTGCTAGACCCATGAAAGGTGGTGCTTCAAACAATCCACCAAGTCCAAGATGATATCAAATGAGACATCATTCTGGACGAGCACCCAGAAGTATCTCAGAGTCAGCTACAACTCCTTGGCTCCCCAAGAATTCTCTGGATGCAGAACACGTGTCTCCTATTGCAGCCTGTCTGACTGCTGAATACAGTTCTTTATGTAAAAAAACATAAAAGTCTGAGATGCTCATAATGACTAAAATACATTTGATTTTACTGATAAAATGTGCTACCAGCATATAATAGGAGCATTTTAGCATGGTCAATTTATCTGTTTATAATAATTTAGTCTTAGAAAGGCATGTAAGAGCTTGGGAATCTGGCAAGTCATCTACTTCCTACATGTCCCACTGTTTAAGCAGCACATATAATTTGAAGAGCATTCAGGAATTCCCACCTTTGTCTTTCTAAACTGTTAATCCCAAACATATATAATTTGAACCAATTCTTGGTCTGAGTGTAAAAATCACTTTTATCATTAATTCTACGTAGCATGAACCACAATGACTTCAAACCATACTATCAATAACAAGCACAAATAATTATAACTCTGGAAGGGCTTCAGCTCATGATAAACTCACAGAATAAATGTGGGGTTTTTTTATGAATCACAGAAACTTCAACCCCAAAACTCTCCTTCTTTGTCTGTCCCTGATCTGAGATGCAAATGCTAAAGTAGGTTGCTCAGGCTGATTCTCAGGCTGAACCTGGGGATGTTGGCCCATGGAGGGATCTTGAACTAATATCCACAAGATGGAAAGACTCCAATAATTTTACGCTAGTGACACAACTTTATCTGCTGCAGACAACTAACATGTTCTACTCACAGGCCAAGATGCTAACCCACATCATTTCTAAAATGATGGCACGAATCCTCAGCAATCAGCCCAAACTCTAAAGGCCCAACTATGTCTTGACCTGTGTCTAGGGCTCTAGGTAACTTTGAAGCAGAGTTGGAGAACAAACTCCAACTCTACTAGTGCTTTGACAAATTGATACACGTTGGGCTATCACTCTGCTAACACCTTCTCTCTCTGATCAACTGCAGGCATAACTACCATGAACAGGACCGTACCATCCAACAGGATTACCAAAAACTACATTTTCTCAAAGCTGAGCATACATACTTGTTTAAAGTGCCTTTGGTGAGACCAAAGAAGCTGACTCATGGTTGTCACCATGCTAGCTCCTCCCCCTCTGGTATTTGATCCTGGAAGGACCTCAAGCTGCATGGTCTTCCATCCAATTTCTTTGTACCCACCCCTTCTCAGACATTCTACCTCCTAAATGGCTTCTTTGGGAACCATCCCTTGGAAGGAAATTTGTGTATCTCCAAATGTATAACAACAATAACAAAAAATTAAACTCTCTTGCTTGCCAACAAGAATACCCATTAATATAAAAAAACCCAACCCCCCAAAACAAAACAAAAAAAAATTTGGCAATTAAGAAATGTAGGGAAAACAAATGGAATATTTCATGACTAGCAAAGGCAGATTCATAGGAATTGATCTGGCTGTAAATCCCTGATTTTTTTGGAAACAATCTTATTAATCAAATATAACACTGTTCATCATGAAGTTGAATGAAAAGATACAGCTGGGCAGAAAGGAATCTCCTCATTCTAAAAAACCAAATTATTTTAAAAAGAAAAATTCTTGTATTTGTTTCAAAGAAAAAAACCTGTTCTATATCCCATAAACGTAAGAGATTGTGTCAGACTAGAACTGAATTATCTTGTCCTTTACAAATAAAGGAGTATTTTAATCATTGAAATTGAGTCTTCACAATCTACAAAAATGTACAATAGAAAGAACCCATGGAGGTCATCCAATCAAACCTCCTACTCCCAGCAGGGCTAACTTCAAGGTTAGGCTAGGTTCCTCAAAGCCTTGGCCACTCAAGTTTTGAAAATATCTAGAGATGGAGATGCTACAATTCTTCATTGATAGCACTCATCTAAAAAAAAATAAATAAATGAGTCTTTACTGTGAGGGATCAGTGATATTTCTGAAATCCTTGATTATGCTCATCATTACCCTGTACCAGTAATTCTCCTCTATTTACAAATACATGTCTCAAAAGAAGTTATTAAACAAGGTGCCACCTTTTTTTTTACTCTCAAATACACAGAAAACTGTGGAAAACAGAATAACCCCAGCAGTCTGATCAGCTAGGAATGATGGCTGGATATGGTACTTACTGATCTGCCTGGAAAAGGTGGATTAAGCATTTACTTAGAAAATGCCCTACACAAGACTCTTCCTCCTTCATTTTTTCACCAAACTTTGTCTTCATAAAGAGTGCAGTGAGGAAGGAAAGGTAAATTCAGAGACCTCTTGCCCACAGTTCCCATAAAAATGAATTGCCTTCAAGGCTTTCAGTACTCCTGCCCCCTTCAACAGCTAAAGTCAAACTTCTTAATAGTATAGCCTAAGTTAATATTCTTATTTCCAGCAAACATTTGCAAGAAAACAGCATTTTCTGTGATTAACACTTTCCTCTCAAACCTTATTGCTAGCAGAGAACACCAAGTGCACAGACTTTTGTGCACATACACTTTTTTAGAAGAATCAATATAGTAAGTCAATAGTTCTTATTTTCTGACATTACAATTCAAGTTCCCATTTCTACTCTTTTCCTTTGATTCTTTGATTGTAATTTCCTTTAATGTTAGCTACCAAATATTATTTCATTTTCATCTGTCATACATGTAGCAAATATCTTAACTCCATCTAGTAATTAAACATTTTAGTTACTAGAATTTCAGATAGAGCAAGATATATTCAAGAAATAAGAAATAAAATGGTTTCAGCTTTGCATCTCCCATTAATCACAACCTCGTGTATTCACTACATATGACATACAAGTTAACAATAAGATTACTTACAGTTGAGGTCAATGTAATGGAGCTGCACTCTATCTTACTGTTTTCCTCAAATTACTGTTTGGTTTTTATATATATACATCACTGCCAGATTCTTTGTAGTTTCCCAAGAAAATACAAAGAACTGATAACCCCATTATTTTTTCATTGTGCCCTTATTAAATGCATTATATTCAGATACGTTCTATCAATTTTTTTAAAATATTTTTTTTTTCACAGAAGTGCTAATTAGAACTCTTACAGAGGTCCAGTTTTTCATATCTATAACCAGGTACCTTCTTTATGTGATTGGTGCTTGTAACTAATAGAGATCTTCACTGTTCATGACAGAGGACTCTTCAAGCAGGGAATCATTAACAGCAGTGTTTTCCAGGAGACCATTATTGGGAAATCAAACACTCTGCAGTTTACAAAACAAACATTTAGCTATCACAGGGTAAAAAAAGAAAACCACATTTATATTATACAAGTTTCAGGTGCTTTTTTTCCTCCATCTCTCACCATCATATAATAACTTTGCACTTAAGTTTTAGGATTTTTCTCTTTCCACAAACGCATATTGCTTACATTTGAGCATATACTCAGACTGAACACTGCTGCATAGCAATACATTTCCCAAATAGCGAAATGGGCATACAGAAAGGTCAGGTTGTACTTCAGTGCTAATCCTGCTAAGAATACATACATAAATTCAACAAAATTGGTTTCATACAGGGTTTTCCATAATCTTCAAGGCTACCTCAATAAGCTGAAGAGGCACACGTCCCTCCTCACATCAAACCCTATTCCTATTCCACTATGTATAACATGCTAACCCATTCTCTACCAAAACCTTCATTCTCCAAAAGGTGGAAAACACTGCTTTCATTGTTAGGGCAGTTGAGCTGAGAAACTCAACATGAGCTGGCAGTGCACNGAGAAGTCTCCAGGGAGACCTTACAGCAGCCTTTCAGTATCTGAAGGGAGCCTACAGGAGAGATGGAGAGGGACTCTTTGTCAGGAAGCATAGGGATAGGACAAGGGGTAAAGGTTTAAACTAGAAGAGGGGAGATTGGATATTAGGAATAAATTCTTTCCTGTGAGGGTGGTGAGGCACTGGAACGGGTTGTCCAGAGAAGATGTAGATGCCCCCTCCCTGCAAGTTTTTAAGGCCAAACTGGATGTGGTTTTGAGCAACCTGGCCTAGTGGGAGGTGTCCCTGCCCATGGCAGGGGGGTTGGAACTCGATGATCCTTAAGGTCCCTTCCAACTGAACCATTCTATGATTCTCCCTATATGATCATGAATGTCTTGAGACTACAGGAACTTGGACTCTTGTGAACACAGGCCCAACAGCATCTGCCCATAATAATCTGTTTTCACCTAAGAGACGGCCAAAACTTTCTTTAGCCAAACGCTTGAGCACTACATATTCAAAATGAAGAAAATAAGGGAGGATGAACTTCTTATCTACTAATACAATCATTCTTGGAAAGAAAGTAGTCAGTTGTACCCTTCTGTGTGAAACCAAATTTTATGCCAGGATTTTACTGTTCATCACATGGAGGTTTTCCACTTCCACACACCTAGCTGAGGCCCCAGAGCCAGCCTCAGTAAAGACACCAAGAACTACACCAGGCAGCACAGCAGAATTTCCAAGCAATCAGAACCCTGAGATAAATTCTTTGTCCCCATAAATCTCCTATTAGTCTTAGATAAGAGTAACAAATGTGCTTAGAAGGCAGCAATGACCAACTACACCAGAAAGAAATTCTGCTTAGTAAAAACATGTCCTGCAGCACTACTAGATCTGTGTGTATAGCACGGCTGGAAAACTCAGAAGCACTCTGGCTGCCACCGTCTTGTTCACCAGCTTTCTCGCGGTCCAAAGGCAGGCTTAGCTTTCTTACTGTTAGCAGCACTGGCTCTAGGATACAGTGTAACTGAACCAAAGCACATGCTGTTCCTCATGCATAGCAAAGTACCCTGTGCATGGGGCAGACATACCTGAAGCTGTGTTGGCTTACATCAAACACCCAGAAAAAACAGTTCTTAGTGTTTCCACAGAGATGCCCGACAGTTCTTGAAGTCTTACAGGTGAAATTTTCTTGCTTTCCTAATCTTTAAGCAAAAAAGATCTCTGCTGGCATCTTTCCCCTAAGAAGAAGGGTCCTACAGAAGTCTGCAGGGTCTTGGTACCCACAGAACATATTTAGCAGCAGAGACTACAAGGGCAACTATTAATACCTGTGAGAAGCATAGGTACTGTTCCATAAATGTAAAAGGTATGCTGGGTTTTTCATTAGGATGGGGATTTATAACACAAAACTTCCTCCATCTGCGGGTATCTCAAAACCTGTTCTGAGTGCTCCAAATGATACTATGTTCCTGAAAAAGAAATATACCGAGAAAAAAAAAGTAAGAGTGCCACCTACTGGTCCTAGTTAACAAAAGACTGTAGAATGCCAGTTTCTTTTCCACACCTTCCTCTACACTCTGAAGTGTGGTGAGCCTCACAACTAGCTGATTGACACCGGTTTTACTGCTTCTGGCATTCACCAGGAATTGCTTAATCTTTTTGCACTGAGCCTGTAGCAACTTCAGTTCAAAGCTGCCACAGAGAATTTCTTCCAGCGCTCAACATGCAAAAGCAAAGAGCCTCAAGATATGAAGAGAATTTACTGATTGTCCTGCCCTTACATTTCCCTAGGAATCTGCTACTGGACACTGAAAAGCACACCCTAATGTTCGACCAGTTCAGTAACAGCCCATAAAATAAATGCTTTCCTGTAACAACCTTAGCCTGATAGCAGCATTAAAACCAAAAATAGAGATAAGCCAGAGTGGCAGAATCACCTCTCTGGATCTGCTGGCAACACTTCTTTTGATGCAGCCCAGGATGTGATTGGCCTTCTGGGCTGCAAGTGCGCACTGCCTGCTCATGTCCAGCCTCTTGTCCATCAGCATCCCCAAGTCCCTTTGCTCAGTGCTGCTTTCTAATACCTCATCCCCCAGTCTGTATTGATAATGAGGATTGTTCCAGCCCAGGTGCAGAACCCTGCACTCGCTCTTGGTGAACCTCATGAGGTGCATCTGGGCCCCTCTCCATCCGATCCAGGTCCCTCTGGATGACGTCCCATCCCTCTGGTATATCAACACCACCACAGTTTGGTGTCGTCTGCAAACTTACTAATGATGCCTTCAATCCCTCTGTCTATGTCATTGATAAAAATGTTGAAGAGTACCTGTCCCAGCACGGACCCTTGAGGGATACCACTTGTGACTGCTCTCCAGTTGAACCTCAGGCCATTGACCAGCACCCTCTGGATGCAACTATCCAGCCAGTTTCTTATCCACTGAACAGTCCACCCATTAAATCCATATCTCTCCAATTTATCAATCAGGATGTTGTGGGGGACCATGTCAAAGGTCTTACGGAAGTCCAGATAGATTACATCCACAGGTCGTCCTCTATCTACTGGAGTAGTAACTCTGTCATAGAAGGCCACTAGGTTAGTCATGCAGGACCTGCCCCTAATGAAGCCATGCTGGCTGTCCTGAAACATCTCTGTGTCCTCCATGTGCCCAAGCATAGCACCAAGAAGCATCTGTTCCATAATCTTCCCAGGCACGGAGGTGAGGCTGACAGGTCAGTAGTTCCCAGGGTCCTCCTTTCTACCCTTTTTAAAAATGGGTGTGATGTTTCCTTTCGTCCAATCCATAGGGACTTCTCCTGACTGACATGATTTTTCAAATATCATGGAAAGTGGTTTGGCGACTACATCAGCCAGCTCCTTCAGGACTCTGGGATGTATTTCACCAGATCCCATGGACTTGTATACCTTGAGTTTCCTCAGCTCATCACGCTCCTTATCTTCGCTTACAGTGGGAGGGACTTTGTCACCTTGGTCTCTGACCAGTGGGCCATCAACACAGAAGCTAGGAGGAAAGGGTTTGCCATTGAAGACTAAGGCAAAAAAAGTTGTTAAGAACTTCTGCCTTCTCCTCATCCGTTGATACAAGTTCCCCACTGTTGCTCATTGAGGGGGTACATTTTCTTTAACCTTCCTTTTCTGTTTAATGTACCTGTAAAAGTCTTTCTTGTTTTTCTTTACATCCCTTGCCAAATTAATTTCTAGCTGTGCTTTGGCCTTCTTGACTTCATTCCTACACAGCTGGGCAATGTCCCTATACTCCTCCCAGGATGCCTGTCCCTTCTTCCATTTCTTATATCACCACTACATCTTCAGTTCAGGAGAACCAAGCAAAAGGAGACACCTTCACTCTTAAGAGATTACTACTCTCTTAAACAGATTATTACTCTCGTGAACCCAGTCAGAGAAAGGCAAAAAGTTTCATTTGGAGGCTGAATGCCTGATGGCAGTCTGCTAAGGTCACAAGGAAACTGATCTCTGCAGTCCCATCCTACAAAACAGATGTTGCATCAAGTTAAAAGTAAAAAATGAAGGCAACGTTTGAAAAACAGGGACAGAAACTAAGTCTCTGCTAAACCCAGGCAAATCTGCTTCTTACAGGAAGCTGAAGAATTTTGTCTGGGAGAAGGAAAATAAGGCTACTACACTATTCAATCTGCCATCTATGGGGACTAGAAGAGAACAGAGGACTCTCTTGAAAGATATTCAAAGGCTTTGGAAAAAGAAGGTTAACCACCCTCCCCAATGAGAACATCCCTAGGGAACATCCTATGGTCTCAGCGTTGGAATTACTGAAACGGAAGAAATGTGGTAATGTTAGAGCTCTGACTTTGGCTCAATATAGTACTGGTGGGAGACAGGAGATTCCTGTGGTTCACGAATTCTTGAAGATTGCCCATCTATTGCTTGTGGTGAAAGCTTAGACCTAATCTTTAAGGAAAAGATCTCTGCCTGCATCTTTCCCCTAGCAACAGTTAATGACACAATGAATCCATGTTTCCATGTAGCTGCAGTAGTTTGATTTAAGAGATAGCTGCTCTGCCTTCTTTTCCTTCTGTTTTCATATGATCATACATTTCATGTGTTTTCATTAGAAAAACAGTGAATTTTCCTCTCCCTGCCCTTATGTGACTGTGTGTTACCCATACTCATGTACATGCAGAACTTGGCAACGTGTTAGGAGAGTTTCTTCTGAAACCATAGACAGTGCTAAGCGGGGTAAAAATTAATTCCACTCCAGAGAAAACAGCAGTAAGAAGCAAAGGATGTTACCAGGAAGACCAGTAAATGTTAAATGCTGAAGGGGCTGTTCCACACACTGCTGTGTGTGGGGTCAAGCACACGGAGAAGCATCACGCTGTAAATGATAATGCAGGCTCTGGAATAGGTTTTCAGTGGTGCTTGGCAAAATAACCATATTTTGTCACTGTCCCTTTTCTGCTGTGCTTTTCTTTCTCATTTTGTATTTTCTAGTATGCCATCAAAACACACTGCAGGGGATAATTTATTTAAAAAAAAAAAAAAAAAAAAAACAACAAAAAAAACCCAAACCAAACCAAACAAATAAAAATTCCAAACAACTACTACCTTACTTTCTGGTAGCATAAGCAGGGCACAGGACTGGACACAAAACGTAAAAATGGGAGGAGGGATAAAGAAGAGGATCTCCAATAGCAGAATGCTTTTCCAGGAAGGAAGGGTAGGGTATAATTACCAGGCAGATACACATTTCTTGGCAAATTCCTCTATTTCAACAGAACATGAGCTTTTCCCATCTAAATCCCACAGCTCTCAATTTGAAATTGTTTACCTTTGCAATGTACAGCACTTCAACGTGTCCTACGTACAACTACTCCTATGACAATTTTTCTTTGCCAATGGCAATTTTGAAAACAGATCCATTTTTATGTCTTTCACTGTCCAAATATCACACAATCCTCCAACTGCAAACAGCAGGTCTGCAACTAAGAATTCTGCAATAAGATCTGCATGTCTTTGGTCTGCAGCTGTAAAAACTAGTCTTTGCCCAAAATGCTCTACACAGTTTGCTTCTTGCACTCGGAATTGACTTGGAATTGTCTGTGTCATTTGGCCTTGCCTACAAGTTTTCTAGGCATGCTTTGTTTTAACCTCCTCAACCTTTTTTGCTGATTTGACTTGCATACAATTCCCCTTCCAGTGCCTCAAAGCTACTATCCACAAATTTACTCCCTGTATGAGGATGATGGTTCAGGTTTGAGAGGAACTCAAATCTCTGTTCCTACCTCAGCCTCTCACAAAGTTTAAAGTGCATGTTTCCTTTCCTCTGCATCTCTGTGCAGGACAACTAATAAGGATGTGTATCTCAGCACAGTTGGAAAACCCTCATAACTCAAACTCTCTGATGATTTCACCAAAATTGCTGACAAGGGAATGTCCTATAAAATCCATGTAAAGAATAGTATCTTAAACCTCTGTCACAATCTTCCCAACAGCAGACTTGTCAGCACCTGTGTGCTATTATGGGAGATAACCTTGAATTTAAATACATGTAATACCACAATGCCTGTGAAAGTGGTGTGTGAACAAGTCAAAACACCATCACCACAGTAACGCCCCCAGCCAATCAGGAATAGACCAGCAAAGCCTAGAGAAATATCCCACCAATGATGAGGGAATGACATAGTGGAACAATTCATGAATCTGTAAAACCTCAAACTGCAAAACAAGCTGGAGGAGGATTAACTGACTGCTTCTCAACCCTCCTGATGAAAGATGTAGTGGAGCTCCCACACCTGTGCCAGAAAACTGCAACACATTCATGCTCTCAGGTCACATTCCGTTAGCACACAGGTCACATTCTTTTAGCACACAGGCAGTAAAAATAAGCCTATAGGCTAACTATGTGTGTGTCTTGATTTCTATTTCCAGAGTTTAAATCTTAGCTAATGTGCTCAGATGGTCTGAGCCATTTGGTCAAACCACACCATCACAGCTATGGACTGTTAAGGATATGCAATATCCAAACACCAGAAAGTGATGGCCACACACAGCTCCAAGATCAATTGGTGGATATACTGTCTTTCTAGCTCTTGGCTGCCTTTGTTCCTGAATTACCACCATTTTTCCACCCTTCACTCTTGATTCATTAGAGGAAGAAAATAGGCAAGAAGCAGCAGGAGCCCCTAAGTACAAAATTTATATCAAGTGTTCAGTCTCACAGATGAAAAGGCTGAGATCTCTCAGAACAATGGTATGTTAAAAAAAAAAAAGTCACTTTCAGTTGCTGCTCCTGCTGCTCCTTGCTCCATACTTCCCCTGCATGTTAAGAATGAGTGGCTACAACGTGCCGTACGGGTGTGCCCTTAAGAAAAAAGTATAATGCTGACATCAAGTTCTGGAATCAGATCAGACACAATCATGAAAGTTGCCCTGCACATCCTAAATGCTTCTATTCTTTCTCCCTTTTTTATTACAAAACCTCTGTTGCAACTTAAATGCACTGTATTATGTGCCAGGTGCAATGCAGTCACACGTGGAAGAGATATAGAGGTATTTCATTTCCATACAATCCTGTGGAATGACACAAAGTGGTACTTCTCAGCTGAAAAGCTATCAATACAGCAATTCTGAGAGAAGAAAAACTTCAGAGGGAGTCAAAGAGAATGTAAAGTGAATAATTAAGAGCAGGATCTGAGACTGTCAGGACTGCTTTTTACTTGCAACTATGTTTAGCCTCTTCCACCCTGACTGGACAAAGATGCCAACAGAAGTAAAATCTGGTTGCTTTGCCAGAACACAGCAGGGCTTTGAAAGAATGCTGAGGAGAGCTTTGGTAGGATTAGTAAAATAATTTAATAGGCAGCCATGTTAGTAGGTAGAGAACAAAAAGACATTTGCATTTCAGACTGCCTGTACGGTTTGGGAATAGCAGAGGAAGAAAAGTAAGCCTAAAGAAGCCTGCAGCTATTCTGCACTGAGGAAAAAACCCTGATAGAAAGCACAAGAGTTGAAGCTATGGGAATAAGATTCTGGGAAAAAAACTACAAAAACATCTATTTCACTTCCAGGCTAATGCAATATTGTTTAGCGAACACAAATAAGAAGTTAATTTTTCATTCAAACCATGGAGTCATGGAATCAGAATAATTCAGGTTGGAAGGGAGATCATTCCAACCTCTTGCTCAAAGCAAGGTCTTCTACAAGGCCAGACCAGGTTGCTCAGGGCTTTATCCAAACAGGTCCTGAAAACCTCCAAGAATGGACATCCCACAACATCTTTGAATACTTTCTGCACTGTGTGATTGTCCTCAGTGGGCAAACTTTTCCCTAACCTCCAGCCTAAACTTCTAGTTTCTATTTATGCCCATTGCACCTTATTCTTCCACCACACCACCAGGTGAGCCTGGCTCCATCTTTGTGATAAGTTCCTCGTAAGTACTGGCAGGTTGCTATCAGGTTTTCCTTGGATCTATCTCTTCTCCGGGTCAAAAAAGCCCAGTTCCCTCACTCCCTGCCAAGACAAATGCTTCAACCCCTTGAGCATTTTGATGGCTCTCTGTTGAACTTTTTCCAGCTTGTCATTATCATCCCTGTATTTGAGGTACCCAAAGCTAGATGCAGATGTGGTCTAATGAATGCTGAATCCCTTTGTCTCCTGGGTATGCTGTTAATACAGCCCAGGAGACCACTGGCACTGTTTGCTGCCAAGACATATTGCTGGTTTATGTTTAGCTTTTTCCCCCAGGTTGCACTCAGCAATGCTGCTCCCCAGCCAGTCAGTCCCAGTCTGCTTCACTGGGAAATCAAAATTACAGAGCAATGTAGGTCAGACCTCTGGAGGTCATCCAGTTCAACACTCCTTCTCAAAACCAGGGCTAACCTCAAGGTTAGATGAAATGGTATCCATCACCTAAACCTGAAACCCAGTAATGACATATAAAAAATAATCCATGGGAAGTTTTAAATTCTATTTCTAAAGAAATCTTTAAATCACTATTATTATTATTCTCCAGGTACATCATAACCAATAAAAGCTGGTACTATAAAAAGGTAAAAGAGACAACAGCATCTGCAAAAATAACAGAAGCACTCAAAAATAATTACTCGATAATGGCAAGGACAGGGAAAGTGAAGGATTTTACTTAAACATTTATTAGAATGAATAACAGACCCAGGCTTACATCAGTTGCATTGGGAAGCAAATGCAAATTTAAGGCAGTTTTCAAGCACAACCATGAAATTAAGGAAAATCTTCAGGGCAGATAAAAATGATGGCCTGGAAGTGACCACAACAACAATCGTCCAGACTCCTCTCACAGCCTCAGTCCATTTTCATACTGAAATTGCTCATGCCTCTCAAAGCTCTGAAAAGACTATCCACGGCAGTCAGACCGTCAACAGACTATTCCAACAGAAGCAGGCTGGTAGAAAGGCAGAAGATGCCCCTTGTCTCCACAGGAGAACTTGGCAGTAGAATCTTTGCAAAGCACAGAAATTGCATATGAGTGTTACTAACCCCTACATGTGCTCAGCCCATATCTCTGCCTTGACTGAGGCTCTGGTGAGGGGCTGCCCCATTCACTAGCTTGCTCATTTTCTTACAGCTTTTTCTCTCCCTAATGCAGACACAGAAAATACCAATTAATCTTTCCTTTTGGCCCCCAAGCTACCTGCTATGTGCCCCCTGGACAATCTCAGCTCTGCTCACATCCTTGGGGTGGCAGTCAGCAGGGTCCATGGCACTGCCAGACACACATTCATGAATACATCAGCAGACAAAGGAAGCGATGGGAAATGAGGAATGTGGAAAGGGGAGAGAACAGCTTGAAAGAAACAAGGGAAAAATCAAAGTGCGGCTCCAGAACAATGCCTCTGGAACCTTTGTTCCCTCTCAGAAAGAAAACCAGATAGTACTCAGTTGGCGTCTGCACATCTTGTGCTGCTGACTCAGATCATGCCCTTATGACAAAGGGTCCCATGGCTGTTGGAAAAGTAGCAGGAAGCAGCAGTTCACCCACCCTGCCTGGTAAAGACAGCCACTCACCACTGACTTAAGTGTCAAACAGAATAATAACAAAAAAAAAAAACAGTGAAAGCCTTCCAACTCCAGCACTGAGTATATCCTGTATAAAACCTGTCCCTCCAAAGATCTTCACTACATCTGCCCAGATCCAGCTGATGAGCTGAATCCCACATGCAGTAATTAACAAAAGTTATGTAAACTTTGCAACCTTTCTGTCACTTAACTGTTTGGAACTGTAATGGGACAGGGATACCCAAGTACTTTGCTTGTTTATCAAGGTTTCAATTGCTGAGGTTGATGAACCTCTGTACCTAGTGGCTCGATCTGGTCACAACTCCTTGAAAGCTGTCATCTGGCAAGGCTGTGGTCATACAATCTCACTGTTAACATTCCACGAGACAAACCAAGAAACAATGGCCCAACACATCTGGTGTGTATGGTGCAGTCAACAAGGCAAGTGCTCCTGAAAACAACGCATTTTAAGGATTCCTGGTTCTGCATTCAGAGATGTCTGCCTGGAGATCAAGTTCAGGGATGGCCAAAGAAAAACCTAAGCCTCATCAACTGCCAAGAAAACACCCAGAGACAGGGTGGCTGTAGATCAACATGATTGTTATGGACAATGGAATAACCAGACGCTGTGATCTAACAATCCTGTCCTGGTTTGAGGTAAAACAGAACTAATTTTTCTGTTCAGTAATTTTACTTTTTTATCTGGGCCTGCCTCTTCTAACTAATTAAACTCTGAAATTAACAGCATATTGTTCAGAATCTGTTTACTCTCACAGTGATAAGACCTGATTACACCAAGGAATAGCATGCAGAGAGGCACTTGCTCAAACTTACTGTTCTAACAACCAAGCTCAGGTAGCTTCTTTATTTGCCCCATTGTAGGGTCAGAAGTAGCAAAGAGTAGAGGGGTCACACCTGCAGGGAGGAGCGGATAGGTCAGGTGACCCAAAAGTGACCACCTGGGTATTCCATCCCATCCGCATCATGNTTTTTTTTTTTTTCCTAAACTCATAAACCACCTTATCTCTTCCACTCCTCTCTTTTTCTTAGAGGGGGAAGGGAGGGGCCATCTCTCATTCTGACTGGTCAATCCAGCCAAAACCACAACAAATACCAATGTGTAACACCTCCAAAACAGAAGATGCATCTGTTGTCACACTGACCTACCTCACCACAGAGACATTTATAAGCTATTTATACTTCACACTTTGTATACATTAATTCACGTTTAGAGACAAGAAGTTCCTTGCAACATTTCCCCAAGAAACTGCCTGTTTAAATTGAGATTCTTATAAACTAACACAAAAAAGTTTGAAAACCTTTGATAACTCGAACCCCCCCATCCCTCATAAACAAAATCCAATTTACAATGGAAAACACCTAGTAAAGACAGAACCTTTAATATATCAAATGCAAAGAATAAAATGGTGTAGGACATGGTTTGCTCAGCACAAGGACACCAGAAACTTACATTTAATTATTCAAAAGTGTTTTAAATATGATTCTTATATTGAAAAGCACTTTACCTTCTTCAGCAGAAATTAAAAATGCATTATCACAAAAGCAAATTCTATCTTAGGATCTTTATGAAACAAGATCATTAAAAATTATCAAACTATCTGCTAATTCAAAGACTCATAATATAGAAGCAATGAAGCATTTCCCATGCTTGCAGGAAACTTCAAAAACAAAAGTTCTTTTCTGTTCTTGTGTAGAATCGGAGCTGCATTTCCCTCAGCAGCATATAAATGGCACTTCCTGCTGCGGCACATCTAGGGCTACCACCAGAAACATAATTTAGCATTTAAGTTTGGGATTCCCTATCATAACCATGCTTTTTTACTACCCAGCTTGTTTTTTCAGCACCCTAATGTTAAAATAAATATCTGATTTAAAATCCTTTCCTCTGTAAAGCAAATTAATTTTTTAGTTGCTAAAAGGTAAAAAAATTCCTTTTACCAATCTACTTTATCTTTCATCCAGTCTCCCTGTATAGCACTGTAGTCTGGAAAGAAATTACACAGGAATCTGAGTTTCTGAGAATGACACAGAAAACTGAGACTGAGTTTTAGAAACTACTTTAGTTACTTGTACCAACAAGAACAAAAATATTTCTATATTATCGTTATTACTGTAAAATCCTGGTTACTAGAGTATTTTTAAAACTTGGATCTAAATGGAGCACACTGTCTCTGTGAAAACGCTGTAAAAGAATACACTTTTTTTTCCCTATAAAAGAGCAATATTGTTACCTTTTACCAATCTTCCATTTCACGTTTCATTCTCCATTAATAACAAGTGAAGGATAATCTATACCATGCAACAGATCTGCTAATACTTATGTATCTGCTACCACCTGCTGACAAACAACATTATTGATTTTATCCTAAACAATCTTAAAGAAGCTACTCCTATTTTCCTTTAAGAAAGTTTCCATGGCTGCTACAGCAGCTTACAGTAAATGCTACATGATTTTTTTAATACAGTACATTGTAGCCATAGTAAGCCACTAATTTCCTATCCACCCAGCTTGTCAGCATCACAGATTCACCACTGACCATCATATTCCACTCAGAAAGCACTACTATATCCTTCATTCACTGAAGCCCATCGGCTATTCCAGATGGTTACTCTAGTCAACTACTAAGCAATTACAAGAAACCAAAATTCCTCATTTGCAAAAATTCAAACCATTCATTTATTATATTAGCTGTTAAGATTTTCCAAATGACAAGTCAGTTTCTTCCAGCATATTTACCAATCTACCTCGTGGAACTAAAATATCTCTTTTCCCCCAGTCTTAAAATTAACAGCAGAATGGTAGTAGAAATGACCACTTTTCCATCTCTCTAATAAAATTTACAATGATTTAAGTAAAGCTGTCAATTGTTTTTGTTATATTATTGTTGTTGAGAAGATTACCAAAACCCTAAAGTAAAAGAGAGAAACAAATCTGTTTCAGGTATCTCACACTACATTGCAGAAGCGTGACAGTAAAAAGAGAGTAGTTCCCAGTGACGGCCTGTGTTTGACCACAATGTAGACTAAATGAAAAAAAGTATCTGTAATACTTACCACGCACTTCCAAACATCTTGAAAAAAAGCCAAAAAGCTCAGAAAAAAATAATTTAATGAAAGCAGAACATGGAGCTATGATATGACAGTAGAGTTTGTATGACAAAGCTAATCCTATTAAGTTTCATTATGTCTCCTGACTTACTTGACAAATCAGAGCTTGCAATCTCTGTTGAAGCATGAGAGGGCTTTAAGAGTGGTCAGTTCTTCCAAACTTATGTCTTTAGCAAAAGGAGTTATAAATGAGAGATTTACCTTTTAGACCTTTTTTAATCTTTTAAATGCTTTATTCACTTTCCATTGTACAGTAATTTCTTTGTTGTTTTTTTTTTTTTT